>OZ020485.1:10058107-10607874 GCA_963971405.1 Psococerastis gibbosa
CAACCATAGGTCCGAGTTCAGCCATGATGTACTTTTTCGTGAAGGACTAACCTTACAGGTAAAATCATTAATATTTTTTTTTAGGTTAGCAGCTTATCTAGGTTGACCAGCCAGAGAAATTGCTGCAACGTATCATTGGATTGCATTTTGTTTTCATTTGAACCTTTGGAAATCCAGCGAAAATCGATATCTATGGGGTTGCTATTGTAACGTTGTAAGCCTGCAGGGGCAAGGTTTTAATTACAAAACTGTGCCACCTGAAGCCTAATAAATAAATAAATCAGGACTTATTGTTGTTTCAATTACTAAGCCAACCTAGCGGAGTTAGGGCTATAACGTCTCTTACACTGAACTAGGAAGGCCCGGGACCGCCTGCTTTACATACCCTCCGAAGCATGGCCAGAAAATGTAGCTAGTGTGGGACTCAAACCAACAACCTTTCGGGTGAAAGTCAGAGTCCTTACCACTACGCTACATGTTTGAGCTAGCGGAAATTTTGGCTTTGGTCGCTATGCAACATTGCATGTGCGATCAATAAGCTCAGCTCTGTAGCTGGCTATGCTGCAAAGGCGACTGAAAGTCACTACTGCAACATAAGAAATGGCTGCCCCTGTCTGCATTGAACTTCGTCGACACATTCCTAAACGCCTGTTTTTGCGCCGATTTTTTGGTCTATTTATTACAATTGATAAAGGCTTTCCCTGTACTTACGGTCAGTGTTGAAGTAGATATATTAGGTTGTTTTAAATTTGTCTCTCTAATTTTTTCAGGGAGAAGTAACTTTCACTCCTAGGCTTATCTCAGTTGATCGTGCCACAGAATTACCTCCAATACCGACCATCGAAGAACCTACACCTACAGATCCTAATTTGTTATGGGATGGCGAAAAGGTTGAACGCATAGAAACTGGGTCTCAAACAGTACATCCTTTCTTCAAAGACCTGGAAGCTGGGGTGGATGTTGCCAGTAATGAATACTCCTTTGAAGAATCTACTAGAGGCTGGAGCGATTTATTGAGGACTAGGGTTCATCAAAAATCTCTTCTACTAGGATGTCAAAAAGAGGTACATATATAAAATTACGTATAAAATTACGTTATTTGTAGTCCATGACTTTCTTCCCAACACACACTTGCTGCATTTTCTGGCCATGCTTCGGAGGGCATGTAAAGCAGGCGGTCCCGGGCTTTCCTAGTTGAGTGTAAGAGAGGGCTTTATAGCCTTAATTCCGCTAGGTTAGTTTAGTCGTTGAACAAGTCATTTATTAAGCATTATAACGCTTTGCCCAGTAATCTTCCTTGTAAGGGTTTTTGGGGGTCGACTATTTGAGTTCGTGGTTAAGAAAAAGATGAAGGGTGAAATAATTTAGGAGATTAATTTGTTGTTGATATTTAAGAGCGAATCGGACACCACCACTAGCCGTTTTTTTTTTTTTTTTTTTTACAAAGTCAACTATTTCATTAAACCGGTTCTTTTACCAGTATTAACTGATTGTTTGCTATTGCAGGAGCAAGAGGAGTTTGAAGACCGCGTACGGTCATACGTAGAAGAGTGTGACAACCTCCAAGGATTTCACATTCTACTGGATGCCACTGACAGATTTCCAGAGCTTCTATCACACATCTCCGACGAATACCCATCAAAGTGTTCATTGTTGTTTCCTCTACTGGGCTGCTACTCTGGTGAAAGACGATGGAAAGAATTAGCCAAGAGAGCTGTGAGGACAGTTCTCTCATACTATGATGGTGCTGAATCTGTGACTCTAACAGTTCCCATTAGTTGTGTGTCGGAGTTTTCAGTAAAAAAAGAATCTTACCGCTCGTTTCCCGATCTCACTTACTCGCCACAGTCCTCTTACCAGAGCTCAGCAATTCTGGCTTCATTTTTAGACACATATACGCTACCGTATCGCTTAAGAGACGATTTCACTCGTTTGTCCGATGTTATTGCAAGCATGACATCGCGCGGTTGGAAATTCAGCGCGGCAAGCTTGTCTTTGCCATTCCCGAAAATTCCCGGTGTTTCACTCATGCAATCTTTGGAAGCAAGGGATGATGAGGCTCCCTTATGGACTAGCTTAACACCAAATTGTTCAATAGAAAACAGTTCGAGTCAGAATTTGACATTACGTGGTGTTGAAAAGAGTAATGTACTATTGGAGTATTTGAGGTATTTGTCTTCTTCATCGTCAGAGGTGTGTAGCGTTTTAGCTCCCCTTGCAACGCTGCCTCCGTACCCTCGCTATTTCTCCCAGCATGTTTCCTGCAAAGGTTCTGTTGATCCAACAGTTTCTCGAGTGTCAGGTTTCCAGGTGGCGTCTTGCCCTGTCTTGGCAGGTCTTCACGCATGCGCAGGAGTGGGTGATATGCTACAAGAAATGACTAGACTTGGTAGAAATATAGATTTTCGCAGGTTCGATGAGGCAGACCTAGAGCAAGACATGTGGGAGGAATGCTTGGAAACTATGAAGACTTTAGCTCGTAGTCATTCTACTACAATGGATATTGACTAAAGTGTTCTGCCTAGTACCATGTCGAGGTAGTTGTTGGTGAGTCCTCACTTCTACATTTTCCGAGTATGCCGTTGACGTCCTATTTCAGTGCAGGAGACAGTATAAAAGCAGTAACCTGTTAAAATGCTAGATATCTTATATTACATTACTAGACAAGTACTATAATAATTTATCACTCTCTGTATTGTTCATCAGTTTTTAAAGGAGCACCATTATTGCTCGAATTGTGCAGTCTTTATTGTGACGCATGCTTGCTGTGAATCAACCATGAAACGAGGCATCATTTTAGGGGTTTGATCTGAAACAAGAAAACAATTCTACAGTAAATTAATAAATATGATGTAAATGTCTGACATGGGAATATATTTAAGAGCCAGATGATTTCTTCTTCCGCTTTTTTCTCTACCAATTTGATGGAAACGCTGTCAATATAACTCTTCCATTGATAACCGCAGATGCATTAAAAAAAAAAAAATGCTGCATTACCAGAATAGCGATGACTTTACAATATGTTCCACACCAACTTCCAAAGCGCTTTATAATTTACAACTATGATGAATTTTTGTGCATAGTAAATATTTTTATTACAAAGTATCCTGTGGGTTAATGAAAAAATACATACGATACTGCATATGGGTTTCAGAAGTGTCAGTAAAATTCCTCATGCGATAAAAATTGGTCTGAATCACCATTTATTCACATGCATGGTATTGGAGGACACCACTAATATAATGAATGAGGTGAGCATTGCATATCACTTTATTAATATTCTACTGTAGCGTTGGCTCATTATTACAAGGGTATGACATCATGCCTGAGTCTCGTGATTCAGGGGCGTGCTGAGCATCGTGCCCGCCGGTTGGTTCGTTTTATTATTAAGAAGGTTGCACAAAATGATAAGATAAGAACTATGTATTCCACGAAATTTAGTACGGCACATTGGCTACAGTATGTTTAATTAATTATAATAATAATGGATTTTTCTTTTCTTTTTTCTATTACTAAGCCATTCTAGCGGAGTTCGGGCTATAAAGCCCTCTCTTACACACAACTAGGATGGCCCGAGGCCGCCTACTTTACATGGCGAGAAAATGTAGCAAGTGTGGGACTCGAACCAATAACCTTTCGGGTGAAAGTCTGAGACCGTAACACTCTTCCACATATCCTGACAATTATTTTGTACATTATAAAGCGCAGGGCTCACAGGGTAATCGCGCTTTCTGATGTGTAGACGCTCTAACGGATATGCCATGTCGTAAAACCAAACTTCTTATCGATTTATGTGGAAATAACGCTAGATAGATGTTGGTAGCCTTTGAAATGTGATGAAAGAAAGAAAATTGACTTTATTTTCCATATGGGCGAATTTTAGGCCATTCTTACAACTGATGCTATAGAAAGCAGGCCCTTTATCTTTAGGACTATTTAACGAGTGTCAGGAGTAGAGTGTGAACAGATAATCACAGTTGATTTTCTTTATTCATGTGCACATACTGCAGCCTGTACCGTGTCCAATTTCAATCAGTTGAATGTTAATAGCCTTTATTATGGATACGACCTGCTGTCGATGAATTTATTTGTAGCACTTGGTGCCCAACAGAATGAATAATACATAGATTTACCTAATAGCTTGGGAATGAATGATGATGGTGAAGTTAAATATGTGTGGTATATTGTAATACTCACTCGGAATGTGTAGTGCAGTATGGGGTGACCATCTGGCCGCCATATCCTATTGATTTGTATGGTAAGGGCCGTGAATTTTAATCGACTGGGAACTCGGCATTATGTATGAGTTAAAAGATAAACACAAATGTCTCCCTTAAAATTTGTGACATTCTAATGACTAATATACAAGGTGGACTTGTCTTGTAAATAACAGAAGGTTTTCGCATTGACTTGATCCTGGGTTCAAATCCCACTGCAGTAATATTTATGGTTTCCTTGTCGTATAATCTTAAGAGTGTACAGCTCGTAGGAAATTGGCAGCCCGAAATTTAATACTTTTTATTTTTTATTTAATTAACTAAGCATTTTATTAAAGATTTGGCTCATCAAAGTTGTAGAAGACTACTTCATGCATCATATAATAAGGTATTTTTAGTTTTCGAAATTGTAGTTTTTTAAACCCGATTTTACGCGAAAAGTTATTGTTTCTATATTATTATCGTGTTTATGAAAAAACTAAAATTTCGAAAATTAAAATTGCCTTATTATATGATGCATGAAGTAATCTTCTACAACTTAATTGGGCCAAATCTTTAGTAACTTGCTCAGTTACTTAAATAAAACATAAAACGTACTAAATTTCGGGCTGCCAATTTCCTACGGGCTGTACACTCTTAATATGTAATGTAAGCAACTAACTTGAATATGACGTCACAAACCTATTAACCTACAATAACCCACTCGATTGTTATGAGTATGGCTATGTTAATATAGACAGCTTGTGAAGTTTTCGATTTTTAAACTCTGGTCTAGACGGTATAACTTCTTTATGTACTGTCTGTCACATGGTAAGCTGTAATTTGACTCAACTTAACGCGGGTTAACACTAATAGCATTTAGCCTATGTTTAAGAAACTCACTGAAACAAGTATATACGATAATTGAACATTGCGACACAGTTTTACGAGGAAGCTGAAATTGTGTTCAGTCTCAGATAAAAATAAAATCTCTATGCAAAATTTCATATCCTCCCATTAGATTTTCATAGGCTATTGACTCCAATGTGTAAGCATAGGTGAAGTGAAGGAATTTAGGTAAGCCATGGTATTATGGAAACAGAACGACAAAATATGTCTTGTATATTTGGTAACTTGCCATCTTGTTTTCTAATTAAGACTTATGCTACAGATTTGATACCATACGTATCGTCGCCTTCGCTCATCTGAAACAGAAAGCCCAAACTACTTACAACACCTCCATTATTAGTAACACCAAGACCACAATTGCCCGAAGGATAGTTTATAAAATTCCGCAGATTCCTCTTAAGGCATTTGCCATGTGAATCGTTTATGCCTAGTATGAAATAGTATGTTTATGAAAACATGCTTATAACACAGTCCATGTAAGGGGAGTCGTTGCTTGGTATATAGTAATTGAAATTATTGCTGCAAAATATTCTTAACAAGCTTATGGGAGTTTATAAACCAGATTTTAACTGCAGAATACTTATTGTGTTAGGACTAACTACTCTGAAGGTACTCCAAAAATTCTCTTATCTATGTTTACAAACGCACTTTTACAGGACTTCATTTTGACGGTTAAGTTCACAGAAGTTTGCAAACTATCCTTTGCTTACTCCCTATTCCCAAGTATATTCGTTGCTTGAGGCGTTAAGCAACCTTAAGATATATAAAACTGTACGTAAGCCAAATAAGCATAGAATTAAATGCAGAAGTACCGTACCGTAATAGAAAATAATGGAGAGCTGAAGAACGAATAGGAAAGCTAACTAACTTACAATAGTGGGCACGCCCTGTACAGGTATGTAGGCTGTGCAATTAAATAATTGTTGTTGACAAAGCATACAATAAAAGCATGGATTTTTATAAATATTCTTTGGCAATTTACTTTCCAGCCTGCGCATCCGAATTAAATTACCTAATAATCCTAGAGTAACAACGCAAATATTTCAGTTCCTTTGGGCCATCAGGGCAGCTGAATTTAAGTTAGAAACCCTTCTAAATAGTAGATAATAACAAGCAATCAGAGTAACAATTAGTTTTGCACAAGAAATTTTTGAACAAATTAAATTTGTTACTGACTCAGCATGCATAGTACATAATATAAGACAAATATTTACAAATGAAGACGTCAGGGGAAACCCCGGAAAGGTGATCAAAAGTTGATTTTTCAGAAATCGTATTTTAAAGTTTAAAGTAGCCGTATCTTCCCATGTATACTGTTTTTTCCCACGCCATTTGTGCAGAACCTTACTTGTTTTTATCCGGTTTTGTTAGGTTATTTAAAACTACGTTACAAACTGAACAAAATGCCACCATTATCTCAATTTCGACCAAAAGTGCACATTTCCGGTCTTCAAATGCTAACCTCATTTTATGAAACATCAACTAGACAATGCGCGTAGGCCCCTATTAGGCAGTTGCATTTGAAGTACCGTATACAAAAAGTAAATCAACAAATAAATAAAACAATATTACAATAGATATCCACAGCCTAGTATTATATCGGCACTGATGACACACTTTTTTATTCGATAGATGGATAGCAGAAATATTTAGTTTGTTTATGTTAAATATACGATTTGAATCTGAAATTTGGTATGGAATATATATTATAGTATTCTGTGGTATGGAACGTTCCAATTTTTATTTTTTTTATTTAGTGGATTTAATCAAGTGTGTAATCAGGGTGATTGCATTATTATTATTATTGTGTTATTTCAGATACCAGCAGACATATCACGCAGTACTAAGTGGAGGTTAAAAACGTAAACAAAACAAATTTAGAATATCAATTCTAAAAAGATTTTTACATTTTTAAACCAGGGAATAAGTTAACGTGGTAACTCGTGCTTTGCCTGCAGACGAGGTACCGGTAGTTAGCAATAATAACACAGCTAGGTACCGCGGACATTTTATGCCATCAAATCCTAAGCACTCCATTCGTTAATAAGTCAGACCACCAGCAAACTCCAACCTTTTTTAGTAGTTAACGCATTATTTCAAATTCCCTCATTGGATTTAAGGCTGTATTACATTGATTTACAAGAATGAGAAAAATGACATGTCTGATTGATATAGAATTTAAGTTAGAATAATCCTTATATAATTAAACCAATGGGGCATTTGAAGTTAAGTGTACAAAGAAAACCGTTGTGAGAAGGATAGAAAAACTATTTTGATCTTCGTACCTTGGACAAAGCTCGGAGTGCAAAGGAGGCAGCGAATCCCAGGCCAAACGTAATCAGGTATGGCAGGTATTTCAAGCTAATTCCAGCACGCTTCTGTGTCAGCATGCGCATTGTGGATAGGTTTTTCTCCGAATAAGGAGGATACCGCACTCTGCAACAAAACAAAAATTTTTAAAATAGAATTCTATTGTGTTTTCTTGCTTCATGACGGGTATAAAACAAATCAACGTGGTTCGGCATTAGGCTGCATTTGTATGTCCGCTTTGAGTTCGAGGGACCAATGTGAAGGCCAAATACAAACTTTTCTTGATAAAGAAACAATATAATTCCATTCTTCTTCATATACATTATGTACGTTATCCGGGCTCTGATGGACACTAACTACAAATTAGAATTATGTAATTTTAGAAGAAAATTATATTGTGAATTACGGAGAACAGTGAAGAAATAACTAGCTTATGGCCATATGTAATTTGGTAAGTTTAACTCATTTTTAATCGAACGAGACCCTTTACTGTCGACACTTGTAAGTGTAAGTAAAAGATCATACTCCTACTTAATTACTATTTTTGTGAGCTCATCATAACTTGTGGCCAGCTTCATCCACTACGACTAAACATTAGTCAAAAGCTTGTAAAATTAAGAGGATGTGGAACTTGGTCACCCCTGGATTAATCGGTAATCAGTTGTTATTTATTATTTAGTTAACTACGTGGTTATAAAGATTTGGTCTATAGAAGTTGTTGAGGACTACTACACAATATCATAGGGTATTTTTAATTACTGGTGTTGTAATTATTTAAAGAACATAACGGATGACTAAAATTTCCCGCATTGTAAAATGCATGGAGAAATATCAGCACCAAAAAGTGAAATGATGTGTATGAAGAAATCTTCAATTTGGGTAGACCAAATCATTACAGCTTACGTACTGAATCAAACAAATAAAAATAGAAACTGGCTCTTTTTTTCGTGATCCAGTGGTGACCAATATCTACGTTCCATATCCTCTTAAGTTCAGTACATACGCAGTGAGGGCGTCAATTAAACCATTGAACCCCTTTTGTAGAACTCCTTTCTCATGCGTGAAAGTCTCGAACGAGTATTCACCGTGGTAGGCACCCATTCCACTGCTGCCAACACCTCCAAATGGTATGGTATCCACTAAAAATAGAATTTCATACATAAGCTAACAGTACAATGAGAAAAATTATTTACAGATAAATTTTTGGAGACTGCAATGCTTCGGACACGTAAAGCGAAAGGATGGAAGCTGGTGCGTTAGGAAATGGTTACAAGGTAAGAAATATGTCTTGACATACCCGCACAGTGCATTATGACGTCATTGATGCAAACACCACCACTCGAAGTGCTATCGCGGATTACGTTGATGGTTGAATCGTTTTTACTGAAAATGTACAGCGCCAACGGCTTCTCTCTGCTGTTGATAAACTTAATGGCATCATAGGCATTATCTACGTTGACTATTGGCAAAATAGGGCCAAAAATCTCTTCCTGCATGATTGGATCCGTGGCTTTGACGTCTGTAATGATGGTGGGTGCGATATATCGATCAGCCGCATCAGCATCCCCCCCGATAGCGACGTTTCCGCTCTTCAGAAGTCCTTGTAGCCTCTGGAATTGACGATCTGAGACGATTCTGCAGTAATCAGAAGATGTTTTGGTGTTACCCTTGTACCATTTGTCGAGAATATCTTTCACTCTTGAGATGAATTCATTTTGGACGTTGCGGGAGCAGAGAATGTAATCAGGTGCGATGCAGGTTTGGCCAGAGTTAACCAGCTGAAAGAAGTTACATCTTTTAGTGGAAACATTACTTAACGACAGTTTTCGTATCGCTCCTCACACGAGATATAGTCCGTTACCTCTTTGTACAATCTGAGCAACCACATAATTAGTTGACCTCTCACTACTTGGAAGGGTTTACACCGACACATTCGTCCTCTAATGTTCCCAGAGAAAGGTCGTGGGTTGTAAACCCCTCCAAGTAGTGAAAGGGCAACCAACTAATAATGCGGTTTAGTCTAAAAGATGCAGAGTTGCCTCTATCATTTGACACCGGTTTAGTTTAATATTTAATGAATTATTATTGTAAAATATTATTGTATTATTAAACGAATTATTATTGTTATTGATGGGAATAAATGCCCACTTTAAATGGTTTGATTTGGTTTCTATAAAGAATATTTAACCCTTAACGCCTTAGCAGTTCCATTTTTTTCTGCAAAGTCAAATTTCTCATGAAATTTCAATCGTAGAGTCATAAATGAGATGCCACAAAGTAGAAGAAATGTTGGTCTTCATTTTGGTACATAGTGTGTGGCCGTGGCTTACATCAATTGTCCACAGTTTTGGAACTCCTTTGACATCCCCAGTGACGGTTATTTTCTAGTAACGGCTACAAAATGTACATTATAGCGTGGATGAATATTTTTTTTCTAGTTTATGACAGATCCGTTATGGCTGTACATAAAATGGAAAGTGGGAGACTCCATTCGCCTTTAAGTAATGGCTTTCAAGTGTTCCAGCGCTCTCCCATTTTTATCTAACTACAATCAGTTAAATCACATGCAACGGAATAGGCACACTTACCTTTCCCCACATTACTCTCTCTGCTGTCTTTTGGATGTCCGCTGAAGAATCAATAAAAACTGGACTCTTGCCGCCCAATTCCAAAGTGACTGGAGTAAGGTACTTGTTGGCTGCTTGGTGGATAATACGACCAACCATTGTGCTTCCAGTGTAGAAGATGTAGTCGAAACGTTCCTTCAGCAATGCTGTAGTCTCGGGAATGCCCCCATTCACAACAGCGTAACACTCCTGCAAGTGAGCAAGTTGCTTAATTTACGCCACCAGCTCAGAGTAGGCAGTACCAGTAAGTGAAATTATCCATTTATGTATATTTAAGTACATTATGGATGGTTTTTTTTAAGGAACCTGCCCTGCCAATGAATCGGTTTTTATGTTGCATTATATTTATATTATAATTTCAAGACATTGGCAATTTACATGTGCTCCGAAGCATGGCAAGCGAAAATGCAGCAAGCGAGGGACTCGAACCAACAACTTTACGGGTGAAAATTAGTCCACTGCTCTACATGTCCAGAACAATTCTGGCCTAAAACCTTCACACGTTGTAGGGGCACGGTTTGTTTTCTTGTTACTTAATTTTACTTTAGGAAATATTTCATAGATTTATTTTAAAAAAATTTTTTTTTTTTGGAAAAGTCACATTTTATAGAAGACAATATGATTAATTCTCTATAGATAGCCAAAACAATTTGCCTGAAAATTAAAACAGACACATTGACTTACAGGGTCCAAATATTTAGGCACGAGATCTTCAATAAGCTTGGCAGTGGCGGTGGATATTTCGGAAGGCTTGATGATGACGCAGTTTCCGGCGGCGATGGCGCCCGCGACGGGGGCGAGCGTCAGCTGGAAGGGGTAGTTCCACGCCCCCATTACCAGCACCACCCCGTACGGCTCCTTCTGTATGTACACCTTGTCCAATTTGAAGGCCGGGCCCTTCGGTGGCTAAAATGCAAACAAAAGAAATTAACATGAGGCGTGGAGTTTTCATAGAGTCTTTTGTTTTCCTATTTATACGTTAGTATAAGGAAAGCTTTATGAAATTGTCTACAACGGGTTTACACGTTTGGAGTCTCAGGAATCAAAAAAAAAAGTTTTTAAAAAATGTCTGTATGTCGATTTGTGGGCAAACTACTTGGTGGATTTTATTTGTTATTTTAATTTTTTTTATTAAGTTTTCTTTAAGGCGGTGGAAATTATTGTATTGTACAATACACCTCTCGATTGTGGGGTGTACAGTTGCCCCATCATTCGATCAAGTGCTTAAGGATAGGGAAAATCAAGGCAGCCGAAACTTTTACAATAAGCCGCAACCAAACCGTGATATCAATCGGGCTTCAGTCAATCACCTTGATGTGCTGCCTTTTACTGCACCAATTTCATGGCCCATTCCCTGTCTGACCAGGGGACACACAAATTTACATTATTAAATTAGACATTTTTTTGTTTATATTGCCTTTTACTGCACCAAAATAATGGCCCGTTCCATGTCTGACCAGGGGACTTACCAATTTACATTATTAATTTAGACTTTTTGCTTTCCAATTTATACGTAGTATAAGGAAAGCTTTGTGACGGTCGAAATTTTCGATTCCGAGATTTCAACGGATTTATATGTTTTAAGGTCTCAGGAACCCAAAAAAGTGGTTTTTACGAAATGTCTGTCTGTCTGTCTGTGCGTCGATTTCCGGGCAAACTACTCGGTCGATTTTGATGAAATTCGGCATGTAGGTTCACAAAAATCATACCTCGGGACCATTTTTTTATTTTGGGCTAACTCAATTTGGGGGGGCTTTATTTTCAAGTAACTTCAAAAAAACGTCTAAAAAAAATATTTCCCAAAAACGGCTCCAACGATTTCTTTTAAATTCACATATATTGTAGTTGTTGTTAATGTTGATAAAATGCGGGGGGTCGCTTGCCCCTTGATAGTTTGCTTCTGGGGGTAAAAAAATAAAAATGACTAAATTTTAATTTAAAATGACTAAAAAATAATTTTTCTGCGACACCTTTCTATCGATGATTTCTACCTTCAGGTATGTTTTAGGTGTTAAATTGAGTAAGGAAACCGGACAGGTTGCTTTCCCAAAAAAGTATTTGGTTTTGTACAAAAAAAGGTTTTTGAAAAAATGATAGAAAATTCACGCTCAAATGCATTGCGTGCCCTGCCAGTATTGCTGTGTGGTAATGTGTTGGTCTGACCTATCTAGAATTTACCTCACCACCAGTGACGAGTGACGTCAGGTGGACACCCCCCCCCCCCCCCGAGATATCGGAAATTTAACCATAGGAAAATTATTTACCATGAAATTACTCATGTTCTCTATCTACTAATTTTGATAAATTGGAAAGCATGTTCGAGTAAACTCGGACCGGTTCTTTTGTTTACATTACTAAGCCAACCTGGCGGAGTTAGGGCTATAAAACCTTCTCTTACTACCGCCTGCTTTACATGCCCGAAGCATGGCCAGAATATGTAGCAAGTGTAGGACTCGAGCCAACAACCTTTCGGGTGAAAGTCGGAGTCTGTACCACTACTCAACATAATAGCTGACTTCAACTAAACATAATAGTTAGGAGAGTAATCTTTCAAAACTCTTCCTGTTTGAAACTGCTTATTTTTTTTTTTTCTTGTAACGGATATAACGTAGTCTAGTGAAATAGTGAAAATACAATAGTATCTTGAGATAAGAAATATCAGGCAGATACTGCTAGAACTGCAAGTCCACGTATTATATGGATTTATCGGCGTTGAATAATCAAGAAGGCCTAATATTTTCAACATGAAAGCAAAACGTTATGCTGTATGTTAAATTCCTAGTTGTTATTTTGATTCATCCATAATGTGCATGGCCTACAAGATATCGACGTTATATGAATAGTTTCAAAATCTAAGCATGAAGTAAGAACGTAATCTACTACAAAATGTTAAATTTTGAATATTTAAGATAGCGAAAAATATTAACTTACGTAGGAGGGTTTTGCCCATGTGCGGAAATTCATCAGCATATCAACAATTTCATTTTTCAAGAAGTCAATCTCCATAACACAAGTTTCTTGCTTTGGCTGCAAATAAAGTGAACCATGTTTTTAGAGTGAAATTGCAAAAACGTAGGCTACATTATTAGCAATGTATTCCAGCAAAACTTCGCATCTGAAAAAGGGGCTGTCATTGGATAAAGCTGCTAGCTTCATTTTGATTTAAAATACATTTAAAAAAAATGCGACGGCACAACAAACCATTGACAACAATGAAGTAGTAGAATCATACGGACACAATACCAACAATGTCCGAAGAAACGATGGGGTCGTTGGCTGTGCAAGGTTTAATGGTCCATAAAAAGCCATTTCGGTTGCCTCTTATACTTAGATTTAAAACTGGAGCCTTTTCGACAGCGAACTGCGCTCCCTCTAAGTACTAATTGCCGTTGAGTTACACACCTTATTGAGATCTTTGGCGACCGCTTCGATAACTGCTTTTTCATTTTCATCGATCAATCGTATCAGGCTCCTCAGTTGTGCTTCCCTAAAATCAAAACTTTTTGTCCGCCCACTTTCGAACGCCGTGCGGGCAGTCTGCACCACCTGCAAGTAACAAGTTTGCCAATGTAAAATAATGAAATAAAAAAAGATATGGATTTCTATCTAGTACAGCCATGTATACTATACCTACTGTATATCCAGTAGATAGATGAGATTGAGGATTTAAAAGGTAGATTAGCCAATTGAGCATTTATAATAAAATTAACTTATTGCACTACGTAGGAATAGGGATAGTACAGTATCCTTAAATATTATCCGTTATGAAAAAAACTTACTTCTTCATGACTTTTAAATGAAGTCATTTCAATTAAGAAAAATGTACCTCACTTCAAAGCAGAATCTGAAAGAAAGGAAGGTAGGCTACAAAAGGAACATGTCATGTGTAAGAATTTCAATTGACACAGCTGTTTTCATTAAGTTTATTTTAGGTTATAAATGAGGCAGGGTATAAGCTCCGCCAGTTACCATTCAGGCTTCTATTACATTCTACCAGAAAGTTAAACATGTTACAACCAAAAATATAAAATAAAATTTAAACAATACGCAAAGTAAGCTGGAAAATAAATAATAGGCTGTTGTTGCTGTCACACGAATGAATTTGTTGAATAGCGGCACAAGGAATGTAAGAATTTTAAATTAAAAGGTAAGAAAGAGTTAACTCGACAGAATCTTTAAGCTGTGCTGAATCCACCAATACGATGCCTAACATCAGCAAACTTTATGGTTTTTATCATATCTTTAGCTATTGCATCGCAAATCGGCAAATCGTGGGTTCAACCTGTCAACGATTTTTGTTTGTAATTGGCTACTTTCATATAGAAATCTGTAGAGTAAGGACGTCAAATTCAATTTTGGCATTTTCTCATACGAAAACTGTCTATTTATTCCCGGGATAAAGGTATAAATATAAATAATATAATCAAAAAATATAGGTTATACATTAACTATTAAGGACAAGGTTTTTATTTTATTTCTGTCTTTATAAAAAGATTAATCGCATACAAACAATTTAATGAATGTATCCGATTGACCTCTTCAGTCGCCTCTGTAGGTTAGTACCTGTGTTGAGCTACGACACGTCTCCGATCGCATGGCGTGTAAAGACTCGCACAAGTGCAAGCACGTTACCACCTGGCCATCAAAGTCGTTGTTATATATTCTATCGTCTCAATGCCCGTGTAAATTATAGAAAATGCAAAAGCCACTTGCAGGGCTGATGGGAGTTGGCAACTGTGAAAGACGGTTGTTGAGTGGATACGGTACGGGGACCAATGAGACAAGGACTTAAAAAAAAATAGAGGCTACTGAGCTAAGGCAAGGTGGACGTGGAACCAGGAGAACATAATGTGAAACCTCAGGTTACCGGCGCACCGTCACACAATAAGCCATTGGCTTATGCCTTCATAATGCATTAGAAAGGGTTACCAAGGATCTGTACTTGGTTAAGCCATGCTTTCGCCTGTTTCATTGCGTCAATGGTAAGCTTGTGTCAGCTTGTCCATTATCGCTTGTAGCCGGCGTAGGGTGACACCGAGAATACCAGTTGGCCAATGGCCCAGAATTCATACGGAAACAATACAAATAATGTCCGAAAACCATGAGGTCGTTGGCATTGGACAAGGGACCTATGGGCCACTATAGGTAGGCCTGGGTCCATAAAAAGTCCTTGCAAAATAATAAAATAAAAAACGGTTACCAAGCCCGGCCGGAATATACCTAAGACAAAAAGGTACACACTACATCTTCCTTCCTTAACAATCTATGTGAACTTTAACCGTTGATTACTCCATGACGCATAGCATTTTTAATACGAAATATAATAGCCATTCAACATTCAGCTCATAGCGTTCTGACGAGTAATGCAAAAACTAGACCTGCGTGTAGCTCCCATATATTCTAATCCCAGACTTCATCGTACAAGGTTACGATAAACGAGGTTTTGGTCCGTCCCATCGATGATGTATTTTATTTTTCAAGCAATAATTAGTTCGTCCGTGCAGTACTAAGTCAACAACCGGAACAAGTCCAGTTTTAGTCTCGGCCTATGAGGTCGAACTTAATTAGAGTTATTGTAAACGCGTTGAATTTAATGGTAGATTTTGTCAGCGTCAAAATTAGAGGATATATAGATAAACTGAACTTGGCGGGATTAAAACCAACTATCTACGCCTATCCGGGGCGTCTTCTTAACCGCTGGACCACAAGCCCACAAATGCAGTCTCCTCTAAATCCTCTACAGTGAGCTTACTTTATTACATAAAGGCAGTGCTTTATTCAATACATTGCAGTATTATAAGGTGTTAAACACTGAATTTAAACCATATTTGGTTGAAGAGGTAATCTCCTTGTTAGGCTATTAATGAAATTAGAGGATATAGAAAAAAACTGGACTTGGCGGGATTCAAACCAGTATCAACATATCAAATTAAATAAGATAGAGATAGATAGGCAACCATCCTCGGAATGATAGAGGGTGCTGAATCATGTCCAGAATGAGTCTAACTGCGATGTCCCTTTTCATCGGGTCTATTTTCAATATGAAGAGAAGGTTAGTTCTCCGATAGATAGGCAATCAGGCTAGGAATGTCAAAGGGTAGGCTACTACTTGTATATAATGCCCAGAATGAGCCTATGTGCGATATCCCTTTCATCGGGTCTATTTTCAATATGAAAAGAAGGTTAGTTATCCGATAGATAGACCATGCTCGGAATGTCAAAGGGTAGGCTACTACTTGTATATCATGCCCAGAATGAGCCTAAGTGCGATATCCCTCTGCACCGGTCTATAATTAATATGAAAGGAAGGTAAGTTCTCAGTGGAAACGAGGTTCATGACTGAAAGACTACCTGGATTAATACTTATGTAGTCTACTTACAGAGGAATAATCAAAATCACCTTCCGTGGCAGTCATGGTCACAGTCAACTCTGAAAAGAAACAAAAGTGAATGTTTTCAGTTTATAGAGACGAAAGGTTACAAAGATAACAGTTCAACAAACGAAACTGATAAGATGCTCTATTGCTGATAGCAAGCATCGCCACATGCATAAGGGCATATTTTTTAATCCATTTTAATTCGAAGAAATTTAATATATTTACAGTATGTGTTGATTTACTTGTGTTAGCCGTAACAATGTATTTGACTTTGCAAAATTGTACAATATATACGGTCATTATATCTTATCTTATCTTTAACACTATATTGCTACATGTACCTACATTTCTTGTGCAGAACTATTACGGTTCGCTTCATTCGCTCAATTTATTTGTTACATGAGGCTATTTGGGCCAAATGAATTTAACAGTACTGGGGCAACACGATAATACAGTAGATTTTGCCCTAAAGACCTAAGTTATGCTGTGTTTTTCGCCCTCTCCTTTTTTGTTATTATTAATCGTAACATGGCAATGTAGAGAAAGAAGGAAAAATTAGTTTTTGACTTGTTGGTAATTCATAGATAATAATTAAGTTTCTTCACTAACGAGCATTCTTCATACGCAAAGCCACAACTTTATAAAAGGAAATATTCCATCAGAACGGGATTCGAACCCATGCATTAGTCTTGTACAGGTCCAGCCAGTCCTCAACCAATGCATCCCATTCCCTTTCACTCCTTCTTCTTTAAATGCCTCTTCTATCGAAGGTTGGCGATCATCATAGCAATTTAGGCCTTGGAGACTACTGCTCTGAAAAGGGTAGTCGTGCTCTTGCCAAATCACGACCTCAGATTTTTCAACCAGGATGTTTTTCTTCTGCCAGGAGCCATCAGTCCTTCTACCTTCCCTTGGAATATTACATGTTGAAGGCGATACTTTTCGCTCCGCATGACAAGCCGAAGTATGCTAGTTTCCGCTTCTTAACCGTCAGCAGCAACTCGGCTTCTGTATCCATTCGCCTTAGGACTTCAGCATTAGGGACACGATCCCTGCAGGATATGCGCAGCATTCGCCAGTATACTCACATTTTGAATGCAGTAATTCAGTTCTCCGCAGCTTCCTTCCACATTCTGTATTATAACTAACTGACTAAATTATGAATCATTATACTCCCTGGTCATGATTGAGCTAGAGTCATTGTTAGAAGCCTGTGTTACAAGCGTGCTTCCTTTAGTTATTATTGTTAAAACTGCAATGCACTGAATATACAACGGCTTCATAGAATGAATGCAAAATAAGTACTTACGCATTGCTATTAGGAGTATAATCTATTTCGGTCACAGTCACTCGCATGTGGCCCTAGCACTGGATATATAAGCGGCTTATTCAACCAGCCACTAGAACCTTGGCATTGTATGGTTGTATGAAATTACTGGAATCTGCCTGTTAAATATATGACGTGTTCTGGACGAGTCCCTACTAGAACCATTACCTACCATTCATGTGCAGTCTTACCATAACATGTATACGTCAAAGTTGATTTGTATGCAAGCCAGCTAGAGCGCTTGATCACTTCCTATTTAACCACTGTCCACTGTGAGCCAATTCTCTTTTATTGGGCAACGAAATGAATATTGTACACAAGGTGAAAAATCCTCAGTCCAGCAAACCTAACTAAAAACTTAGTTTAATCTAAGTTGGACATCCCTTGACTTTCAACCGCTTTCCCTTATTTTCTCGACGCCAATCAGCTGGAGGGACCACGTGATGAGAGTGCTAGATCTATTGAAAAAAGGGACAGCTGCTACCTCATATAAAAAGTAGAAGAGCCAAATGGGTAGGGAATTTATTAAGAAACGAAAATCTGGTAACACCGTCATTAAGGGCACAGTGGAAGGAACCAAAAGAAAAGGGCGAAAAAAAAGAATCCATGGATCAACTGAAGGAGGACGCAGGAGCTCAAACGTGACAAGAGCTGAAGAGGAAGGCTCAGGACCGAGAGGGCTGGAGGATGTTATGCAGGGAGTTGCTGCTAGCCAATCTTTGAGATTGTGACCTCGTAAAAGAAGAGAGAAACCAGTATAATTCGAATAGCCTCTATCCGATGCAGGGGCAGATCCAAGGTTTGGATCAGTGGGGGACCCCTGGCACAAGGGGAAATGCAGAGGCAGTTATATGAACTATCCGCAATTCCCTATTAGGCGAGGGGTCCCTAGGTATCCCCAGGTGAATATTTTGAAAATTTGGTAGCAAAATAGTAGGTACTTAAGCCTATCGTGTGGAATTCATCACCCAGGATGGATCACGCCCCTCCTGTTGGAACACACTTTAGGGACTTTTTTTACTTCAAGGGGTTTTTACTTGTCTTGTTTTAGTATTGTAGAATAAAGGGGGGGGGGGGTCAGGGGTGCTTAAAAAAATGAAAATGTAGGACAAAATTTTTTTGTAGCATTTCCGGCTCAGATATTTTTCAAATGGCAATTTAAATTCGACGAAATGAATTAGGCACCGCGTAACCCCCAGAGGTAAAGGTTAAGCTACCCCTAATAAAATATCAAAATTTGGTTATGAATGGTTTATTTAGCTTAAGAGAAACCTATTTCTGAATAAATTAAAGGTCAGCGAAGCATAGTTATTTACTTACAGCGCATTTTGTGTCGAATATTTGAATTGGCAGGTATCGGCCATTTTGCTTTAATGCTTTAATTGCTTATAATGACAATTTTTATTGAAGGAACATGTCTAAGGCATGTAAAGAAAACAATCCTTGCTTAAAATATAAATTATCTTGCCAATGGGATGCTTGCCTACCACTTTAAATGCATTTTCATCTGACTATTAGTAGCTTAACTAGACCTTTACCCCTGCGGAGACGTATATTTACCATAAAGGACTCACAGGGATTTAAAAAACATTAAAGCAGACCAAGCCTGGCGCCGAGCTGCAGTCTGAGAGCCCCTTCAATGTTACAGTCTAAGACCCAAGCCCCAAGGACGGGTTCGCGCTACCGGTTTGAATTACGTACCGTGAGTTCACTGAATACAGAAGACCGACTCTGATTATTTCACTTATTAGATATGAGTCTATATAGTTAAATTATTTATCCTAAAAAAAGGCTACGGCAAGTAAAGTAGGCCTAATCTATCGTGTAAGTCCTAAGACAATTTAAACCTGGATAGGCCTAAAGTATAATTGGGATAATTTAAGTTAAAGGAATGGTCACAAGGAAACTGGTAATATATAGGCTAGAACTAATCATTTGTGAGATTTTCCAATTAGTTTTAAAGGAGCAACCGAGCAAGGAAATAGTATGTAAGAATGTAAAGACTTAAATTTAAACCCGATAAGATTAATGAACTTTAAAAGTTGCATCTTACTGTAGATTCCAGTTACCGATTGGGAAAATAACTTACAGTATATAGAAAACTTAGAGTGTGTGGTTGGCACTTCCTGGGCAGAGTTATTTGCGTCTCACTGAAGTTTTAACACGATAGTACAAGATTTATTTCTGAACTATACATTTACATTTGCATTACAACAGAAAATTAACAAACCGATATCGCCATGACAGTGACACTACTAGTCACTACTACGTAACAACAAGACCTTGACCTTTAGGTGACTTCTAATTAATATAATTTGTTAATTAAAGTTAATTTAGAAGAAAACATTTATTAAAAAATGAATATTGAATAAATGTTTCTCCAAAATTCTATAATATGTAGTCATATTGGCTTAATAAATTTTAAAATACTGCATATGACTTTTGCCGCCAATTTACTGTCATGTTTGAAAGTTTTAGTTTCTAAGTTACCTAATCTTTAGTCATTAATCTTTAAAGTTTTTTTATAATTTAAATTAATTTATGGCACCATATTCCATATCGAAGGAAAAAGTGATATTTAAATTGCATAAATGAGTTACTGGTTTTAAATTGGATTACCTACACACAATATAGGTAGATGCGGTATAAGCATAACAGCATTTCTTTTCCCAATGTTTATAATAAAAGATAATTATAATACCTAAGCATATTTTATTATTTTTTCTGCATGTTTTGTCCATTATTCCGTGCTATATAGTCCATGAATTAACGTGTTATAAGTTATAACCACGCTCCTGAATACAGAATATTGAATATTTTCTCCTTTTTGGGACAATTTTCAAAGTTCAAGCAGTAAAGGTCAAAGCATATTACATAGGTCTGCCTAATTTTAGATCCTCATCTGACAGCATACCAGTCTAAAAATCTTGTTACAGCTTGTCTCCATTGAAATACATTTTTTTCGTGCCTTTCTCTACCCCGTGATTTATAAACTGTCCCCGCGCGGCTAAGCTGCAGCAATTCCTTTTGAGTCGACCAAACCCCAGCCCCTAGTCCTGCAAGGTATGCAGCTCCCAATGCTGACTGCTCGGGGGATGCTGGAAGAATAACTTCGGCGTTCGTCAAATCAGCGATCAATTGCAAAATAAAACTGTTTTGAGATACTCCACCGTCAACCCTGAAATAATAAGAACCATTTGTCAACAGTCAATTTGCCAGTATTAACGTTCTTTGAAAATGTACCATGGGGATATGATGTCAACCATGAAACCCTGGAAGGACGAATAAGAAACCGACCTCCGCGAGTTGAAGGTCCGTAGATGCGGTGGAGCGTCGTAGCCCATAGAGGACTGTAGAGCCAGAAGAAGAAGAAGAAGAAGAAGAAGAAGAAGAGGTAGTTTGTGCACTCGAAATATATTGTGTATAGGCCTATTGTGGTGTCTGTGGTTTTCTAGAACCACGTATTCCGGAAAAACCATTAGTTGGAGTTGTATGGTCGTAAACAATAAATAAAGATGGATGAACGATTTACCGAATTATTAATTTATTACTATATTATTTAATCCTGTACAATAATTAATGGATATAACAGAATAGTATAATGGGTAAACTACAGAACAGTGGCGCAGTCGGTAATTAGCCTACTATATTTACTATTTTGCGATTGTTTTTGCTTATTGCTTACTTACTAGTGCACGTGGTACTTTTACTTTGCCACAATGACAGATCTAAAAGACGTTTTGCAAGCCAATTTGAATATGCAGAAGACGATGTCGGATATTTTGAAGGCTTTAACTAGACCCCAAGGGCAAGGTTCACCTGCTCAACCTGCTACAGGTGGGGGAAAGAGTTTTCCAAAACTTGATAAATTTATTGCAAGTGACGACATTGCGTTACACATTGAAAAATGTAGTGCAGCTTTTAAACTTTACAGCATTACTGATGATAGCACGATGCTGCAATTGTTTATGCATAGTTTGCCTACTGATTTATATGGACTTACTAAGGATTTGCTACATCCGAAAACGCTTGCAAACTCACAGTATGATGATGTGACTAAACTTTTGCAAGGTCATTTGCGACCAACACCTTTAGTCATACCTTCTCGGCATACACTATATAAACGCCGACAGCAAGAGGGAGAATCATTGGCAGCTTATTCGGCATCTTTACGCCACTTAGCTGTTCCTTGCAAGTATGCTTCCAGCGTGTTATCAGAGGTCCTCAGGGATGTTTTTGTGGCAGGTTTACGAGATCGTCACATTTTAGATCGTGTTCTTGAGGAAGATAACGCTGATTTCGATAAGATTTATGCTCTGGCGGTGTCTCTTGAATCTGCGTCGTCAGGGACACGGGAATTGCTAGTGCAACCTTCTAGTTCCGTTAATAAAATAAAAAACAAGTCTTTTCAGAAGAATAAAGTTACTCAGGGCAAGAAGGAATCTACTTCAAAGCAGTCTACCTCTACTACGAAGGGGAAACAGATTGTGTGCTACAGGTGCGGTATGGTTGACTCGCACAAGGCTCCTGATTGCAAGAAAAAGAACTTAAAATGTACAAATTGCGGACGCGGCTCTCATGTGGCAGCCGTCTGCCTTTCAAAGAAAACGGTTCACGCGGTGGAAGATTCATTACCCATTTATACATTGTATTCCGTGACATCCGTGAGTAATGACTTTTATAAACCTTACATGGTTCCACTGCAAGTAGGGAATAAAACAGTATCGTTAGAATTGGATACTGGAAGTGCTCATACTATTTTAAATGAACATTTATACAAAGACTTACAGTTGAATGCTCCGTTGCAACCTACAAAGACTCAGTTCCGGGGTTATGGTGGTACGATAATCACACCTAAAGGAGTTGTTACAGTGCCTGTGACTTACAAAGCCTCGACGGCTAACTTGCGACTTTTTGTAGTGCCAGGTAACCTGCCTCCACTCATGGGACGTGAGTGGTGTCAAAGTCTGCAAATTTCACCTGTTTTTCATGCAACCGCTACAATTACGCCGTCTGCCGAAGCGAAGCTACAGAAATTGTTAGCGGAGAACAAGGAAATTTTTAGCAGTGGCACAGGTATCGCAAAGAATTTTTGTGCTGAATTACAGTTAAAAACTGGCGCTAGTCCTAAGTACTTAAAGGCGCGACCAGTACCATTTGCTTTGAAGCCAAAAATTTCGGCCGAGATTGACCGTTTAGTTGCAGAAGGAATTTTACGCCCTGTCGAAAGGTCGGACTTTGCGACTCCAGTGGTTCCTGTACTTAAGGGAGACGGGTCCATACGTCTTTGTGCTGACTACAGCGTTACATGCAATCAGCTCATTGAGGTTCCTCAACATCCAATGCCAGATATTGAAGATTTGATGTCTACTTTGGGGCATGGTAAATATTTTGCCAAACTGGACTGTCGTACTGCTTACTTGTCGCTACCTGTTACACCAGACACCGGTAAGATTCTAACCTTAAATACACACAAGGGACTTTATCAACCGACACGTCTGATGTTTGGGGTCAATGCGGCGCCAGCCATTTGGCAACGTTATATTGAAGGTGTTCTACGAGACATCGAAGGAATTTACGTATTTTATGACGATATGTTGGTTCAAGGAGATACAGCTGAACAGCTACTTAGTCGCCTTGCATTAGTGTTTTCTAGATTGAAAGAAAATGGACAGCGACTAAATTACAGTAAATGTGAATTCCTGAAATCTTCCGTCCAATACCTGGGTTACAAAATGTCAAAGGACGGCCTGCATAAGACTGATGAAAAAATACAGGCTATACTTAATGCTCCAAAACCTCAAAATGCCAAAGAGGTAAAATCATTCATGGGAATGGTAACTTTTTATGCACGTTTTATACCAAATTTAGCTACGATAGCCAAGCCTTTATACGAGTTAACAAAGCACGATACAAAATTCACATGGACTAAACAGTGCGACCAAAGCTTGAAAGCTTTACAAAAGGAGATAGTTTCAGAGAAGGTTCTTGTGCACTACAGGCCGGACCTTCCAGTAATTTTGTCTGTGGATGCTAGCCCGGTCGGAATTGGGGGCGGTGATCGCTCATCGTTTCAGTGATGGCTCAGAGAGGCCTATAGCGTTTGCTTCTCGCATACTTTCACCCAGCGAACGCAACTACGCCCAACTCTGTAAGGAAGCACTGGCGATTAAATGGGGCGTTTCCAAGTTTTACCGTTACCTGTTGGGACGTCGATTCTGTCTAGTTTCAGATCACAAGCCTTTGTGTCATATTTTTGGGCCTAAGGCGAAGTTACCAGTTATTACTGCTACACGACTTCTACACTACGCGCTGTACTTGCAACAATTTCAGTTCGACGTGAAATACAGAAAGAGTGATGATAACGGCAATGCAGATATGCTTTCACGCCTACCTGTTACATCGGAGACCTTGTTTGACCTGGATGATGTTGAAGAATTCCAAACCCATCATTTACAGGTTGTGCCAATCAAGCCTGTGGATCTGGCGAAGGCCACCAGAGAAGATCCAGACTTGATGCCTATTCTTGAAAAACTACGTGCTGGTGAGTCATTTCACGATGGCAAATATTCATTGCATGCAGGATGCATATTGCTAGGCATTCGTGCGGTTATACCAGCAAAATTACAACGCACAATACTCCATGAACTGCATTTGGGTCATATGGGAGTAGTTAAAATGAAAGCGTTAGCACGTTCATACGTGTATTGGAAAAATATTGACCAAGACATAGAGAATTTGTGTCGCAATTGTGTCAACTGCGCTGAATACAAAACGCAGCAAAAAACCCCCAAGGTGCACTACTGGGAGTACCCCGCAAAACCGTGGGAGAGAATACATATAGATTTTGCTTCGTATGCAGGCAAAATTTTTTTAATAGTGGTTGATTCTTATTCTAAATGGCCTGAGATTTTTCCGATGTCTTCAATGACAGCTAATACTACTACTACTGTTTTAAGAACATTGTTTGCTCGATATGGTCACCCGATTTGCTTAGTTTCGGACAATCAGTCGACGTTTGTGGGAACGGAGTTCCAAGCATTTTTACGTAAACTTGGTATTCGGCATCTTACGTCGCCCCCACACTATCCAGCAAGCAATGGACAGGCTGAACGTTATGTTGGAAGTATGAAACAAGCTTTACGCTGTCTCCAGAATCAGAACAATTTATACGACAACTTACAAGAATTTTTATTTGCATATCGCAGGGCTCCTCACGTGCTTACAGGGCACAGTCCTGCAAGTTTATTTTTGGGGCGAGAGATATCGTCACCTCTTACTATCTTACGCCCGAATATTGGTCGGGCCATCTCAGAGCAGAGAGACACCCTTTTCCAAGATCCTGTTTTCCAGCCTGGAGAAAAAGTGGCGGTACGTAACTACACTACGCCGTTACGGCGTTGGGTCTTTGGGACCATCATCAGCAAGGATGGGGCATTACAATACACGGTGCAGGTGGGAAACGAGCTGTGGCGTCGACACGGAGGTCAAATACGTCCGGTGGGACAGGACATCCCTCTCCGTGAAGAAAGAGCATACAAGCAGCCTATCGCGAATCCTGGTCCTACTCCAATTCAAGCACCGCCCACTCCTCAGCGAGATTCAAGTATTATGGATACTACTTCGGGCGAGCAGCTGACTACAGTAATTCAAGCACCGCTCACTCCTCAGAGAGATTCCATTATTATAAGCTCTACTTCTGGCGAGCAGCAGAGTACATCTAGGCAATCGCTCACTCCAAGGCGAACTTCGATGGCTAATATGCAGATGGAGGCACCTTCGCCTGCTGCAGAAACAGTGGCGGCTCGTCGTCCTGTCAGAAATCGCCGAGCTCCACAGCGCTTGAACATATGAAAGTGCGCGTTACGAGTGCATGGCCTGTCGAGTGCAGTGATTTTTTTTTTTTTCTTCTCTTATGGTATGTTGCTAGTGTACTGTGGCACCCGCAGAGCTCCCCTGTCCTTTGTCTATTACTATGCCTAGGAGGTTTGCAATTATTTTTTTTCTACAAGGGGGAGGACTGTGGTGTCTGTGGTTTTCTAGAACCACGTATTCCGGAAAAACCATTAGTTGGAGTTGTATGGTCGTAAACAATAAATAAAGATGGATGAACGATTTACCGAATTATTAATTTATTACTATATTATTTAATCCTGTACAATAATTAATGGATATAACAGAATAGTATAATGGGTAAACTACAGATATACAGATATACAGGGTTTTCCGGAAAGTAATGTCAGTGAATTTTCTTTATGGAGACTTTACACGCAAGCGCGCGTTTTACTGGCTCAGATTTTTGTGGGGGGATCTGACAACAAGTTCCAACAAGCGTCAGTTGTTGGCCGTCCAGCGCGGGGCTCGTCGTTGGCGTCTTCCCGACCTTCCGCGAATGCCTTGTACCACCGGACACCGAAAGGTAATCGTCGTCGAAAGCCTTCTTGCTTTCCAATTTATACGTAGTATAAGGAAAGATTTGTGACGGTCGAAATTTTCGATTCCGAGATTTCAATGGATTTACACGTTTTAAGGTCCCAGGAACCCAAGAAAGTGGTTTTTACGAAATGTCTGTCTGTCTGTCTGTCTGTCTGTCTGTTCGTTGATTTCCAGGCAAACTACTCTGTCGATTTTGATGAAATTCGGCATGTAGGTTCACAAGAATCATTTTTTTTTATTTGGGGCTAACTCAATTTGGGGGGGTTTTATTCTCAAAAAACTCCAAAAAAAAACGTCTAAAAAAGTTATTTCCCAAAAACGGCTCCAACGATTTCTTTTAAATTCGCATATATTGTAGTTGTTATTAATGTTGATAAAATGCGGGGGGTCGCTTGCCCCTTGATAGTTTTCTTCTGGGGGTAAAAAAATAAAAATGACTAAAAAATAATTTTTCTGCGACACCTTTCTATCGATGATTTCTACCTTCAGGTATGTTTTAGGTGTTAAATTGAGTAACGAAACCGGATAGGTTGCTTTCCCAAAAAATATTTGGCTTTGCACAAGAAATTATTTTTTGAGAAAATGTTGGAAAATTCGCGCTCAAATGCATTGTATGCCCTGCAATTATTGCTGTGTGGTAATTAATGTGTTGGTCTGACCTTTCTAGAATTTATCTCACTTCCAGTGACGTCAGGTGGACAACCCCCCCCCCCCCCGAAATAACGGAAATTTAACCACTGGAAAATTATTTACCATGAAATTACTCATATTCTCTATCTACTAATGTGCGTCAAATGGCCTAACAGCCAAGGACGGGTGTTGGCTGAAAAAGAAGAAGAAGATCTACTAATGTTGATAAATTGGAAAGCATGTTCGAGTAAACTCAGACCGGTTCTTTAACATTATAATAGTTTCCGCAGCACTCTTCCCCAGTTTTACACAAAACTTGATCGCCATCCGTTGCTCAAGTGAACGCTTTTTTTCTTCTTGCACCGGGTTACTGTACCGACTCACATGGAACAACTGATGTGTGTGACCACTACAACGATCGGTAGCCAGCTGACGCTTGTTGGAACTTGTTGCCAGATCCCCCCACCAAAATCTGAGCCAGTAAAGCTCGCGCTTGCGCGTACACTTGCATTCAATTATCGGTTTCTTTTCATCATAAAAGGACAATCGCATGCAAACAATTTAATGAATGAATCCGATTGTCACCTCTGTTAGTACCTACTTACCTAGCTGTGATGAGTTACAACAGATGGTGTGTAGAGATTATTTGGAATCAATTCCGAGTTACGATTACCGTAGGTACCGTCATTTAGCTTGATCTCTCAATAATATTGTAAATCGAAGAAATTTAATATAGGCCTACATAAAAGGTTTCATCCTATTTTTTGGATTCACAGATGATTACAAATAACATATGCCTATAATAAGCTGTAGTGGAACATGGGTTCTACTATTTCCTCCTTATTCCTAAGTAGGCTATTATTGTTTATTATTGATAGGCTTCTTACAATATGGCCTAAACTAATTTGCAAATAACTTACCTAATGTTAGATAAGTCAGCATTAGTCTCCAATTTAACAATTTCGTACAGTTGGTCAATTCGATAGGCTATGCTTTCCAGTAATGCGCGAACTAAATGAGGCCTTCTTGTCGTAGGTTTTATGCCAATCATACCTGCTGCTGCTAATGCATTATTTACAGGAGCCTACAAAATAAATTTATACAGACTACATAAGCTTTTATACTAGATTTGTCAATAAATATAATATATATATAATTACGACGGCTTTCACGGCCGGAGTTATGTGATGAAGCACTGAAGAATCCGGGATGATATAGGTCGTGGAACGACTACAGTCTATCCGGGGCATTATATAGAAGTTACCACATGATACTGCAATATAAATTGTTAAGCCTTTTAAAATTGTGCTGAATATTATATAGGCTATTTTATATGGGCTATGTTGATCTAAAATTTGCTATAATACCTACTAGAGTAATTTCACTAGTCACCAAAGAGGTGCATCACGTATATACCTAGGTACAATGCTCCAGTTAAACAACTGACTGATAAAATTAAATGTACTTTACTTAGTTGCATAACTTTGAAATTGCAGTGTAGCTTACGCCTTGCTGTTGAAGCTGTTGCTATGGTGGTCCCATGCTTGTGAGTTGCATTGAAGGCCACACGCGGAGACTAATTAATTAACAGTCAATTGGGCTATTGTGTTCGCTTCTACAATACTTGTAGGCATCCAGACTCCTATCTAGCATTGGCTATGGGCTGAAGCATCATTGTTATAGCCTTTAGGTTTCGGCCGAATTTAATTTAAGTAGCGGGATTCAAAATAAGGTAGTCTTACTATGTCAGTAGGAAATTAATCAAGTGCTAAAATTAAAATCTGACTCAGCTTCATCCATAATGGGCATATTCAGCTAGGTATCTCTGAGTACCTATACCCGTGTACCTATTTATATAATATTATGTCAATATTATAGGCTTACCTGAATACCACTAAAAGCAGGGACGAAAAAGACACCGTCGCTATCAACAACTGATTGGGCCAATTCTGCTGACTCAGCAGGGTCATCAAAATAACCTGTAAATTCAAAATTTCTTACAGGATTTATGTATAGGCTACAACTACAGATTAATATACTACTAAGCAAACAGTTGAATCAACCTACTTATTTCTTCTCTAGAAAAGTAAGGGTAGGCTACATGAAACCATGGCCTGGCTGATGTTGGCTACAGCCATTGAGTTATGGCAGAAGAAATTTAGTAAAAGAATATGCCCTGATGTTCGTATCTTCTAAAATGACAAGGGGACTATAACTTATAGCAGATTATTTTATTGGTAAAGGTTAATGGCAATGGTGTAATACTATTTAAAAAAGGGTTAGGTGGACTTAAATTGCCTGCTGTGTTAATAGTCATTAGAAAGAAAGAACGAAAATTGTCTTTATTTTCCACATATGCGAATTTTGGGCCTTTCGGCCCACTCTTACAATTAACCCATTTACATATAGATTTTAGAGACATGGGTCTCATAGTCATCGAAACCATCAGTCCTTCTCAGGACTTAGCCTGATGTTGGGAGTAGCACCCACTCCCGAAACGTCGCCCTCTTCCCCTGACAGTGGGATCCGCCCTAATTGTTCCATGACTATGAGGCCCATGAAGATTAACACAGCAGGCAATGTAAGTCCAACTAACCTTTTGTTGCTGTCTACAATACTTACCCATTTCTTGGGCCCAAACGATGATCGTTCCTGTATCATTTGAGGCACCCTCTGCTAAATATGTAGTGTTTCCCTTTACTCGCCACCCAACAATGGGGTACAAACCTAAAAATTATTTAAAAAGTAAATCTTTAAGTTAAAAAAATGCTCATGGCCGAATTGAGCTTCAGAAATAAGTTCAATGATAACTATGTACAGTACGTAAAATTCACTAATGGCTTAGGCACTACCTTCATGTTTTTTGAAATCTTATACTCACTCGAACACAACTTTACTTCTCAACTCGTATAGTTTATAACATAGCCTAAAAACTGTTAGTAGATACTTTTGCATCGATAGTCTACATAAATGCAGTACAGATGACGCATCAGTAGAACTCTCCAACACATACATTGTAGGTACTTCTAAAAAGGTAGTCTACAACTTACCAATATAGAATTATTAGCATAGGTACCTGAGGAACATGCATGCAAAAGATTTGTTAAAAAAATAATAATTTATGAGTTCAGTGGGAACACTGGAATCGTTGCATTGACTGCTACAAAAAATGTGATAAAAAATCTATTGCAATTTGAATTAAAATATTACATCCCATAAGCTTTTAGATTTTAGAAGCTTTTTGTCTCTCCTGCATTTACAGTTTCAACTGACAAACCGGCTATTGCATATATGCTCCTCACCTATACCTGTATTTGACCAGGTAGTGCCAATAACTTTATTGCAATAGTTATGGAATACAAGAGTACCGGTAGCCCAAGTATTATGGGCTACTCGCGCAAGTCTGCAGTGCCTCATACCTAGTACCGTAGGTGGTTGTCGACTTGTCGTAGCCTGTAAATTAAATTAAAAATTACCGAACAAAAATACATCGTCATTTAGACATTAGTATAGATCCTTAATTACCATTGATGGAAGCATGGGGCTTGTCTCCTGTATTTACATTGACAAATGATCCAGTGCCTAACGTAACTTTCACAGCGCCTTTCTCCCAACATCCGTTCCCGTACATGGAAGCACTTTGATCAGCCACCTGAAAATGCAATAAGTTACCGTAATTATTAATTAGTAATAAATATGCTTAATGAAACATTTAAATATTTTTCTATAAATTGTATTTATTTATTGTATTGTAGCCTATTCTTTAAATAAATATTCTTTGTATGGCGCATTCTACCTAGTCATTGGTGACACCCCTCTCCCCTGCCGCCCTGGATCTCTACTACAGTACCACGGAGACGAATACAACCATTGCCAATTATCTGCAGTATCACCTGGAACTGGTTTAGCATCGGCGGCCTAATTCCCTGGATACAAACTGTAGGCAAACTGTTTTAGACTGTCCCTGGAGTACCTGTTGTCCAGTGCGCTCCTGATAGCAGTTTCCAGTAAAGTTTCCCTACCAAAACGGAGTAAAAGGTGAAACCAGAAAAAGGAGATGATGGCTACTGTATGTCCCATCAAAGCAAAAATTAAAAAAAATTGACTTGCAGAACAAGTGATAGGAATGGCAGCCCCAAACAGTTCAGGTTGAGTATCACAGAAGTATGTGGCAGAGTCCGCTACTTTAGGCAGAATAGTTTGTGGTATGGAGAAGATGTATTTGAAGAAAAGGCTCCAGTCCATGATGAAGGGGTCATAGAAGCCTGTGCACGAAGCGTGGCTGACGTCGGTTACGTGACACTTGCCCCCGGACAGTTTGTACAGGAGCCACGTGTCCAGAGTACCGAAGGCTGCGTCGTCCGCATCTATTGCCATCTTTAATTCGGGAATGTTATTTATTGCCCAGTGGAGTCTAGGGGTAACCTGAAAGAAACAAATAACTAACATTCGTGATGTGAGTCATCATCGTGGCACGCTAGTCCTTAGAGACCAATGGCTGCCACATCAACAACCGTCTGCTATCCATCTATCGATGCCGCCTTATTATACAGTGTATAAAGCCGGGATTATATCAAAAGTTGCCTACAATATTGTCTGGACACAAATGTCGTCAATATGTGTTGGGATACAAAAGTCGGCAACATCTGTCGGGCGATAAATTTAACAAACCCTGAACGCTTGACAATTTTTCCCGCCAATTCTGTTCAGGATGTCAACACTGGATGAGCTTGCTGTAGCAGCATGATAGGTTCTGAAAGAGAGAAGTGCCTAGCCTATACTAATGTGAAAGTGTATATACATCGTATATTGCAGTGAGCAAGTTATGTAGCCTACTATTTTTGGAAAATATGCTCAGCTCAGTCAGTGGATCAGATCAGAAGAATTCATTAAGAGGGCTATTTAGGTACAATAGAGGGAGTTTTGTGCCACCCCCTCCATTCTGAAAGGGGCAAATTGAATAAGGTGGAAGTGTATCTAGGCCAACAGTATAGGCCTAAGTTCTATTGTTAAAATAGAAAATTAAATTAAATATATACACGCAGCTGTGGTACGAGGTAAAAATTTGCCAGAATGGTGAAATTGATTTATTTACAATTTTAGCTCCACAATGTTGCAGTATGAAGGTCGCCCCCTCGGCCCCTTATATACCTTATAAAGTAGGTAAGTAATTTAGTTGAGCTCTGCCTTTTGTGGTTTGTGGGTGCGTCTTTATGTATCTATTTTTTTTTCAAATGAGCCTTTACCGACTTAAATAAGCCTATGGGCGCCTTATAAATGTATGTTATATTTTGAATGTCGCGCCATTTCACCATGTGCTTGTCTGGTTACACGATGTTCTGGTTACACGATGTTTTTACTAATAAAAATAAATAAAATGAAAAATAGGAATTATGAAATATGAATTGCATATCCAACAGTGGTGTCAGAAGTGGTTAGTTTTTTTTTAAAAGCAACAAATACAAAAATAAACAAAGAAAAAAATAATGGATAAAGCTACCCTGGAAAGTTTTGCATCGGTAATTGCCGCCGCAATGCAACAACTACAACAGACTACAGCAACGGTTCCAACGGGGCCCAAAGCCCCGTCATTCACTATTGGTGAGTACAAGCCTTCTGAGTACGCTACTATTGAGGACTATTTCAAACGTTTTGATTGGGCTTTAGACCTGAGTAAAGTACAAAGTACTGAACACGCAAAGTATGCCCTTGTGTACATGGGATCGGAGTTAAATAACGCCCTTAAAATATTAGCGAGTCCCAACAGCCCAGAGAAGCTGACTTATGCCGAGATAAAAACATACTTGTCTACACATTTCGACCAGCCTAAAAATATGTATGCTGAGAGCATAAAATTTCGCACAATCGTTCAAGAAGAGCATGAAACAATAGCGCAGTTCACTTTACGACTTAAGCAGGGGGCTGTTCATTGCAGCTACGGGGCATTCTTAGACAGGATGCTAATAGAGCAACTACTACACGGCCTCCGTGCACGTGATACATGTGACGCCATAATAGCAAAGAAGCCAAACATATTTAGCGACGCATTCGATATAGCTCATGCCATGGAGGCTACCCGCAAAACCGTTCATGAAGTTCAATTGCCCGCACCCCAAATCTCACAGGAGGCTACAAATAAGCTGGGATACGGGGTACCTCATTTTAGAAAAAAAGAAACAGGTCCGGAGAAAAGCTCAAATACATACATCAGTCGGGGGAAACGTACAGAAGAACGGACCATAGGCATCGGCTGCCACGGGTGTGGGGGCTCTCACTTACGCCGTTTTTGCAAATTTTTAAACGCTGACTGCCGCTTATGCGGGAAGAAAGGGCATATATCAACCGTTTGCCGTTCAAGACAGCCTGTCAATCCGTCAGTCAAAGTAAATGCATCCCAGGAGACAGAGGTGAGTGATGATTTTGACAAAGTACAGCAATTGCACAAAATAGAAATAATTAACTCCATTGAGGCCAAGGGTAGGAAACTGATTACCGTTTCCATTGATGAAACGCCATTGCAAATGGAACTAGATACCGGTGCCCCATGTACTCTTCTGTCAATAAAAACACTACGCAGTATAAAGAAGAATTTCATACTCAAACCGACACAAAGGCAGTTCGCAAGTTATACTGGGCACAGAATTCACTGCCTTGGGAGAGTCATTGTCAGCGCACGACTTGGAAAAACTACCCGGAAACTTAATATATATGTTGTAGATGACAACCTTGACTCGTTGATGGGCAGAGAATGGATTTCTCAATTTGCTAATGAAATACCTTTCACTAGGTTGTTTTCCCCAGACGATCACGAACCCTTGGATGATCATATTAACCAAGTTATCATAGAAGCGCCATCACTAAGCAACAGTGAGCGCTCGCGAATGGACGCACTTTTGAAATCATATATACATGTGTTTAGCGATGTTGCAGGCAAACTGACGGGTCCGGCCGCTTCACTGCATTTTAAAGAAGGGGCCACGCCGATTTTTGCCAAAGCTAGAGAGATACCATATGCTCTCCGGGAGGCATATGCCCGAGAAATAGATCTAAAAATTAAATCTGGTTTTTATCAACGGGTTGAGTATTCGGAGTGGGCTTCGACCACCCACGTGGTTGCAAAAAAGAATGGTAAAATAAGAATCACGGGCAACTACAAGCCCACCTTAAATCCAAGGATAATTATCGATGAACACCCGATTCCGAGGGCGGAAAGCCTTTTTCACAAAATGAAAGGCGCTACTCTTTTTTGTCATTTGGATATTACAGATGCTTATTCACACCTGACCGTTGATGAGGAATTTAGTCATGCATTGACCTTGAACACGCCTACCCACGGCCTAATCAGACCAACACGAGCGGTATACGGAGCCGCTAATATTCCTGCTATTTGGCAGAGGCGGATGGAAACCGTCCTTCATGGAATTCCCAATGTTCTGAATTTCTTTGATGATATCCTGGTCCATGCCGAAAATTTCGATGAGATGATTACTACTCTCAATACAACGTTAGAAAGACTGCAATCAAGTGGCCTCCGTTTAAACAAAGCAAAGTGTGTTTTTGCCTCACCATCTGTAGAGTTCCTGGGCCACAGGATTGACAAGAACGGTATCCACAAATCCGAAAAACATATTCAAGCTATCCGAGACGCCGCGACACCTAATACACCCGAAGAACTTCAACTATTTCTTGGCAAAGCGACCTACTACACCGCGTTCATACCAAACCTAGCCACTATCGACCGGCCCTTACGGGATATGTTAAAAGAAGCGACATTTCAATGGACTAAAGAGGCTCTCCAGGCCTATAGGCAGATTAAGGATATTCTTGTATCACCCCAAGTGTTAATACCGTATGACACTGAGCTACCCCTTCTGTTGGCGACTGACGCAAGTAAGACTGGACTTGGTGCAGTACTTTCCCATCGACTCAGCAACGGATTAGAGCGGCCGATTGCATATGCGAGCCGTACTCTGTCTCCCACGGAAATTAAATACCCACAGATGGACAAGGAGGCCTTAGCAATCGTGTGGGCAGTCCAGAAATTTTTCTTATATCTTTACGCTCGTCACTGGACTTTAATTACGGACCATAAACCTCTTTCACAAATATTACATCCTGATAAATCGTTGCCTGTTTTGTGCATCAGCCGAATGGCAAATTACGCTGAACTCTTAGGAAATTTCGACTATGATGTAATTTTCAAAACTACGAAAAACAACGCCAATGCTGATTTTTGCTCGCGTGTGCGCGGTAATAATGATACAGTTCAAAATCATAATGATTATGATTCGTTTGACAACTTTATGGTGCATCAGATTACTCAATTACCAGTCCGAGCTCAACGAATCGCACTAGAAACGAGAAGGGATCCGGTCTTGGGTAAAATACTGCAGCTCCTAGAACACGGCCGAAGCCTACAACACGCGGGATACACGACACCAGAGCTCCACTACAGTTTGGCTGCTGACTGCCTTATTTTCGAACACAGAGTTGTAATTCCCAGCAGCTTGCGCAATTTTATTCTTAACGATTTACATACTGGCCATATAGGAATTGTAAAGATGAAGGGGCTGGCCCGATCCTTCGTTTATTGGCCTGGCATCGACGCAGACATTGAAAGAACGGCAAAAGCGTGCAACGAATGTGCCAGGCATGCGCATGCGCCTCCTCAGTTCAGACAGCACCATTGGGAGTATCCGGGAGCCCCATGGGAACGTGTACATATTGACTACGCCGGACCTTTTGAGGGTGTCATGTTATTAATTATTACAGACGCATTCAGTAAGTGGTTAGAAGTGAAAGTGACAAATATTGCTACTACCAGTGCTACTATAGCAATTCTTGATGAAATATTTGCAGCATACGGCGCACCTGTTACTATTGTCTCTGACAACGGGTCGAACTTTACGTCTAATGAATTCAGTGAGTATTTAAAATTGGTGGGTGTGAAATACCACAAGAGAACGGCGCCGTATCATCCAGCAACCAACGGGCAGGCTGAACGATGTGTACAAACTGTAAAGGATGCGCTGAAGGCTATGGGCACCACCAAGAATACAATACAAAAGAACCTGAACGAGTTTCTGCGACAATACAGGAAAGCCCCACACGCTGCTACGGGTAAGCCACCTAGCCAATTGTTCCTAGGCAGATCTATACGTACTCGACTGGATCTCGTGCTGCCTGAGGACCTGACCAGCCAAATGACAAACAAGCAAATGGGTGCGCTTAGTTACAGAGAGTTTCACCCTCAAACTTCAGTATACTTCTTGTCAGGAAACCCGCGAGTAGACAAGTGGCTACCGGGCACCATTGTAGAACGGCTCGGTGACCTTCATTACTACATTATGGACGCTCAAGGAAAACAAGTGAAGCGACATATTGATCAGATCCGCGGAAGATCATCTGAAAGCGAACATAAGAACCACGGGAATTCTACAGCTTCCACCAAACCAACTGGGTACTCATCAATGGCATTCCGATTTGAGTCTTCCGGCGAACAGGGGCAGCAGTCTCCAACGGGTCAGGAGAAGAATGGTTGGCCAACTACCGCAGATGATACTGCCTCCGAAACTCATCTTCGTACGACGCCGAATCTTCATCCACCAACTGTAGTGACAACGCCGGCAGGCCTGCGGCGATCGACGAGAGTAATGAAGCCGAGGCAGCCATATTCTCCTTAGGAGCCAGGGAAGAAATGTTATATTTTGAATGTCGCGCCATTTCACCATGTGCTTGTCTGGTTACACGATGTTCTGGTTACACGATGTTTTTACTAATAAAAATAAATAAAATGAAAAATAGGAATTATGAAATATGAATTGCATATCCAACAATGTAGGCTATACTTGTATGCATAGACTATTTTATAGTTATATATCCTATAGGGAAGTGTGTCATAAAGTTATCTATCGAAACTTACTTGGGTATTGATAACTTTCATTTGACTTGCTGCGAGGAACCTATTCTGCCGTGTGACGAAATGAGCCAAACACGCACTTTGCTTAAAAATCTGCAACAGTGTCGTATATCGTATTATTAGCCTTAATTGGAAGATCCTAGTCTATTTCTTTCTTTGGGATCATTTGAAAGTCAATTGCCCGTGTGAAATTAAAAACTGTCTAAACTGTTAATTTTGAGATGCTGGAGTAAATCATAACAAAAATTTCTCCCAGAAAAATATGCATACCAGACAACAGCAGACTTAAAGGGGCAGGCATGTTTCACAGGCTGTCCAAATCGACATAGTTAAAAACCGTTAATACTTTAATCGGGCTATCCCTATTTAAGAATACTATTGTATATACTGTATATATGTATGTATACATCAGCTGCATACTCTGGAAAAAAAGCTAAGCATAGTAAAATTGTGCGTGGTTCACATTCACAAATCTGCAGAGATTGCTGCTACAGTCAGCAATCAAACCCTTTTTACTTTTGGGAAGTTGGCTTCCTGTTTAGCTACGAGTCTTTTAAACTAGAGTTCTATATAGGAGGGATGGGATACCAAAAATTTCTGGTTCAACCTGATACGTCTTTCCAACGGCTGGTGATAGCAGACGTGGCAGGTTGCCCCTAATATTTAAAAATATATTTTTGGCGGGAGGCAAATGTCGCATCTCTCCTGTATAGAACTGTATTTTAAACTAATATAAATTATAAATAGGCTTATAACTTGTGGGGCGTAGAGTACCTTAAGAAGAGACGATTCATTCAATGAGCGGACAATGGAGTCAGCCCTGAGGTCGCGCCATGTGATTACGTTGTGGAATGGTTTCCCCGAACTTTTCCGCCACGTAACGAAAGAGCTTCGTTGGCAAGACATGCCCATGCATTTTATTTGGCTGGCCGTCAATCCAGAATCTGTGAAATTATAAAATGCAGCATCAGTAGTGTAATGGCTGAAATCTTGGATAGAACATTAAAAGAAAGAATGAATAGGCAAAAGTATTATGATACAATTGGCAGACAAAAGCCTTGCAAGTGTCAAAATCAGACATCTAGCCTAATGAAATAGGAATCGTAGAGCTCAGAGGTGTAAAATTTTAGAATGATGGTGGGGGTAAAACTAAGTAGATCTTATGACGTCATCAGGCAGGATTTAAGGAAAAATTGAAAATACAAGAGCAAAATAGTAGGGTTTTACGCATTTTAACAACTGAAAAGTATAGCTGTAGATTTTACAAAGCTAAGAAAGGAATGCTTATATTCATATTGCTGCAAAGGGGACCAAGAAGTATGAAGCACGTCTTGCAATGCTCGAGGCTGGGGACAAAGCCCCCCAAAAGGAACTGGGGGGGGGGGGGGGCAAGTTGGACCGTAATGTAATGATAACTGTTTCTAAAATACGCATTGGCCACAATTGTTGCATTTGACTTTTACATAAAATTGATGTGGTAGTCCTAGAAATAGTCTATAGGCCTATATTCAAGCATATATTTATTTATATTGATTAGGATCTTATATACCTACTCCATATGGTTATTATTTGCATTTTACGCTAACTACCGTAATGAGTATTCTACTAAAATTACTGTACATATACCGTAATCAGAATAATGAATGACGATGATGCCTAAGTTTTGCAGGTATAATTTATGAATAATGCATAATTCAAAATCAACATTTGCGATGCCCTATGATTTTATGAAATAGATTAGTTTAATAGTAGCCTACCTAGGATGTACAGTGCGGCGGGGTTGATACAGGGGCGTCATTTTAGGTACCAGGGGGGGGGGGCAAATTACCCCCCGTCCCCCTGCGAGGAGAAAAAATTTGACACTGACTAACGAGAAAATCGTTACGTACGGTAGGTACCTATGAACTGTCTGTCATCTTGCCCCTCTCCAGAAAAATATTGAAATGACGCCCCTAAACTAGACCTCACATAGCCGAAGCCGCCCATGCGTAACAGCCGACCAGGAAAGTAGATATGGTAATATTATACATTGTTGTCTCTCCTGATTAACACAACGACATATTGCAAAACCAATAGTACAAATTGCAGTAGGCACATTTTAGCAGAATATTATGCACCTCAATTGTAGTCTCAAGTCATAAAACCGATGAATCACAATTTTGTATGTAAGTATAGGATATACAATATACTCGTATGTAGGACAGCGACGACTATCGACTTGTGATGGTAACCGAAAAATTTGACACTTTAAAAAGTATCATCATTAATAGTATCATCAGTGTTGATAATTAAATCATAACTACGGAACTCAATTAAATCATAACTACGGAACTCAAGCATACATTTGCAACATCATTACACTGGTATTGACCATGAGGCGGTGAGGACGTGAGGTGGCCGCCTCGGGTGCCTATAAATAAGCTCCAGGTGCCCGAGGTGTTGAAAGCCATAACTGGGTATCCTTTTCTAAAGTTGTAGCCTATAATAACCTGTGTAACCTAATTGTTTAGTGCATTATAGAAATACCAAAAATAAATCCGCGAATTCGTCTGATTAGTATACCTACGTTATATCCGAGTAATATAATAACGAAGGCTTTCTCGGCCGGAGTCTAATAAGGGGACAGAAGAATCCGGGCTAATAGGCCGTGGTCGATTTGTAAATAATCTTCCGGGAAACGTTTCATCAACAACTGCGGTAGACATCTTCAGTGGCACTACGTACTCGTACACTTCTAAGGTTGTATCGCGGAGGTACCGTAGCAACAGATTGAGTTGGTGCAGGTGTGGTTCGTTCGTTCGTTCTCGTTTCTGATTGGCACGTTGGCGTCATTCTCTTATAGTTGTTGTTCTGTTGAGGGCTGGATACCATACTCCATTTACTTTAAATCCTTCTTCCTTTCAGTTACAGTTTTGCGGATGCTTATAAATTTCTATGGCCTCCCTTTGTCTGTGTAGTCAGGGGTAGTACGAAGCCGTGGTAGAGAGTATTGTAGCCTGCTCAGCCAGTTGCTACGGTACCACCGCGATACAACCTTAGAAGTGTAAGTAGTGCCACTGAAGATGTCGACCATAGTTGTTGACGAAACATTTGGAAGCTTACTTTCAAATCGACCACAGCCTATAAGCCCGGATTCTTCTGTCCCCTTATTATATCCGAGTATTTAGTGTGATTGTGGTTGCCCTTTTGTCTCACTGGATGTAAGAATTTTCCTTTTGGCAAAGAAATAACAGCAGAATTTCTCCTTCAAATAGAGACACCACCCCCAAAAATTATAAATGTAGCATACTGCACAAAATAAGGTAGATCTACCGTATAGGCTAAAATTAATTATAGCGTATCATTATGACAAAACGTCAAATGAAGAAGTTATTGGTATGATAGGCCCACATTGATATACAATACTAGTAGTAGCCTACATTGTACTTTTATAATTTACTGTAGTCTTACGCTTACGCCTGTTACTTTGTGTCAACGATAAGCTTGTCTCAGCTTGTCCATTGTTGACATTGAGGACTTATGCCAGCAGTTTGCTAAGGCGCCAATTCCACCGACCGGCTAGGGCTATTTACAAAAACAGTGACGTGGTAGCAGACATTCAAGACTTAGGCGGGGTTTCCACCAACCTCGCATTGCAGAATTGACGGAAATGTTTATTTTCCTCTATGCCATAGTTAAAATTGATCAATGATCATACAGTAAAATCACAAACAAACAAACTAAAATTAAAAAATGGCGTCATGGGATATGTTAAGTACAAACATTTTAATAGGTTTCTATAAAAAGAAAAATTCTAATTTCCGTCAATGTCATTTGCATTCTGCAATGCGAGGTCAGTGGAAACGCCACCTAAGTCTTGAATGTCTGCTACCACGTCACCGTTTTTGGAAATAGCCCTAGCCGGTCGGTGGAATGGGCGCCTTATGGAAACAATCTTCTTCTTTTTCGAATGCCTCTTCTATTGAAGATTGGCGATAATCATGGCAATTGTAAAACACGTACATGCTGCACTTCGGACTCCCCAAAAGGAAATCAAGAATGTGGAGTACCTATCGAATGTACCTTAGTCATGATGACAGAACTGAAGAATGGGGTTCATTTGTGACGTCATTTTGTAGATGGCAGCACCAGTTGCAATGATATCAAAGCGTTGATTTTTCCATAAGCCTCAATACTATTTTAAAATGATTTTTAATTACGTATTATTTTTAAGTGATATTTTTCTATACATCATGGAGAATATATATATTAAATTATATGCAGCGAAATAAAGTCCAGGCATAGTAAAAATATTATAAAAAATATTAAAAGAATTAATTAGATGCTAAGAGCTTAGCTTTCACATGCAAACGGCGGCCATTTTGAATACTGTGGATATCGGTTTGTCATCAGCGAACCTAGTGACCAAAACTGTCCCTACAGAACCTCATTGTACACTGCGTTGTTTCCCCTTGCCTTCTGCATCCCTATGCCGTTGACTCTTCATTGAGTTCCTCCACCTTCGGGGCCAGTTTCCCAACCCCAGGACAAGAGTGCCCAAGTAGTGGTTTCTTATTTAGTGGTGGCAACTATCCGCCCAGTCTCATAGTCATCCTCGGGCTACAGTGACTTTTTCTAGACAAGCCTGGACCACCAGACTTGCCACCACACCCTCCGATTAAGTCTTTGCTTACTTGGGGACTCCTTATTCGTTATATCTGGTAGTCTTTGGTAGGTACCCCGCACACCATTAGGTTAAGGGGGCCTACATTATATGTTGTTATGTCAATAATGTTGAGAAATACACGAATTATTATTATATTATTGCTTTCCAATTTATACGTAGTATAAGGAAAGCTTTGTGATGGTCGAAATTTTCAATTCCGAGATTTCAACGGATTTACACGTTTTGAGGTTCCAGGGACCCAAAAAAGTTGTTTTTACGAAATATCTGTCTGTCTGTCTGTCTGTCTGTTCTTCGACTTCCGGGCAAACTAATACTAAATTTTAGTGAAAAATGACTAAAAAATCATTTTTCTGCGAAACCTTTCTATCTATGATTTCTAACTTCAAGCATGTTTTAGGTGTTAAATTGAGTAATGAAACCTGACAGATTGCTTTCCCAAAAAACTATTTGGTTTTGTGCAAAAAAAATGTTTTTGAAAAAATGATAGATAATTCACGGTCAAATGCATTGCGTGCCCTGCCATTATTGCTGTGTGGTAATGTGTAGGTCTGACCTATCTAGAATTTTCGTCACCTTCAGTGACGTTAGGTGGACGACCCCCCCCCCCCCCCCCCCCCGTGATATCCGAAATTTAACCATAGGAAAATTATTTACCATGAAATTAATCATTTTCTCTCTCTACTAATCGATAAATTGGAAAGCATGTTCGAGTAAACTCGGACCGGTTCTTATAATACATTTTCGCTATCCACCTGCAGCTCAGCCCTAGCATGGAAACCAGTGGCGGAGCGTGGGATGATTACGAGTGTAATGCGCATTGTTTTATACAATGTTATGTCTTTTTAAAAAGTAAAATATTGAAAAGAAAAAAGAAAACATTTGAATCCTAACTTGATGAGATTCTTAATTTTCTTAGACTGCGTTGATAACATCATGCTCACACAATCTTATTTGATCGCGGCTTCCTATTGATTTCAACGAATATACAGTACATTCTAAGGATTTGTTGAGTGTAATGCGACATTGCAAGCCTTTCATGCACTCTCCGCCACTGATGGAAATAATACCAATATAATATCCGGAAATACATGGGGTCGCTAGCATTGGGTAGTATACGGGTCACTATTTACTTATTTTTTACCTACTTTGCTTATGTTATACTAATAAGTAAGTTTTAATATCAATCGCACCACTCACGTTGTATAGCTGCGTTGATGACATCAACCACCTTCTGGAACAGGGCTTCAGGGTCAATTTCAACCCGGGCTGGCTCAGGTATCAGTATCTCGATCGAGTCCTTCGCGGAGCCAATGACGTTGGCATCGGCATCGTACAGGTGACATCGCAGAGTCGTCGTGCCAACATCTAAAGCGGCTATCACAGTCATACCTGCCGTCAAAAGCAATTCAGTTTCACCAACAGTTGCACATGGATGATTGTCTTGAGATTACTACAGTTCGCAGCGCACGCGTTCGAAGTCTGATTGCTGAAGGGACCGAGAACTGAATACTGATGTAGATAACACCAGATAACATTCGTATACTCTGCTCCTATTGTTAGCTTCTTAAATAAATAAACATGCCTACGATTATGGACGAGCAAATCATTGATACCGTAGTCTATAATGAATTCCTCGTGATTTGTCATTTCATAACAAGGAACTTAGGCCTATACTGAAAGTATAATTAGACCTCTAGGCTAGAATAGACTATAAGATTACCATGAGTACTTAAGTACCTCCCTGTACCGAATGCACCTAGGCCTATATTATATATACGCATACAATACATTTTTCAGGTAAAATTGTACGTCCCGTAGGACACTGGCAGCCCGAAATTTAATACTTATAATTTTTTATTTGATTAACTAAGCAGGGTATTAAGGATTTGGCTCATGTAAGTTGTACTACCTACTTTATGCATGATATAATAGGAAATATTATAAATATTTGGTATCTTGGTTCTTTCATAGTATCTATTTTAAGCATAGCCTGCCAATCGAAATAAGCTGACTGACATCCCTATGCTTATACATAGGATGCAGAATTTCAGGGCTTTGTGATTTTTTTTCATGAAATCACAGGATCGAAGTTACAAAATATTTGCGTCCCACTTTCGGATTTTGGCCACTTGGTAGCGCTTGGGTGTTTCCCGTACAAATTTAAAAATTGAAATGTAGTAGTCAATATCAATTTAATGTGTCGTTTCATATTAATAAATCCATAATGACCCAAATTTAATGAAACAAAGTAGTTTTTTGTATCATTCGCACACCTAGGCCTATCTACAGTACAATGGTCAATGAATATTAAAAACAAAAATGCTCGTGGTATCCTACGCCGTACCGTACGTATTAATGTATCGAAGTATCACATGCAATACTTCAAATTATGTTCCAACATGAGTTTAGAAAGAGTACTGTACTTTACGTTACGGCAAGCATTCATTAGGGCCTTTTCGTACAGGGGGTTTAACATTTTAAACCAAAACCCTGTATGAGGAAAGTAGCAAAAAACGTCTTTGCGTCGTGTTCATTAAGCATACCACACCACACTACCACAGTAGGCCATGTATCGGACATTTTCACAACCTCAGCCTTTCCCCCTATTTATTCTGACGGGTAGTTCCTCACTAACGCTATATGGCGACACCTACCATGTTCCCTTACTTTTGACTCCTTAAGCCATGGGTGACAAGTGAAAGCTCAAGGTGAGTTCCATGGAAAAGGCTTCTAAAATACAGCATAATGCAAAAACACAAATGTAATAACAAATATACAGTAATTTACAGTGAAGAGGAAGGATCACAACTATTATTTTTGACTTTTTCTTCCTGGTAGGTTGTCTTGCTTTGACTTAAAGTTTCCACTCCAATTTCCTTGCTTCAACATTTTCTCTGGTGGGACGAGACGCCTCCTCTGCTCCTGTTCCTCGAAATCTGTTGCCCTAAAAATGTCAATGATATTAGCCTACCGATGCATACCAATTCAAATAAGACAACATATTTTGTTTTAGTTAATGTATGCTGCGGTGGACCCATAGAGGCAAGTCACTGTCACAAATTATTACTTCGCAAGCCCCATACATGCAAAGGCTTAAAAATGCTTCTCGTAGGTTGTACAGTATTTTGTTGCACTCGGTTTGTTTGGGGAGTGTGCTAATTGACTTAATTTGGCTACAAGACGACAACAATGCAACACTTTAAGAAGAACTAAAGCTATTGTGGGTTTAATATAAATTACTCACTTACCTTTTAGAAGTATTATTTTTTAGGCTTACTGTACTTTACATAATGTGTAGCACAGTGTGAAGTTTTCAATCCAACAACCGAGCTCATTTTATTAGTAAAGTAGGTATTGCCGTAGAGATTGAATCAATAAATAATTTTTATCATTTTTGTTTATCAGAAACCCACTCATTTCTGCTGCGTTGTTTTTGTTTTGAAAATGAATGTTGACTTCAAATAGGCAGCCAATAGTAGGCCAAGTTTTATAGAACGTTCGAATACACTCACAATTGTTTCTTAATAAATTAATTTGATTGGTTAAAACTGGGACGCAAATATTTTGTGACTCGGCTCATGTGATTTTCCTAGTTGGAATCACAGACGGCCCTATACCGACTAGCATTCTATAGTAAGTAATTATTCTATGATTTTAAGTGAAAATTTAATGTTTACAAATTATCACCATGTTTCTGAAAAAGCTACGGAACCAAAAATTAAGAACCGGTCCGAGTTTACTCGAAGATGCTTTCCAATTTATCAAAATTAGTAGATAGAGAAAATGAGTAAATTCATGGTAAATAATTTTCATATGGTTAAATTTCCGATATCTCGGGGGGGGGGGGGGGGTGTCCACCTGACGTCACTCGTCACTGGTGGTGAGGTAAATTCTTGATAGGTCAGACCAACACATCACCACACAGCAATACTGGCAGGGCACACAATGCATTTGAGCGTGAATTTTCTATCATTTTTTCAAAAACATTTTTTGTACAAAACCAAATACTTTTTTGGGAAAGCAACCTGTCCGGTTTCCTTACTCAATTTAACACCTAAAACATACCTGAAGGTAGAAATCATCGATAGAAAGGTGTCGCAGAAAAATTATTTTTTAGTCATTTTAAATTAAAATTTAGTCATTTTTATTTTTTTACCCCCAGAAGCAAACTATCAAGGGGCAAGCGACCCCCCGCATTTTATCAACATTAACAACAACTACAATATATGTGAATTTAAAAGAAATCGTTGGAGCCGTTTTTGGGAAATAATTTTTTTAGACGTTTTTTTGAAGTTTTTTGAGAATAAACCCCCCCCCCCCCCCAATTGAGTTAGCCCAAAATAAAAAAAATGGTCCCGAGGTATGATTTTTGTGAACCTACATGCCGAATTTCATCAAAATCAACCGAGTAGTTTGCCCGGAAATCGACGCACAGACAGACAGACAGACAGACATTTCGTAAAAAACACTTTTTTGGGTTCCTGGGACCTAAAAAAAAACATATACATCCGTTGAAATCTCGGAATCGAAAATTTCGACCGTCACAGAGCTTTCCTTATACTACGTATAAATTGGAAAGGAAAAATACCCTATTTTAATATGCATGAAGTAGACTAATACAACTTAAATGAGCCAAATCGTTAATACCCTGCTTAGTTAATTAAATAAAACATAAGAAGTATTTAATTACGGGCTGCCAATTTCCTACCGGACGAATACACTCTTAATGGGAAACTATAGCGCATCCAGCGGGAAAATTTAGGGAGGGGGGGGGGGGGTGTCACAAGTTTTTTGTAAATTTAAATGGTAATTTTTTGTTGATTTTTTTTTATCAGGTAGCCTATTTTATGAATTTACTCATTTAGGGGAGTCATGACACCCCCCCCCCCCCCCCGTTGATGCCCCCATTGTAGGCGCTGCAACATTGCTTGCTTAAAAAGGCGAAAAAAACGCCCCGACACGACAACCCGATGGGTGATGGGTGAGACTTGCAGAGGATCCTAAACTAAGTATTGGCCAGATATCTTGTTCAGCTGATTTGCGTGATTCCATGGATGGAAAAGGCTATGCATTATTTACCCAGCCAATTTTGAAGTTCTATATGATCTAAAATAGTCTACTGTTGTGGTTGTTAACTAAGGCGCCCATTCCATTGACCGGCTAGGGCTATTTACAAAAACGGTGACGTGGTAGCAGACATTCAAGACTTAGGTAGCGTTTCCACCGACCTCGCATTGCAGATTGCAAATGACATTGACGGAAATGTTTTTTTTTTTAATAGAAATCTATTAAAATGTTTTATAATTAACATATCCCATGAAGCCATTTTTTAATTTTAGTTTGTTTGTTTGTGATTTTACTGTATGATCATCATTGATCAATTTAACTATGGTATAGAGGAAAATAAACATTTCCGTCAATTCTGCAATGCTAGGTCGATGGAAACGCCACCTAAGTCTTGAATGTCTGCTACCACGTCACCGTTGTTGGAAATAGCCCTAGCCGGTCAATGGAATTGGCACCTAATGACATTTTTGTTCGTATAGGCGCCCATTCCATTGACCGGCTAGGGCTATTTCCCAAAACGGTGACGTGGTAGCAGACATTCAAGACTTAGGTAGCGTTTCCACTGACCTCGCATTGCAGAACGCAAGTGACATTGACGGAAATAAAATTTTTCTTTTTATAGAAATCTATTAAAATGTTTGTACTTAACATATCCCATGACGCCATTTTTTAATTTTAGTTTGTTTGTGATTTTACTGTATGATCATTGATCAATTTTAACTATGGCATAGAGGAAAATGAACATTTCCGTCGATTCTGCAATGCGAGGTCGGTGGAAACGCCACCTAAGTCTTGAATGTCTGCTACCACGTCACCGTTTTGGAAATAGCCCTAGCCCGTCAATGGAATGGGCACCGAATGGGCACCATAAAATAGGTCTACATGGGCCAAATTTATATTTGTTTAGCCTAATAATATATTGTACATTAGATTGGCTATACTGTATATGTATAAAATCGGACTTACCAGCAATTACGCTCGCTAAATTGCCATCGCCCGTAAATTCATCCGCCGTCGAAAATAGCTGCAATATTGTTGTCATTTTGAAACAAATAGAGGAACTACTGATATCCCACTAACAGCGACAACACAACGGCGTGGCCTCACCAACTCATGCGTCTGCATGTGCATTGAGTGGACACGAATGGGAAGCATCAAGCATCCAGTGAGTACTAAGGCGCCTCAACGGGTTTGGCACGCCACTATTATTAACTATGGGTGATCCGATGAGACAGCAAAATATTGCATAATAAAAAATAACAAACCGAGCGCTATAGTACGCAGAGGTACTACCCGACCACGATAGGATGGCACTTGGAGCACTTTGTTTATTCGAAAACTTGCATAAGCGGAACACAGAGTTTATTCGGTTTTTATAAGTGTTGCAAGCATTGGCATAAATAGGGCGGTCTGGGGGGGGGGGGGGGGGGTACTAGTCAAGTCCCCCACAGGATTTTTTAAGAAATAAAACAAATTGATTGAAAAAACGAAATAAATAAGCGAATATTTAAAAATACGTAAGTTTTTTTTCGCAGAGAATAACAATTTTTTTTTAATGACTAGCGCGAAAATTCGACTATTTCTAATGGTTTATTATGTTGGCAATTTCGGAGTTTCGGACTATTATTTTGTCAATGTTAATGTTTGAATCTGCACTACAATCATGGATATATTAATGTCTTAAAGTTTTGGGGTTATAAATTACCTTCCCCCCTGGATTTGGAAACTAGGGGCATGTAACACATGGGGTCCTAAGCCCCCAGGTAATTTGGCAATTTTCGCCATTCGCCAATCGTTCCAAGTGCCATCCTATCGTGGTTGGGTAGTACTTGCAAAACTCAATTTCCGCAGGGTCTTCCCTGGGGATTTTTCACTATTGTATTTTAGCATTATAACAACAATTACAGCTGTGGTTCCTAAACCTTTAAGGACGACGACTTTTTGTTTACCTAGTTTACAAGGAATAAGAGACAAATTTCAAAATTCATTGCAGCTTCTTTTCCAAGTGTTTTGATGTTGGGACGAATATTTTGCGGAAGACCATCCCAGCTCCTAAGATAAAGCGATCGTTAAGTACACCGTGGGTTCGAATCCCACCAAGCAGAGTTTTTCAATATCCTCTAATTTTCGGTTGATAAAGGAGCCGACTGACTGATGTACGACTTATCTATAAAATCTGATGAACACACCAAACCTTGTTTTTCTAGACTAGGTAATAATATCTCAGGTGCGAAAATACAACTACTACTACGAAACATTGCACACGGCACCTTCACATCATTGTGATTTTGTGGCTGTGGCACGATGAGTTAATTGATTCAGACGAAAATACCCAGGTCTCGTTTGTTTAGGCCTATAAGACATTTGAAAATCTCTGCCTTAATAAGTTAATGTTTCAAATAAGTTAATATCAAAAATGAAAAAAAATAGAAAAATGAAAGAATTATCGGGCTGTCTAATTTCATTCAGTTATTATTTTAAGTTTTAGCTCGAGTCCCACACTTACTACATTTTCTGGCTATGCTTCGGAGGGTATGCAAACCAGGCAGTCCCGGGCCTTCCTAGTTGCGTGGAAGAGAGGGCTGTATAGCTCTAACTCCGCTAGGTTGGCTTAGTAATAGAACAAAAAGTATATTTATTTATTTATAAATGTAGAAACTCACGCATTGATAAAAATCAGAGTAATTCTACATTGGTCCTGTATTTGTTATCTTTCAGAGAGAAGCGCGTCAGCATGGAGCATGGGTAGATCGTGATATTTTTTTCTTTTTCAGTTGAAGCTTAAGATAGGTAATAGGTATTAGTATTTTTAATTTAATTTCGCGATCAGCTTTCAACCCCCTTGTGACACATTACATTGAGTCTATTCTACGGTGGAACTGTTTAGTTTTAATAGCCAAGCGTAGACTTTACCAACCATAATACAGAAACTACCCACAACATCACCATTCATAGCGGTTTATCATAGCCTACTTTGCTGATACACACTCCATTAAGAGGATATGCTACGTAGAAAATTAGCACCCCCAAAATTAAATACTTTTCATTTTTTATTTCATTAACTCAGCAAGTTATTAAAAATATGTCTAATTTAAGTTGTAGAAAACTACTTCGTGCATCATGTAATCGGGTATTTTTAATTTTCGGGTTTGGAGTTTTTCCAAAAATCCCTCGCGAAATTTTAGTACCCACTGGTTTTTATGATAGAACTAAAGTACCAAAATTGTAATATTTCCTATTATATGATGCATGAAAGTAGTCTTCTACAACATACATGAGTCAAATCTTTAATAACTGGCTTTGTTAATTAAATAAAAAATATGTCAATAAAATCAACAAATTTTGGGGTGCTAATTTTCTACGTAGCATGTCCTCTTAACTTAATAAATATAAATAAATAAAATCTATGTTTAAGTGAATAAATAAATCTAAAAACATTTCAAAAACATATAATAATTGCACTTTTACCAAGAGATTAAAAAAAGTCATACTGTATAAAATACGATGGCGCGAAGGCTCGGTGATGGGAGCACTGTGCGGAGTACATGCGCACCCAAAACGCACTCAACTCGACAGACAGCACCCTCACCAGCGGCCTTGCCAACTGCACATATAAAACATTCTTCACTGCTGACACGACAGTGGAGTCGGAAACGGTCTTTGGTTGTTCAATTGATAGACTAGAGGCACTGAAATGCAAAAATAAAATAAATAAAATAAGAAGCAAAATAGATTATATAAAAATTAATGTAAATTTTACCGTACAGAAAGAAATAATCAAAACTAACTTGCATGCAAAATCACGGTAATCCACGGGCTTTAGTGAAAATTAATTGATTTAAAATATTAATAGTAATAGAAATAATAAAATGACAGCAGCCTTTCATTCCCTCACTAGAAACATAGCCGATAAAATCTCAAAAGACTATTCTAATAGGTTGAGGCTGGGAATCGAGAAATTAATAAATTTGACAAAAATTTCAATCAGCCTATGCTTTCAAAAAATGTGAAAAGAACAGCCTTAACTACAAATGAACTATTTTATCTTTAATATCATTAACAAGTATTGTTTTTCAGTGTAACATTTGTACAGCTTCTTACTGAATAATAAACTAAACGTTTTCTCGCATTTACTGTAAGAACTAAGGCAATTCATTTTATTTTCCTTCTCCGGAACCACTATTAGCGTACCCACTAAGCCAGTATAAGGTGGTTGCGCAGGTTGCCAATTACAACATGGGGTATTATACGGCGTATATAACACATTAAATTAACATTGGTTGAAGAGGTAACCTCCTCGTTATAACCGAAATTAGAGGATACGAAAAAAACCGGACCTGGCGGGATTCGAACTCACGATCTACTCTTAACCGAGGCGACTTCTTTACCGCTGGTCCAGCATTCAGCGCTCGAATCCCGCCAAGTCCAGTTTTTCTTACATCCTCTAATTTCGGTTAACAACATGGGGCGTCAAAATCCTTAAAATAGCCTGAAATATATATTTCAAACAGAATTTACCTGTTAGTTGGTTTTCTTTTGCTCCGCTTTCTCGCCTTCTTTGGCCTGTCCACGGCCCAAAATTTTGGCCAGTGAATCCCAGATGCCACCGAAGAAGAGGGCGCAGAACAAGTTTTCAAATGGAACAAACGGGTCATGGATCCCGAGCATGATGGAGGACAACTTGAAGTACACAAAGAAAATGACGATACCGAAGTAGACCAGAGCGTGCGGTGCCGAAATCAAATCTGTCTTCTTGTCCAGGACAAATATTATGGATGCAACAAGGCAAGATTTTGTGTAGCTGAAACAAATACCACATTGTTACTTGCCTACTTTTAATAGCAAACCAAAAAAATGTAAAATTAAATGAATGTGAGCTATCATCTAACTTCCAGTGATTCGACATTCAGTACACATAGGAACAGTAGATAACTTCCCCAGAAAATTATTTAAGAGGGTTTTTAAGAGAGATTTTAAGAGCAAATCGGAGTAGGTACCCCCACTAGCAATTTTTTGTACTGAGTCGATTCAATAAACGAGTTGCCTATTAGCAAAAGCAATCCTCTCCATTTTTTTCAGTTTTGAGATATTGGCGCCATTTTTTTTATTTTTCAATACTCCATCCGATGAATCAGATATTGAGACGCAAAAGCAACACTAATACTGTCAAAATTAGCTTTAAAAACTGTAATGTTATACCTGATTGCGTTGCGGCACAGCAGTTTTTTGCGGTTTCTGAAAAATCGACCTGGGTGGACAGGATTGCTTTTGCAAATAGGCTTGTGGCTTTCATCACTAATACGAAATGGCAACATTTATAAGTTAAATACTTGAAACATTTTAATAATAACATGAGTAATGTAACAAACGACATTATTATATTTTAACTGTTTTTTTTATATTATATTTTTTAAATAATAGGCAGGAGCCATAGGGAAGACGCGCTTTCTGGTGTGAAGACGTTGTAATGGGTAGGTTGTGGGTAGTTGGGTCGGTGTTTTGATTTGATTTGGAATTTATATTAGAATTAGGTACTTCAATCTCTTTCCATTCCCCCACCCCCCATTTCAAGACTGATATAATCAGTCCTTCTTCTCAGGACTTAGCCTGATGATGAGAGTAGCACCCACTCCAGAAACGTCGCCCCCTTCTCCTGACAATGGGCTCCAAAAACGTTGTTCGATGACTATGAGATCCATGCCTCTAATGACTATATCACCACTGCAGGCAATGTAAGTCCAAGTAACCCTTTGTTAAATAGTACTATATTACACCATTGCCATTAACCTTTACAGATAGATAAACAGTGGAGACGGTAACTTACAAGCTAGGCTGCATGAACTCCATGGCAGTGGGAGTCCAAACGCCGCGTATAAGTCGTTCGATGAGTTTGGTGAATCCAGCACCATTTCCTTTGAGCGTTCCAATGAGGATCATGATGACGTAGGCGTTCGGGTACAGTTTGGCCGCGTGAGTCACTCCGTCATAGACTTTCTTACATCTGCAATAACAGAATGCAAATAAAGTCGCCAACAAGACGACGTAACAACGCTGAATAACGTGCTAATTAAGGGCGGCTCTGACCACGCTGCGTTTGAAATCTTATCTAATGGATTGCCCTGCATTAGGACCCGGTACCACGTGGCAGCAGACAAAATTTCCCGTCGGAATTGAGAGCCAGTTGTATAAGGTCCAAGGCAGTAGCCAGAGGGGGGTCCAGCGTACACTAGATAAAATGGAGTTTTAAATACATTGAGGTTACCTCACCTCCGGTGACGTCAGATGGACCCCCCACTCGAAAATCCGATCCAATTTTTTATTTACTTTACATGGCAAGTTATTTAAAATTTGATATACTCAAGTTCTACAAATATGACAATTGCACACAATTACTAGTATAAGATATTATTATATTGTTCGTGTTATAGTTTTACCATGAACTTTATTGGGGGAATTTTTAGTCCTGAGTAACTTTCATGGAAGAACTGCTACATAGGAACCTAAAATTAAAAATACCATAAAATATTACGTAAGAAATAGACTTGAATAGACTAAATCTGTAATAAGAGTTCAATAAAAATATCAGATTTAGGGGTGCCAATTTTCAAAATTTCATATTTTCTTAAAAAACAATTGGCAGGGGAAAAGCCTCACAGGTGTACAAATTCCAACATCATTTGAAATATGTGTATCTATCGCCGTGCTGTCAGAAATATCGCATCTCTTACAATAAATGCTTCTCAGCCTTTTAATACATGATACACAGTATGCCTGTTTCTAATACAGATTGGCCTGAAATTCAATTTTCTCGCTTAGCCGTTCTTGATACTGTACTTTTTTATTAACTCAAATACTGCAGTAGTCATAACTAAACCCAAACCTCATTAATCTTTAGTATTACCTGTATACTTCTTTCATCGCAGAAAACACGACCTTTACAGGTAGGAACTTTGCGAGCTTGTATCCAATGTCAAATGGAGTGTAAAACACAAGGTACCTGCAAAAACGAAAATTAGTTTTCAATGCATTATGTAAAATGGAAAAGAAAATTCCTCTGGCTGTACGATACAGATCTGGACAGTGCGAGACTCGCTTCCGAAAGCACCTGAGGGGTCGGGAGGCGAGGTGGGCTCCCAAGGGGGGAATTTTTTAAAAATAGGTTTGAAATAGTGGGGGTGTACGTATTTCGACCACTCAGCCATGTTTACAATTTTTAGACCTAGACTTATTGAAAGTGCTCGAAACACGGGGGTCGAGGAGTTTAACATTTTTAAGCAAAATACCTAGTGGGAATCTTTATGTCAGCAAACCATTTTTTTAGATTTTCAAGACGAAGATTTTATAGACACAACTGGTAACAAGGAGCCGTGATAGTCTTTGCAATTGTATAATTGTTTAACATTAAATTGACTTGGAGTTGGAGTGGCAACTTCCGACATCCTCAGGACAGTAAGAATCCGAAAATATCCGAAAACCGAGGAATCAATGCCTTGGATAGACTTCGGCCGGCCCTACAACGCGACCCCAGTCATAGTGGTTTTGTATGGACTTTCAACTCACACAGTCTAGATCGTCCCTCTAGCTGTTTTATGGAAGCCCCTCTTCCCGTCATACTTGATGTTGTTGTTGAAAACTTAGAAGTGAAACACTTATTTGTTTACAACAGTTCACAGTTCAGTCTACTTCTTCTAATTGCCTTTCATCCATGATCAGCTCAGTCATTTAACCTTTTACACACAATCACTTCTTTTAGTTTTTTTCTGAGCATTTCCAATGTATAGCATTCTCTTATTCTTCCATTTAGTTTGTTATATTCGGAGATTCCGTCTTGAAATATTGTCTTCCTGACTTGACCACCACTAGTAGTTAGATTTTCTCGATTTCTCGTCTCGTAGGTGTGCCTTTCTTGGTATCTCATAGTTAGCGCTAGGTGCTCGGGTGTCAGACCCTCATCGATTTTGAATATTAATGTCATAGTGTCCAAGTAGAGGTTTTCTTCAATTGTTAACCAGTCTAATTTCATCGCCATCTCCTTTATAGGCGTATCCCATTCCGCTCGCAGAATTATTCTCATGGCTTGATTTAATATTTTCTGGAGTTTTGATGTGTTTTCTTTTGACGCTTGATACCAGAGAGAAGAAGAGTAATTAAAATGAGGTTTTAAGAGTGCCACATATATATATATATTTGTGGGTGTTGTGAGACAGTATTTCAAACGTCTGTAAATTGACATTTTCTGCTTGTTTATGACACAGTCGTGGTGTAGCCGTAACGTTATCGTCGATTATGACTCCCAGGTACTTCATAGTGTCTCTTGCCCATTCATAACGATTCTACTTATATCTTGTAATTCCATTGCTTTATTTACTTATAATCATGGCTTTCGTCTTACTAGTATTTATTATTAGTTTATTTACTTCCTTCCAACCAATGACACAATCTTGAAATGTCCTCGTTTATTTTTTGTATCACTTCATTAGTGTCCTCTCCTTCCAGGTACATAAGGGTGTCGTCAGCAAACATTTGTATTCCTTCTACAATATCTTAGTATTTTGTGCAATGCATTTATGTACAATATGAATGTAAGTTGATTTGTAGATGTAATTTAGTGCTTAAGTATTTCTTGTTTGCATTGTTATGAATTCTTATTCTCCCTCAGATTCGATAGAACATCGAAACAGTGGCGGTTTGGCATCAGGGGAAGACCAAGGAACGGGATGTCTGGAGAGAGGCAAAGCTCACCCCGGGATGTAGCGCTGAGGCACGAAATTCGAAAACAATTAAGAAAATATATTTTTTTCATTATCTATTTTTAATTTCTAGTTATAAAATTGTTTATCTTTCTAGTTGGGTCAACTAGGAAGTATTAATATAAAATTTAAAAAGGCTTTCACAGCCAGAGTTAAATGATAAAGCTGTAGAATCCGGGAAGATCGATCTGAAAGCGTACTTCCAGTTAGGCGCATATTCCACCAACATCAACAGTGATAGTAAATGTAGTATTGACGTGGTAGCAGACATTTTTAGACTGTCTTTAATGTCTGCTACCACGTCAATACTACATTTACTATCACTATTGACGTTGGTGGAATAAGCGCCTTCAGGCGTATCATACCGGATTCTACTGCTTCATCGTATTGGAAGTATTCCTTCGAACTTACCAAACAACGGTAGCGACTAGGAGCTGCGGTGTGTTCTTGAGAGGCGCCAGGATGGGTTCACCTAAGAGGCCATTGCACAGCATACCGCCAGCAAACACAACGAGCATCGTCGACAGCCAACATGACATTGGATGTTTTCTGGAGAAGGCCTGAGCACCTGCAAATAAAAATATATCATGATGAAGACGTGCCTTCTATACGGGAACTCATAGGTCCAGAAAGAGCATAGAAAAAGCCCAAATGGTATCAGGCAATAAAAAAAAGTCTTTTTGTTCAATTGCTAAGCCAACCTAGCGGAGTTAGGGCTATATAGCCCTATCTTGTACTCAACTAGGAAAGCCCGGGACTGCCTGTTTTACGTACGTAGGGTAAATTCAGGTATAGGGCATTGGGTGTTTGCCCACGCGCCATTAGGCTTGGGAACACCCTGATTATGGCAAAAATGTGTGCATGTTCGGAAAAATAAAGAAAATATTATTATTATTATTAGACCTAAGAAGGCTGGAATTGCTATACTGTGAAATCAACGGTTTTGCAATTAATAGTAGACATCAAATCTCGAACTACAAACTCTGAGCAACTGCAAATAAACAGTCCAGCACGATCAAATGCCTTCTACGGGAAGTGAGAACTCTCATAGATCCAGCAAGAGCATTGGACAAGCCCCTTAGCTAAAGAATGCGATATTGGGCAAAGTCACCCACACTGACATAAAGAAAGACCTAGGAAGACTGAAATTGCTATACTGTGAAACCAACAGTTTTGCGATGAATAGTGGATCTCAAGCAGGAATTCTGAATGACACCAAATCAAACTCCAATGCTTCCGGCCTCCGGGCGGAAAACGACCATACTGTTGTATAGTATGGGTGTGGCCTGTGTGTAGCTGTGACGAGGGTAGCTGTGGCCAAGTCCTGCTGATGGTATACAGCGGGAAACAGAAATCAGTCCCAAAATGCGTCAACTCCATCAATCGACCATCATCATCATATCATTAAAAAAAGAAAAAAAAGGGAGATGAGGCATAGTATGGGTGTGGCATGTAGTGTGGATAAACTGAAAGTAGGGTAGTGCTGAATGGATATAAGTTGGTACCCTGGTACGAGAGACGGCTGTTGTGAGAGTAGCGGAAGTGTGAGTACAACACAGTGAACATGGAAATGCTAATATCGAGTGCTTAATTAGGCGCCCATTCCACCGACCGGCTAGGGCTATTTACACAAACGGTGACGTGGTAGCAGACATTCAAGACTTAGGCGGGGTTTCCACCGACCTCGCATTACAGAATTGACGGAAATGTTTATTTTCCTCTATGCCATAGTTAAAATTGATCAATGATCATACAGTAAGATCACAAACAAACTAAAATTAAAAAATGGCGTCATGGGATATGTTAAGCACAAACATTTTAATAGATATCTACAAAAAGAAAAACAAACATTTCTGTCAATGTCATTTGCATTCTGCAATGCGAGGTCGGTGGAAACGCCACCTAAGTCTTGAATGTCTGCTACCACGTCACCGTTTGTGTAAATAGCCCTAGCCGGTCGGTGGAATGGGCGCCTTACGCGAACCTTAGTTCAATACTACCACTGGACTAATCGGGCCCACCAAATTGTGTTGTTAGGGACTTTGCTTGCCAGGGACAGACAGAGGGATCTTGTGAATTAATACAGGGAGGTAGCCGGTAGGGATGTTATTACAGTAAGAGTTCCCCATCGATTTACTTCGTCTTTGATGTCACTGCAACAATGATTTTAATGAAAGAGCAATTTCGCATTTGATTTAGCCTAGTTTGTTGTGAGTAACCATGACACAAAAGTCCATTCGACCATGGAATCTTGCAGGCCGTTCGGGCTCCATAGCAATGTCGATAGCCATCATGGTCGCTAATACAAACTATTGATTTGACTATCAATGAATCCAATCATGTAGAATCATCGACAGCCAACATAAAGCCTAGTAAGCATAGCTCAACACAATTCTCCAATATCATGGGCACCATAAGTATTTTTTTAATAATAAAATAATGATTGATGTTAATTGTTGATTAAAAATATTCAATTAGCCTATCTATACATAACTCTAATTGACCTGGGATCTGAAAATTAATTTTAAAGACCTGATTTAGGCTGAAGTTAGTAATTTAGCTGAAGAAGCCCATTAATGTGTAAATTGTAAGAAAGCCACAGAATTCGTCCAATGTGAAAATAAAGACCACAGAAAAAGACAATAAGTCATTAATTTTTCTATGGTATTCAAACCCTAAAGACTTCTTTTAACACGATATTATATAAGGTTAAAACTGAAGAAGGCTGCAGATGTCAATTCCCCAGAGATTTCATGGCAGCAACGGAGTGTGACAATTATATTAATTACCTAAATTACACAAACTTATAAAAAATGTGACTAATGAGTGGCATATGTTGGAACAGCACGTGTCCGTGTGGGCATCTGTAAGCATGGGGTCCCTTCATGGATACAAGCTTTGTACATGATCGTTGAACTTTTCGATTTCGGGAATTCAGAGAATTTCCATGTTTTGAGGTACGCAGGAACCCAAAAAAGGTTTCTTTACGAAATGTCTGTCTCTCGATGATTTGTGGGCAAACTACCCGGTTGATTTTGATAAAATTCGGCATGTGGGTTCACAAAAATCATACCTCTGGACCATTTTTTATTTATTTTGGGCTAACTCAATTTTGAGGGGTTAAAAAACTTAAAAAAAAATGGCTAAAAAAATATTTCTAAAAAACGGCGCCAATGATTTCTTTCAAATTCACATTGTCGTCGCTATTAATGCAAAGAAAATCCAATAGGTCGCTTGTCCTTTAATAGTTTGGTTTTGGGAAAATAAAAAATAAAAAACTGAATTCCCTTTAAAAAATCACTAAAACATCATTTTTTGTGGGGCCTGTCTATTGATCCTTTCTTACTTAAGGTATGTTCTAGCTAGGTGTTAAAGAGAAAGAGATTTGGTTTTTGAAAAAAATATTTCTTGAAGCAATTATGCCCCAATACACAGCGTAGTATACCCTGCCACTATTACTGTTTAGTATCATATTGTATTGATCTGCCCATTCTTGACTATATAACAATAAATTCGCGCTTTGGAATAGGGAAAATCGAAATTTAACCTTAGGACAAGTATTTATCAAGGAACAATTACAGTACCTACTTAACATAATTTATAGATAGGAAAGCATGTACGGGTTCACTCGAACATGTCATTAGAGAATGGAGAATCAAGAAAACCAGACAAAAAGTACTTGCACTGGCAAGGCCCGAGTTCCCACAGTTTCTGTCTTTTTTATTCTCTATTTTCGGACATAATAACCAGGTGATACAGTTTTCTTTTAATTTCATTTTTTGCAAACTAGTTAAGCATTCTGAATTCGGGTATAAATGCAACCACTCTGTTGATGATGATCTATTCTGCGAGCTTCCAACCTTCAACGGTAAAAATGCTCTGTACTATATACCTTTATCCTGGGCCTATTCAATTCTGATGGGTGTCTATAACTCATGTGTAATAAAAAACGCGGCTGCCGGGCATGTTGCTGAACACAGCTACTGTAGACAATATCATAGTGTATCATGAATGGTGCCATGCCGTTACCACTCTACAGAGGCGTAAAGTTTTAGAATGAATAAGGTGGGGGCAACTCTAAGTAGATCTTATGACGTCATCAGGCAAGATTTAAGGAAAAATTGAAAATATAAGAGCAAAATTGTAGGGTTTTACGCATTTTAATAGTTTTAAAGTATAGCTGTAGATGTTACAAAGCTAAAAAAGGAATGCTTATATTCATATTGCTGCAAAGGGGACCATGAAGTATGAACCACGTCTTACAATGCTCGAGGCAGGGGGGGGGGGGCAAGTTGGACCGTGCCCCCCCCCCCCCAACTTTACGCCCATACCACTCTACATCTCCCAGCAAGTGGCCCTGTAACAGTGGCTTTGACCGACAGCATCTTCCATGTTTCAATGGGCAACGCATCCATCCAAACTCTCGTTGGTCCATTCCCGTATATACTGTAGTCCCTAAGTATGGTTGCGACAACCCAATGCTGGGGACGAGTATTTCCTGTTGCCACAAATTCGATAAAAGCATTGCCAATACAATAGTTAGACTATGCACATATCTGCACATTTGCAGTTATGCAACCGTGTCCTAACAAGCCACTGCCAGCTGTCAGCAGGTATTATTGTAGGCTGGTTAAAACAACCCTACCGTTTTACCTCATTCTATAACTTTCTTCTGGCAGCGCCCTGTGAGTGAAGCCCTCAATAAAATACAATACAAAAATTAGAGTCCCTGACCAGCCAGAGCCGGATCGACCGTGACGTACCTCAAGGGTACCCTAGCCATGCATTAATTAGTTCATTTAGCAGTTAAGACGTACGGAGATATCATTGTCAGGTGCACCAATCTAAGGCCCAGGCTCATTTACATTACCCCGCACCATTGCCATTCACTTCAAGTGGGCATGCACATAGGCTAGGTAGAATAAGCCTAGGCTATAACTTAGTAACATCTTCTACAAAACAGTACACACACTATTATTTATCATCAAGGTTAGGTTACCGTCCATGTTGCATTGGGGGCAACACTCAAAATAATTAGGAGAACACTTACCTGGACCTAAGTCTTCCCGGACGGCTAGTGCACATAGGACACTATGCGCTATGTCAAAATAGGGGAACATCTTAAGTTTTGTAACCTGGTTGGCCAGGTCCAGGAATGCTTCAGGATCCATGACGGCAAATTTCAAATTTTGCCCTTCCCAACTTCAGCACATCCCCGACTCGAAGTCGAAAGTCCGGATTATTATTATCCGAGGCTCTTGATTTATTTTTATCTCGAGAGTTGTAAACATGCGCTGCTGCATTGTTATATCCACAATGATTGAGAATAAGAAATGATAGTGTCAGAAATATACATCAAAGTGCTGGTTTATTGTGAATACTGCATTGTTTGTATGAGAGCTCTAATTCTGCTTTAACTGCCATCTAACGGATTTTATCTCAACTATAAGCTTTTAAAATTTTTTAATAGAGTTCGTTAATTTAGCGCGCTATTTTGTTATTTAAAAAGTTTTATTTAATTATTACTTTTTACAGTATTTATAAAACTAAATCACATCTTAACTCTGTAATATTATTGTTTCATAGGTAGTAGTAAATAATTTGGAGTTTAATTTTACCTTTTTTGAAAAGGATTTTTAATGGTTATTAGTTTCAGGCAGGCTACCTGCAGATACTATTTTCTTGTCCAATGAGTAGGTACCGTATTGTGCATCAGCAATAGGTACAGGAGACTGTAACATATCTAGTTCTTGCGTCTTATATTCTGTCCAATTATTATTATTAAGTGCTCTAAAAATAATCAATAGATCTAAAAAAAGGTACACCAGTACATACAGTAAGCATTAATCCGACGAAAAGTTTGTGATTGGCGTGTAGCCATTGCAGCACAGAATTATGTACTCGATGCAGTCTAGAAATACATGCGAAAGTGAAAGGAACATCTGTTGCCAGTGCGGTATGGTATAGACTATAGAGCTTTATAAACCCTAATGGTATGAGTCACTTGCATCGTTGCATGTCTGTCAGATAGTAAATACTGTTGGTCATTGACCTTCCCCTCAATTCTACAGATGACGTACCTCATTCATGCAATTCCTGCAATTTCACAATTATGCAACCATGCACATTAACTAGGTACGAACACAGACTAAAGATAAAAAAAAGTATGGACACCTTTCTCCTTTCGATGTCAAATGATTTAATTGGTTGGACGTAAGCATTTTCATATAAATAAAATAAATAAATAATGACTCTTGGTTCTGTCATTAAGTTAACCTAGCGGAGTTACACTCAACTAGGAAGACCCAGGACTCCCTGCTTACATGTAAATATGACCAGAAAATATAGCAAGTGTGGGATTCGAACCAACAACCTATCGGGTGAAAGTCAAAGTCCGTACCACCACTCTACATGTCCTTAAAGTTATCCATTGTTTACTGCCTCTAATGAAAATTCTTTAGATAGGTTATAAGAAAATAAATATTTTTGGCTTTTGTCTACTGTACATTATGCTTCGAGCACGCTGGTTATTCTCAATGCGGCAATAAAGGACAGACAATTTAAGCCGGTTACTTAAATAAAACAATAAAGAGAAAGTGTCTCAAATGGCATTAATACGCGGAACAGACCAAGCTAGGTACCTACTACATAACAGTTGCATTGTTCACTAAATCTTAAAGTACCTATTTACTGTTTTCACCAAGAATTAAAATGATCTAACTCACCCAAAATTATTGCAGAAACAATTCAAATAATGTCTGAAATCCATGGGGTCGTTGGGATTGGACAAGGGACCTATATTCATTAATATTAACCTATTCATAAAAACTTCATTCAGGACATTATATTAATTAATATATTATTATTATGAAGGCGGCTATTCCGCTTGTCAATATTCCGGCATTTATGTCTCAATAATAAGTCTCTACCATATTATAACTAATTTACAATAGTAGGCTATATAGTAAGCATCTACGATCATAATAGTCTCATTAAAACAGAATTTCATCAATTATTGATGCACAGATGGCGGAATATTGACAAGTGGAATAGCCCCATAAGGCATTCGAAACTTTCCAGATTTATTGTGATAAAGCATTTGAAGATTGTTCAACTGGAACTATTGAAGCAACCATAATTCGGATTCAGGTCCTATTCCTTCTACTTGTGCTTGTGCACTGCATGACGAAAGCCCTCCCTTATCCCTTTAATAGGCCAGGTAGGCACGTTTTTGGCCTTGAAATGGCGTATGGTACGACATTGACACGTTAACAGCCTTCCACCTAATCTATTATTCATTACGACCCAATCCTTATTGACATGATGCCAAAACCAAATCAATCGGCCCTATTGTGTTAAGTGAGTCGCATTTTCAAGGAATATTGCTTGCTCGGACTCACGGAGCTATCCCTAAACCAAATATGTAGCCTACTTAAGTTAGTTCTAATAATGTACGAATAAATCCCTACGTATTCTGTTACTATGCACACATACATACACTTTTACTTGCATATATAGTCAGCACATTGCTGGTGGCAGCGACACCCATTATAATAATTCGAGATTCATTATTGCTAATTTTTATTACTAGTGCCAATCATTTGGTACCGCCAAGTGGGTATAATTGCATTGCGCCATTTTTTTTTTTGAACTTGGCGGGTGACGTCACTGAAATCTGGGTAGTAGAGAAGTTATTCCAGACACCAGCGGGCGATTAGTGTAAACTTATTCCTGAGGTTAAAAATGAAAGGTTTTGAAGCAAACGGAGCAAAGTCCACAAGTGTCTGAAATTGAGTTTATGGCACCAATGGCTTCGACTGGTTAAAATCTACCCATTTACTTAATTTTTAATTAGTAAAACTTGTTCAAATATTGTTTTAGAAGCATTCACAGGGCAATTAGAGCTACTGTTTTTGGCTCTCCTGAAAAATATACTGCAATGAACTTTGCCCTGTTTCATGACCATGCCCAGGGGACCGGACTCCCCCCCCCCCCCAGGGTTTTGCACAAATTTAAATGTAATTGTATATTTTAGGGATACAATTTATCATTTTATGAAAACCTGTATTGTTTGAAGAATTGGAATAAATTTATTGAATTTGAACACTGACTGGATAGAATGGACTTTCATTAATAAAATACGTAAAAATTTTTTTTGGACCAATCAAAAAAGGGCACGGCCTTGCCCGGTTGTCTCTTAAACTTTGTTTTTCTTTTTCTGAGGTGACAATGACAACGATTGGTTGGCAGCAACTCCCTGCATAAACCATCCTCTAGTTCTCTGCGTCTTCCTCTTCAGCACTTGGTATGTTCGAGCTCCTGCGTCCTCCTACATTGTGTGAATTCCTTCTTTATTATTACCTGGCAAGATTTAATTTGGCAATTATAATTTTGGGGTTTCAGTTCACATTTTCCTAAAATATACTGCACGCAAAATAACAATAATGTATGTACTACCCGACCATGACATGCACTTGGAGCACTTTGTTTATTCGAAAACTTGCATAAGCGGAACACCGAGTTTATTCGATTTTTAAGAAGTGTTCCAAGTGCCAGCATATCGTGGTCAGGTAATATGGGTGAGGCTACCATGGAGATCTGCAATACCTATTAAACCTAGTTATTTTCGCGTCAGAAAACATGTACCATAACTATTATTGTCACATAGCAATCTTGTTAAGTCCTTGTTCCACACCAGGTTAAAATAAATTCTATTTGAAGCGTGAAGAACACTGAGAAACATTGTGACGAATCGTCAGTTTAGTTGAGTTGGAAATGTCGAGCAAGGTGCTGTGGAGTTTTCTGCTGCTGGCTGTCGTAGCTCGCCATGTTGCGGAAGCCCAGTTTGGGCTCGTGGGCAACCAGAGATTTATTTACAACCAGATCCGGTGTCTGCAGGATAAATCGCCATGTGATAAAACTGGACGAAGTATAAAAAGTAGGTACCTTTTTCAACTATCCATATGGGTTTGATTTACTGCTATACTAATTTTGAATCTGCATAACCCTAAGGTAATTACGTACCGGTACAAGGTGCACGATTCATAAAATAATTGTGAGAAGCACCTTTGGACAATGATTTTAGTTTTTTTAACAGCCTTAAAAGAAGATAAATATGCCTTTAATATTACTCTACACTTAATTAAAATTGTACTTTGACACATCAATTCTGAGTCTGAGATTAACTTTCAGGCTATTCTGTATTATATTGACTTGGAAAATATGTGCTAGCCTAGATATTTTGTGACGCTCACTGTGACATCATTCGGACGCTAAAATTTGGACCTTTTGTCCATGGCTCTAATATAATAAGAAAATAAGAAAGACCCTAAGTATACACATGTTTAATTATGGGCCTAGTCTAGATCCATTAGGCATGGTACTCATTTATTAAGGCTGTTAATACTAAAAGTCATATTGTCCTAAGACTATGGAAATTATTTAACATTAGGCACAGGTTCAACATTAGTATAGCCAATGAAAGATCTTCAAGAACTTTCATTTGATGTTGTGCAATTCAACCCATTTGAAAACCCCGAGATAGCACCTATGACCCCACAAAAAACTACCTTTGCAGTACACCAATGCATTGTTAAATCGAGTCATATGAAACTTTGACCCCTACTTACTAATTAAGTTTTTCTGTTACCCCTTCTCAATATTCCATATAACAACGGGCGATTGGCGGGTGGCGTACACTGGTACATTGTGATTATTTTGTGAAGGAGAAAACCTATCAAGGGGTAACAGCAATAACAACGCGACCAAATCTAGGCTATTACAATTATTTTATTTTTTAAAAAATTGGATATACCAGTAAATAATAGCCTGATTGATGCAATGACTGAAGCCAATTCTTAATAGGCTCGTAAATTGCCCTAACTATACAATAACTCATTTAATGTAGGCTAAGGGCAGTGATGAATGAGCTATAATAGGGTTTGTAAAACCTACAGTACTATTGAGATAAAAATAGGTAATTTGGTACACGATATACACTATAGGCCACCTGGCAATTTCCAAAGTACGAAAACTTATTTTCAAGACAGGGATTTCAAAATATTTTGTAAACAAAGAATAGCCGAGTCAATTTCACGAAATTCATTAATTTCTCCGAAATTAGAGAATTAAGAAAAATTTGGACTTGTTGGGATTCGAACCCACAATCTATGCCTAGCCGGGTCATCGTGTTTTGGTTATAACGAGGTTGCACCTTCAATCTAAGTCAATTTAATTACTGCGTCACAATATAGCCTATATACCATATAATACAAATAAATATTGGTGATTTCTCCTTCCACTGCCACTGCGTCTCAAAGATACATGAAATAGATTAAAATTCATAAAGCAGAAGATTCACTGAATTACTAAAAGTAGGCCTATAGGCTACTAACCTATAAAATCGGTTTATTTCAATTCATAATTTTGTTTCAGTAATAATGTTTCAGCTGAGAAAATGTGTATTTATTACAAAAGTATTATTTTTTTGTGAGTTTTTCAGTTGACCAGCATTTTCATATCTTTGGGCTGCTGAACTGTAAGCGAGTTTCAAATTATTTCTGTCAAAATATTTTGAAATTTCTGGCTTAAGCAGAAGTGGTTGCTCTAATTTTGTGAGATTTAATTATAGGATCAATCTATCATGTGAAATTAAATTTTAGACAAAACACAGATATTGTATATAGTGGGGGGGGGGCCGTGAAGTGTTTGATAGACTCATAATTTTTAGACACTCATCAAATTCTGTCTATATTCTGCGACAATATACTACAATACAATACATGATAATGCAGGCTAATAACAATACAATATATTTTTGACTTAGGCTACACTCACTAATTTCCATTCTTCTTTCTTTCTTTCAGAAGCCCTTCCTGAAATCATAAATAGAAATTGCGCGGCGTGCACAGCTCAACAAAAGGCGACCGTACGGAGACTAGTAAACTTTGCGCAAACAACATACCCTAAAGAATGGAACTCAATTGTAGCCAAGTACAAAAAACATTAAACTCGTCGCAGTGTAACAACAGAGACAATTGCACTGTCAAAAATTCAAAAAATTCAAAAAATTGGGGCACCGCGCACGAGAAAAATATCATCGAGTTGCGTTTGTAAACAGTAGGTACGCTCTCCAAAGATTCAGAATCGTGACCAGTAACTAGAGGATATAAACAATTATGTAAGCTCATCGTGATTTGACGTTGCTCGACAGAAACACTACAATTAATTGTCAATGTGAGAGAGCTTAGAGCTACAAAACGAAACAGTGAAGAGGAAAATACACAGTAAGACAAAGTTTGAAAGTACTGTACTCCAGTCTGAAGCTGGTACTGAAGCGAATATCAAAGTAGTTTAGGTTTGGGCTTATAATACAATACAATAGGTACGTATTATTATGCAGCTAATGGGGAGTTGTAAGCTAAAAAGAAGGAAGATATGGTATGGCGGGGTTTCCACATACGTCAATGGTAAATGAGAAATATGAAATTGACGTTTTAGCAGACATTAAAAACATACTGAAAATGTCTGCTACCACGTCAAAACCATATTTCTCATTGACCATTGACGTATGTGGAAACCCCGCCTATTAAATTATTACATTTCAATTCCCGTTCTCATCCTACTTTACATACCTTCCTTCCTTCCATTTTATCATAGACTTGTTTTGAAACTAATAATGAATACAAGCCAAGCCAAGCCTTTTTTTAATGTTTTTTATGGCTTGAAAAAAAAATAGGTGAGTTTGGTTCTAAGCTGAAAAATCATGGCTTGGCCTTGTGGTTGATTTCTCTCCAAGCCAAACTCCAAGCCAAGGCAAGCTGGTTTAGGGACTTTTTGCTTTTGCTTGGGGTTAGGTCCATTACTAGTCGAAACTCATCTGATTTGGTACCTCTTACTGCAGCCCTTCCGTAATCCTTTCTCCTAATGTTTATTTCTCTGCCTGCGGGTAGATGTTGACATATTACGAATTATTTTAATCTGGAAAATATACTGAAATACTGCAGAAAAACTAGTCCGTTTGGTATTAACTTAACTGGATTAACCTGGGGCTAAAAATGTAAACAGAACAATTTTACAGTAGCAGTTTCTATTCCAAAATTGTCTTGTTTACATTTTAAATCCCAGGCTATGTTATTAGCAAACAGTGACCGCTGTAGAGGTCATCATTTTCAAATATTAATAAGTTCTCAAGTAGGCTACTTGTATTAGGTATAGTAGGTACCAGCTAGTATTTTATATGATAATATATTAAATTCCTATTCTGTTTTGGTATCTGCTTATAACTAGCCCCACCTGCAAATGCAAGTGGAACCAGTTTAAAATGGAACTGATGTCATTTATTTAAAATATATATTTAAATTTAATAGTGATGTACCACCCTTCCACGCTTCGGTTTGAGGGGGCACAGCTTTGTAATTTTATGATTTACTTTTTTTTAAAAATAAACGCACAAATTTTCTATCTATCTATATATCTAAAAGAAAGACTGGTAGACACTCACTACGGAGGCAGGATTCAACTTATGGAAGAAGCCTAGCTACTTGAGTGAGTGCCAAGCAATTACAATCGTCTTATAGCAATAACTTAAAATTTTAAACTGATGTGTTCACTGTAAAATATTCTTCAACGCCATTATCTGCATTATACTCGTAGGTACTTGTAATACTAGAACACATGCAGTAGGTCAGAGGGACAGTAGATTAGGTACTACTTACTCTTAGACAACAATTCGTTGGAAGTTGATCTGGTAGTTCCCGCCGGTATCGATAGGTACCTACACTGCAATGATGCAACATGTGTCACACTTCGTCCAATTATGTAAATCTGGATTGGTTTACGCCTATCGCCCCATTTTCTTTGACCTTTCTTTATAACTATACTACTAAACATAGGGTGCGCTCGATGAGAGTACCAACATGCTGAATGCATTCTATGGGTAAATGTAATTGGCAATGGTGTAATATTATTTAAAAAATGGTTAGTATGGATTTATATAGCCTATATTCATTAGATGCAGGGGCCTCGCAGTCATCGAACAATCAGGGTGTAGCCCATTGTCAGGGGAAGGGGGCGACGTTTCAGGAGTGGGTGCTACTCCCATCATCAGACTTATCCTGAGAAGAACTAATGGTTTAGTCCTGATAGGGACTAATAATGGTTTCTGGACTCATTGTTCATGTATTCTTCTCTCTTCTCTGGAATATTGAGTAAATCCAATCCCTTATAGATTTTGAACTACCATTCTCCCGATTAAAATGCAACCTCTGTATCCACTCGACCATGGCGAAAGAAGCAATTTTAAAAGTACATAAAACCCCCTTTGTTGAATGCATGATAGAATTAATGAAAAAAAAACCTTTAAAAGGAATCACACATATTGGGTTACCTCAAAATAGGTTGGTTTTAATTTTTTATTTAATTTTTTTATTTAAGTTATACAGATTTGGTCCATTTAATTGGTAGAAGACTATTTCATTCTCCATATTATAATACAAAAGAGCTTTTCAATTTTTGTTGTTTTAATTTTTCTATAAATTCGATAACTCGGTAAATTTCTGTCGTCTATCATAAGTTTCACGAAAAAAAAACCTTCGCCAAAACTAAAACATTCGTCATAGTACGTACTATGAATGAAATAGTCCTTTACCAATTAGGTCCTAATCTTTATAACTTAAATAAAAAACTTAAATAAAAATATTAACCAACCTATTTGAGTGTGATCCAGAGGTGGGCAATGTGTGCGGCTAGCATCCTCTTAATCAGGTATTTACATTCTCTACCTGAAATAGACTTTTTCTACACTCCTATAACCATAGGTTTAGAACTTTAGAGTAGATTATGAGAATTACATGATTAAACTAAGAATGTAGTAGGTATTAACTACAACGGAATATTTAGGGTCATAATAAAAACAGTAAGCTATTACCGGTATGGAAAATGAAAATGTCCACCATATTATATTGCCAAAACTTATTGCAGACTTAAATGTCGCATTCAGCAAAGCATCCAAAACTAAAAGCGAATTTGCTTTATCCGTTATGTTGTGTCTTTGGCGTCAAATTTCTCAGACTTTTTCATGAAATCGTCTCTTCTCTGCCTTCAGACTTCCGAAGCGTTACTTCTATGAATTAAATAAGTACAGTAGAAGGCCCAGGCCAACGCATTTTTCTTTCATCGTGCCTTCTTAGCTGCCTCTTCCTTTTGCTTCTTCTGTAAAGCGTCGAACCTCTTCTGGTACTCTCCCTTAGGATCATACTTCTTGGTCAATCTGTCCCAGTCCTTCTTCCTGTTCTTAACGAGGTGCTTGATGACCTTTTCTGACATGGTCTTCTGTTTTTCGTTGCAGGATACACAGTCTGAGGCTATAGCATCTGGAAGGGTTTCTGTAACAAAATATATCACTGTCATTAAAGGTGTTGGCCAGTTAAATTTTAGGCATTTATATGACAAACAGGGTGCCTATCTCCCTAGAGCTTCGGTGCATTTCGCCCCTTTTCATCGCCTCATAGAGCCACAAGACCCTGAGGTTAAGATTAAGGGACAAGGGTGCTTATATATACGTAGGACAACGTGTTAAACAGGCTATATGTCTAGTAATAATTACGATATCAATTATTGGTGACAGGAATTCTGTACATTGGTAAAGTAACCAATGGGCGACAAGAATGATCACCAATGGTGTCCGTCACTGATTCTGCACTTTGCTTTGTCGCCTATGGTCCCCTTTCTTATCTGACAATGTGACAGGAATTCAGTACATTGGTAAGGTAACCAATGGGCGACAAGAATGATCACCAATGGTGTCCGTCACTGATTCCGCACTTTTTTGTCGCCTATATGGTCACCATTCTTATGGCTCATTGTTACAGCAATGTGAAACTCTATAGTTAGGTTACAAGAATGATCACCAAAGATGTCCGCCGTTGATACCGAGCTTTCCTTCGTCGCCAACGGAACATACTATTCTTATGGCTTATAGTTACAGCAATATGGAACTCTACTTTGCCGTTTTTACCCTATATGTCGTACTTCAAACGCACCCTAATGAGAAGTACTTATTATAAATGCGATAGATACAATAGGGTGTATTTTTAGACTTATTTCCACTAAATTAAATAGGTGCTTTGTAGTCATAATTAATTGTTGCTATATGATATCATACTTTATTCATGCAGGGTGTATTTTTAGAAACGTCTATGACATTCATTCATAGCCTGTGAAAGGGTTTTTCAATATAAATTATTACTGTTATGTACAAGGCCAGCAATATACGAGTTCCGAGTATCGTACGGCAGACAATGTATTGTATTTTTAAACCTCCACACACAATTACTTAACCGTTTGTGAAGTGAAAGTGGAAAAGTTTACATAGAACAGCGTACGAATAATTCTAAATTTATCCGATTACCTACTTCTGGAAGTAGCACCAGGTCTGGGGGCTTCCGGCTTATACCAAGATAGAGGCGGTAACAGCGGAGGGAAAACTTATTTGAGTAGGCTATAAAATCAAATGACATGGGAAATATGGAGCTATATCAATTAGGTTATTAGGCAACATAACTAATAGAAGAAATCCTTCCCTAAATTGTAATATGATAACATAGAAATGGTAACTGGAGACGAACCTTATTCGAGTAACATACAATATAAAATTTTACTGGAAATAGGTAGGGGAGAGTTCAAGAAATGGGTATGGGACGACCCCCTCACGCTGCTCACGCGGAACTAAGAGGGGAGAGGAAGAAGAAGGTAGCATACGGTTTGCATGCGATAGAAGAAAATCTTCAAAGTAGCTGAGTTTCTGAGTAATGTCTTATATGGCCTCAGAGGCGAAGACGCAAAAATCACTTATCTGTACCTCGTGGTGAAGATGAAGTAGTTCGACCCCAAATTGATTTACAAACAGACATTTCGGAGAAAACCCTTGTATGGATCAAGGGACCTCAAAACATATAAGTGACCATCAAAAAGCTTTCGGTGTACTAACGTATAAATGGGAAAGCATAAAACGAATAGTGGAGTGTTCCAGTGAAAGGAGTTCCAAAATAGGAGGCGATGAAGTTATAGAGGCGGCCACATACTAGCTGTATAATCTTTTCTGTTGTGAGACCTTTAAATAAATACGATCCCTCCACTTTGACAAGAGTTCTTATAGTGGGGGGCTCACCGCAATTCTTTTCAATTATTATCATAGATTTAAACATTTCTCTCTCCTGCTTGATATACCATCCATCCGTGCAGACACGAGTTTCTCATTGCACAGGGTGGATAGCCTATCGTGCAGTCGTGATACTGTATTGTTGTTGTATTGTAAATTGTGTGTTAATGAATCCATATTCTAAGAGCGGCTATTCCACCGATCATTTGCCTCACTTGTGAAAGTGCTTGTGAAGCAGTGAATTTTGTCATTGACGTTTGTTTTGTTTTAAGGAGACTATTATGTAGATACTTAACTTATCTAAGCTATAATATAATTAATGATGTCTGCTACCATATTATAACTAAATTTATAATAGGTAAGTTAAGTATCCACATAATAGTCTCCTTAAAACAAAACAAACGTCAATGACAAAATTCACTGATTCACAAGCACTTTCACAAGTGAGGCAAATGGTCGGTGGAATAGCCGCCTAAGTATTGGGTAATTTTTTGAAGGAATATATTTTACTATACCTTACCTAAGCAAATAAGCAATACCTCTACGGCCGATATTTCCTGTGACATTTGACTTTCGGAAAAAAGACAGATGGTGGGGAAGGGCCTTGTGAAAAAGACGGTGGCTTAAGTTGTTGTAGAAAAATTAATGTTGTGAAACTACAAGACGGAACATTAGTTGCTAGTAAAATGGAAGGGCAAAGGACTCGACCTGGAAGAAGCCTATAAAACAGGCCTACTGTTCTTATTGTGAAAGCCCGGCAAGGTCGAGTAGGTACCTACTGACGTCAGTGACAAACGTTTGCAATGTTAAACAGTCGTCTTGTTTCTAAAGATCCCATAATTTTATTAAGCTATATTGTTTTTTTTTTTTTTTAAAATACCGTAAAGATCTGTTAAACACGACAAAGATAAAATGCTGTATGCCTTATATACAGTATCCTACATAAAAATCAATCCAATTATGATTTTGCTCCCTAAAGAGTGCAGTACGGCCCGTAGGAAATAGGTAACACAAAATCCGTTGTTTTGACAGACTTAATATTTTTAATTTAATTAAGAAAGCAAGATCTTAAAGATTTGGCTCATTTATGATCTAGAAGACTACAGTCATATAATAGGATATTTTTAATTTTTGGTAGGTATCGTAGTAGGTGATACGAAAGTTCACCGGGTCCTCTAGTACATACTGTATATTACCTCGGTGTTCCGCTTATGCAAGTTTTCTAAGAAACAAAGTGTTCCAAACGTCATCCTATGCTGGTTTGATAGTACTATAGCAACAATACAATAACTACAGTACAATAAATGAATATTGACTTTCTGTCCTATTACTAAGCCAACGGTATTTCACAATGGACGAATAATAATATTTAAAATAAAATTAATTGAAAATGAAAACTAATTTATTTTCTGTTTTCGCCCCATCTACAAATATTTTTAATTTATCTATTAACTGAGTAGGAACATTATTATTTTTTAGTATGTTACCACTGATTTTATGATTTTTGCTGAGTGAAATAAAAAACTGCGTATAAGGGTAACTAAGTTAGCCTACTAACCTGCCTTCAGTTAGGCTATAAGTCCGGTATTCTTTGGGCTTGTGTAATATATAGTTATATTTCCCGCACTTCTAAAATGTGTAGTACATATTACAAGATTATAAAACATGGTAATAGCCTTAATGGAAAAAACAATTCTACTGCCTAGTTTTTTTTTTCTGTTGCCAAAAACCAGTATAACAACGGGAATATAGAATAGTCTAAAATCGCGTGGGCACTCTTGATTAGTTGGCATAATAATTCTGCTTGTTATTTTTTAAAGTTCAGGGCAGATAATATGCATGCGTATATATACCTGTTAGTCATGTACAATTCAACTGTATAATTAGCTAGGATTGTTCAAAACTTAATTAGGTACGGTAGGTGGCGAATAAATAATTTCCGTAATTGTCGTCCATAAATACAACAATATGCGATACACCTGAGGTGTTAGTTTAGGAGATAATAACCGCCATTTACCTACCAATTTTATATGCCTACAGCTACAGTTTTATTTCGTATTGACTTATGCTGTTTAATAGACTATTACTAATGCAGTTTGTAGTACATTACCAATGTTGAGCAAATTTTAGTATTTGAATTTGGAGCTTGGTGACGGCATGCATTGGCCATTGATACTGTATTCAATACAGTGTATTGTACTTTTACACATTAGCTCTGCAGTCTTAACAGTATCAACTGAATAATCCTGAATAATAAGTAGGCCTGAGCTGCAGGCTACTAGCGGGGTCTCAGACAGGGAAGAGATTACAGATATGGTGGCTAGATACGAATAAACAGCCCGACCAAACAGCGACATAATCAGAGGGTGTGCTGGCTAGTCTAGTGGTGCAGGCTTGTCTAGAAAAAGTCACAGTAGCCCGAGGATGGCTATTTGACGGGGTGAATAGTTGGCGCCGCTAAATAAGCAAATAGGGCACTATTTTAGAGGAACTCAATGAAGAGTCAACGGCACAAGGATGCAGAAAGCAACGGGAAACCGCTGCATTAAAATTCTCTAGTGCACTTATCCTGACTAAGTACATCCGAAGTACTGTAACTACGTAGTTACTATTGCCATGATGATCGCCATTCTTCGATAAGAAGAAGAGGAATCCAATAATTTTAAAAAGTAATATGTAATTTTATTTCCTTCAAAATATAGATTAACAATTGTTTTATAAGTATAATAACAGTAGGAGAGGACCCTTTAGGACGAGCCTGTGCTGGGCCCCCTTTTAATATAGCTAATAGCTAAAACTAAAAACTAAAAAACTAAAAACTCAGCGAATAATAATTATTAAATTTTAGTTGCGATAACTAAACATGCAATACAATAAAAAAACATACTGGCATTCTGGGTGGCTGTTAGGACAATAAAGGACGGTTTTTGTATATTTAAGAGCATTGGCTGAGTTGTTTTTTAATTGTATCTTTGTAAATAGTTAGATTAAATGCTGATGTAACTGATAGAGGGAGCAAATTGTAAGCTTTTACAGAGAGAATTAAGTAATATTTTCCAAATTCACTTTGTACGAGTAAGTAAGAAAAAAAATGTCTCTATTTTCCATTAATTTTGGGACTTTTGGGGGCTCTTACATCTAATCCCTCTGTGGATGTATGTACAATGTAAAAATAAAAGCATGTACAATGGTTTTAAAATCTTACACCTAGGTGGTACGAGAAAATTGATGGACTCTCTTGAGGTGATAGAACTTTTATGAGAAGATCACCGTCAGTGGAGTTTACCGCTAATTTTCCAGTATACAAATATAAATAAACATAAATATCTCGAACTGTTTTTACTTGTTAATTTATTCAGTGTATTGTTTGTATGCTTGTAGCTTGACGATGGCCTCGCGCAGAAACCTGTCGTTCTGTAATATATTATAATTTAATATTATATATTAATTAATATCACGGGTTAATGGTGGCCGAAAGGCCCAAAATTCGCCCATATGGAAAATAAAGAAAAATTTCTTTCTGTTTTTCCGCAACTTCCCAAAGTTATTTGTTTTATTTCATTTTTTTTAGAATAGGCCTAATTCTATAATTTTGGTAGTCCCACTAAATTTATTTTGGTATTAGGCGAAAACTACCACAACATTTCAACAGTTCCACTACATTGTATGTAATGCGGACGCTCGTACCGGCAAGCTATACCGGTACCGGTATTGAGAAATGCTTACGTTGGTTATTTAAAATCTTAAAAGGATTTGAATCATCTAACTTTGTCGGCTACTAAAATATTGTAAATGGATGACGTTTGAGCCCATTCAGAAGGAGATTTTTTTACCTGATTGAAAAATAACCTTATTTTGTCTATCAGGCTTATAATCTTGCTTAAACTAGACCGTAGCGAAATGTCTCATAAATAAAGTAGCAATTCCATTCCATCAAACTAATAAACTAATTACAGTAGGTATACTTGAAGGGTTTTGTAATGCTAGAATTAATTTTTTCTTTATTTCCGAGAATTTTATTATCGGTATACTGGTACTTATCTATATTGTACAAAATAAGGAAGATTCTAAATCAGCCCTATAATGATCGGAGGTACTTTTAACTCGTTTGACCCGGATTAATATATTGGCCAGAACAATTTACAGTTAGCTACACAAGAGCTCATGGCCTATAACAGTATTCGGCAACCTTTTTGTACATTTGAACCTAATTCCGGGCTTTCAGAGGTGAGACCAACGAATACAGAACGATTTTGTTGTAAACAAGAAAAAAAAAATTCATTGAAATGAAATTAGCTAGAAAGGCAGAAGCCACCAGGGGCATCCACTAACCATAAGCCAAATATCAGAGATAAGTAATAGCGTAAACAATATAGAATATTCTTAAACATTGCAGCTTTTTTTTGTATTTAAAATGTTTTTAAAAATTATAATTTTTCCGAAGCGCCAATATACCGGGAGACCAAAGTGCCCAAATTTAGCTCGCAAGCCACGGGTTTCCGAATACTGGTGTACAATGTCCCAAGAACCAAACCGACCCGAAATTTTAAATATTTAGTCTACTTTTTACTCTTTATTTGATTATTTACTTATTGCTTTCCAATTTATACTTAGTATAAGGAAAGCTTTGTGATGGTCGAAATTTTCGATTCCGAGATTTCAACGGATTTACACGTTTTGAGGTCCCAGGAACCCAAAAAAGTGGTTTTTACGAAATGTCTGTCTGTTGCTCTGTCTGTCTGTATGTCTGTATGTCTAAATTTTAATGAAAAATTACTAAAAAATAATTTTTCTGTGAAACCTTTCCTTTTAGGTGTTAAATTGATTAATGAAACCGGACAGTTGTTGGTCTGACCTATCTAGAATTTACCTCCACCTCCAGTGACGGCAGGTGGACAACCCCCCCCCCCCCCCCCCCGAGATATCGGAAATTTAACTATAGGAAACTTATTTACCGTGAAATTTCTCATTTTCTCTAGCTACTACTTGATAAATTGGAAAGCATGTTCGAGTAAACTCGGACCGGTTCTTTGACTCGTATCTGTACTGGTTTAAGACATGCCTTCGCCTGTTTCATTGCGTCAATGGTAAGTTTGTCTCTGCTTGTCCATTATCGCTTGTAGCCGGTGTAGGCTGACATCGAGAACGTATGCCAGTTTGCCATTGGCCAAAAATTCATACGGAAACAATACAAATAATGTCCGAAATCCATGGGGTCGTTGGCATTTTACATGGGACCTATGGGCCGATAAAAAGTCTTTCAAAAAATTACTAAATTAGTCTACTTACTCTTGAGCTCCCGGCCGTCAGCCGTGCAGGGTCCCTCGTCCATCATACATTTAATGTAGTTGGTCAGTATCCGGTCATTGTTCAGTATCCGGTCGACGTCGACGCTGTCGTACTTGCTCGAGTACTTGCGCTCGGCTGCTGCCACGACCCCAATACAGAAAAGGCACAGGAGGATACGCATCGTGCAGGCAGACTGACGGCCACCAATCGACACTCCTTATAATAACTCTCCTGGTCTCCCCGCTCTTGCGCAACGGCCTGTATACTTATTGAGTCCATTGCGCAACCCCAAGTCTGTTTACACTGCATCTTCTCCGGGAACTCCAGCAGAAGTCCTTAATGGGACTCCTGGAATCAAATAGTCCAGATATTTCGGTGGAATGCCCTCTGACCGGTACTCGACAAACATAGTCCTCTTAATACCCATAATCTCTCAGAGTATGGTCGGATTCTAATATGCTCTCTATAACGTTATTGTTCCCTTTAGGTACCCATTCGCTTCATTACAACAAATGTCCGGTTCGGCAAACTGCTCCATAAACTCTCAGTGTGTCCCACAACTTATATTGAGTTCAATCAGTGTTTTATGGGCTACAGCGGTATTTTTATTTAATGCTTCTTAGGTAGGCTTACCATATTTTTCGGGCTTCAACCCCGGACAGGTAACCAAGTGCTATTCTAACTAGACATCTGGTATAAATGTAACAGCAAAGGCTTTCACGGCCGGAGTCAAATGAAGAACCAGTAGAATCCGGGCTGATGGGCCGTGGTCGAAAAGAAAGCGAACTTTCAAACGTTTCGTCAACATCTGCTGTCGACATCTTTAGTGGAACTGCGTAGACTTCTAAGATTGCATCTAGGAGGCTCAGAAGCAAGTCAGCCCGGATCCTACTGGTTCTAAATTTAAACTTAACGATAAAATGTTTAAGGCATTAATTAAAGGAGACAAATAGATTTATTGTAAAGGGTATTATTTCATTTCATTTTATTTCTTGTCGGTACCTAGTTTTCCGAACTACACACCTTGTCAAGAAATGGTTTGTTGCACATGATTTTCTCATTAAAATCCCGAAACGAGAGATTGGATTTTTTTTTATTTATAAAAAGATTATTCGCATACAAACAATGAATGTATCCGTATAACCTCTTCAGTCACCTCTGTAGGTAATACCTGTGCCGAGTTACGACAGGTCACCGATCGCATGATGTGTAGGGACTCACACATGTACGAACAAGCTACCATTATGCCATCGAAGTCCTTTGAGTAGGTCACCAACTACTGAAAATGAGAGTCCACCCCTGACAAAATAATTTCAACCCTGGACCGGACACCCGGACGCAGGCTGTAACCCCGGACGTATGGTAAGCCTATTCTTAGGCCCAATCCGACTACTAATATTTATCATTTAAGTGACGCTTATCTTAAAATTGTTGTTATTATTACTGTATGAGTCTTTAGTCCCAAATAAGCGCTAGCTTGGGGATGCGGGATGGTATTATTATGTATTGTATTTTTGTAATATATGCTCCTTGTCCAGGGAATACTGGACAAGGAAAAGAAAGAAAGAAAGAATCGGCTCACATAGGCTAACTACGTCTGTCGACTGTTGATTCAATAATAACAATATAGTAAGCTTCACTTAAATTAAAAGTATCAGTCGTCAGATCGGGTCTTACTCAAAACTATTATTTTTTAAAGTTTGGTTAGACCTACATTTAGGTACCAATAATTGGTTAATCGACTTGGATGGTAAGGAGGCAGAGTCCTTGTGCTTGTGCGAGTCTGCACATGTCATGATATCGGAGACGTGTCGTAACTCAGCACAAGTATTAATTTACTGAGGTGACTGAAGAGGTCAATTTGATGCATTCATTAAATTCTTTGTTCACGATTAACCGTGAAAAAAGATTTTTCTTTTTTTTAAATAAATGCAATGGCTATGTTCAAGGTTGTAGTGCCCTCCGACTGGTACCTACAGTGTTTTAGGGCATTGATTCAGGCTGATTCGTAAACATTGTTGGGGCAATAGGTGAGCTGTATGGAGTAGGCTACTTTATCGGTCGTATCATAGAATCCCCCCTTAAAGAATATCTTAAAGTATACAGCAAAGTAGACAGCACTTCATTGACCTGAGCATACTAACGGTACCTAGCCTGTATATTTTTGCACGTGGCTGTGTATATTCACAAAAATTTAAGCAGTTTCCAGCGGGTAGAACATGTCCACAATCATGGAACGAGGTCAAGGTCAAACTTGGTTGCCATGCAACACAAAACCCGGCGGTACGAATGTAAGCCGTCTTTTATCGGTGTGCGCATATATAACAAACTGCCCAATTTAATAAAGACAGCCAAGAACTTGGCAGAGTTCAGAAGGAGTTTGAAGTGTTACCTTATTCAAAGGACATTGTACAACACTCAAGAGTTTTTTGAATAGGGAAGCACTTTGAACTTTTCTTTGGATTCTGTTAAGTTCTTGACTGCATTGTACAATTTAACATTTATTATTTACGCTATTGTATTGAAAATCGGTGCAATATAGACTTTCTATTCTATTCTATTCTATATATCTGTGAGAACGTAGCTACGTAAAGGGCGAATTAGTCAGGACATTACATGTTCGTAGAGTAGTGGCATAGACTCCGACTTTCGCCCGAAAATTTGATGGTTCAAGCCCCACACATGCTACATTTTCTGGCCATGCTTCGGAGGGCATATAAAACAGGCGGCCCCGGGTCTTCCTAGTTGGATTGGATTAGTAATGGAACGAAAAGTCAATATTTATTTATTTCTAACGAATACACACTCAATGAGGAAGTCCAGGACAATCCACCTGACAGCTGAAATCTAAAGTACAATTGAAGCGTTCCTTACCCTATGGGATAGGGTAAATCGTAGTAAGCAGGTAGTTAAATTGTCTTCCATATGCGTAATCGTCTAGTGGAGAGTTGGTGGCACCGCTAGGGTGGTTTTCATTATCTTACCTTCAAAAGGTAACAAAAGGTTGGTTGGACTTACATTACCTGTTGTGTTAATAGTCATTAGAGGCATGGGTCTCATATTCATCGAACAATTATCAGGGGAAGGGGACTAATAACACAGCAGGCAATGTAAGTCCAACTAAACCTTTGTTAAATAGTATTACATCATTACCATTAACCTATACCAATAGATTCCATTCAAAAGTCACGATAAGGAATACTGCATGGCACCGCTATGCATTGTTTGATGGTGGTGTCGTTGAAATTGCAACTGAGCCTACGACAAACAATTTTAAAGGACGTCTATGCAGTTCCACTGAAGATATCGACAGCAGATGTTGACAAAATGTTTGGAAGTATACGCTTTCAGAACGATCACGGCCTATCATCCCGGATTCTATAATTGCATCAAAACGTCATTGGTCTATACCAACAGTAGGTATGGCATAAGCTAAATACAACAATGGCGTAAATAGGGGGGTGGGGGTCCTGGGGGTGGTCCTGCTACCACCATCCTGTTAGAACAGGTTCAGCAATTGGGCCGCCTTGCCTAGAGAATGAGACGACTAGGTCGCTAAACATGTCAGAACTTGTAGAAAATCAAATTCTTGGGGTCCTAAAGCCCCCCAGAAATTTCGGGAATTTACGCCAATGAAATATACAATACTATGATAGGTCAGCCGATATGCTAAGGAAAGGAGCAAATTTTGATTTTCTTTCCCATTTTGCATTCACCTTTCACATGTGAAGAAAATACTTCTTTCCATGAATTTCCAAACATATCAACTACGTACTGTATATCACTCAGGGTATTAATATAGCCAGTATTACTATTATATACCTATAGTTACCTGCGTATACTGTACTTGTAGGCCTAGGGGCATTGGGATTTCATCAGTTACGTGGGAACATGTTATTAGACAACAATCTTATCAAAAATATATCGTATAATAAGCCATTTACAGAATCCAGTATGTCTACTTATCAATTATCAGGACATGTAGAGTAGTGACACAAATTATGTATTTTAAACTGCATGCATTGTATTATACTAGTATTTAGAATATTGTAAAAATTTCCACCCTAAAACGGGCCTAGCCCATAGGGAAATGACAAAAATTGTATTTTTGGAAATATATTTTGATTGATTGATTGGTAACACAGACTCCGACTTACATCCGAAAGGCTGTTGGTTCGAGTCCAACTTGTTACATTTTCAGGTCATGCTTCGGAGAGCATGTAAAGCAGTCTTCCTAGTTGAGTGTAAGAGAGGGCTTTATAGTCCTAACTCCGCTAGGTTGGCTTAGTAATAAAACAAAAAAGTCAAAATTTATTTTATTTATTTATTTATATCATATTAAGTAATTTTCACGAAAATGTAAGAAAACTTTAGCCTTCAACCCACAATACAGTACCTATGTGTCGTTTTGTACTACTTTACAGTTATACTTCCACTCATAAATCTAAAATGCAATATAATAAATTAACGAATGCAATTGAATGCAATGGTGCATTAGGTAATGATGTGAATTTTAAAGGGCTAATTTGTTCAAGTCCCATTTCTTCTTTAGCGTTCGCCATTGATCGGGATACTGCTCCTGCAGTGTACTTATAACTTTCTTCGCGCCTTCCTTCTGTTTCTGTGAACACTTGGAGCAATGCGTCTTCAAAGCGTCGGGCAAAATTCCTGAGAAATTTATAAAAGTTTAAAATACTATATACTGTATATATGACGCCTATTTTTATGATGCTGGTTGGGCATAGTACGTATACAGTTGCATGTGACTCAAATAAGGAAAAACAATAATTTAAACAATGGCTTTCAGTTACGTGACAAACCAGTACAATCCGGGATGATGGGCCGTGGTCTTTCTGAAAGCGTACAACAAACGCACAAATCTACGCAGTTCCACTGAAGATGAGAACCGCGGATGTTGACGAAGCGTTTGGAAGTACGCTTTCAGAATGACCACGGCCTATCATCCCGGATTCTACTGCTTCGTCAATGGTTGCCTCTGTTGAAGTGGTCAATCTGAAAGTGTGCTTCCAGACGTTTTGTCAATATTTGCCATCGACATCTTCAGTGGCACTGCCTTGACTTCTAAGATTATATCTCGGAAGCTCTGCAACAACTGACCACGGCCCATCAGCCCGGATTCTACTGCTTCAACTAATATCTTTGTAATTATAATAGTTGTCTCTATCCAACATTTGACATTTTTAATGTAGGATAAGTACGTAGATAAGATATAGTCGGCAAAGCCCGTGAACGACAACTGTCCACGGTGGCGCCATGTCGAAAAAAGGCAGTCAAATGACTTAATCAAACCGATAAAACATATCGAAGCTGAGGGAAGAAGAAAAGGGCGGCCCATGTTAAGAGTACAAGGTAGAAGCGAAGGTCCGTTAAGACCTCAGAACTGTTGGAGCAACTGCAACCGAAGCACAGAATCGCAAGGAACAGAAGAGAACCTTCCATATCGCTGACCTCACCTAGGGCCAAAAGTGAGGAAAAAGCAAGCATAGGACAAAACAGGCCTACTTGTGATGCCAGGAGGCTAATACAGATTATGTTTGTTGCTCAGGCTTACTGGGACTACCTGAAGATCAATTTCAGCCAGTGCGTACCAATTTAATGAAATACCCCAAGTCTTGAACAATTTATTGAGGAAAAATGGGAACACCAGATTTTAATGACATAGGCTCTAATATTTTCCTTCCCCCGTTCTTAAATTTTCTTTATCGCTTGCATGAGGCTACAATATATATTAATTATTACGATATGTGCAGGTCTAGCACCAACGGAACACAATAGCTTACCCATAATGGAATTATTAAAACCATTTAAATTATTTACTTAGATGATTTGACAGGGATAGTACAGTATATAAAGAACTAAACTATGTAACGAATGGTCATGATTCGAGGCTCAACAGAAAAGATTATTCTACTGACCTGACCGGTAGGGGAAAAATGCGGCTGCTGGCTTCTTACTAACATCCCAAAAAGAGCTGTGATCTAGGGAGAGGATTTAATAGGGATAATAGGAATTAAATAGTATATATTTTTCATTTATTTAGATAATTTGATAAACTGTATTTAATGGTAACACGATGCTCAGGTAGTCTTCTACAACTTGAATGAGCCAATTCTTCAATATCTTACTTTATTTTTAAATTACTTAATTAAATAAAAAATACGAACTGCGGTATGTAAAAACAACGGATTTTTGGGAGACGTACTCTTAAGTTACTATGAGTTTTTTTTGAAAATGTAATTATTTTATGTTTCAGAATAGATAGGCCTACACAGTTTTTAACGACTGCACCACTCATTTTCCATATTATCGTTTTATCCTTATTATATATAAAAATCACGTGTCACGTTGTTTGCTTGCGATGGACTCTTAAACTGCTGAACCGATTTTTAAATTGATTTGCACACCGTAGCAATTCGACTCAACTTGAAAGATAGAATTAATTACATTTCAATTTATCGTCGCAATATTACTTTATTTATATTTTATTTATATTATTTTCATTTTGTCTGCATTTCATGGTTGCATAATCGCAAATTCACAGGAAAAACGTAAAAAGACATCGCGATTTTCAAAAACCCTGCTGCGGAGCAGTACACGGGACGGGATGGGTGAAAAATGCGGAAGTATTATATGCCCAATTAATAAAATGTAATGCAGACAACGGAGAATGTGGAACATTGACGGAATTCCTGACACGACATTCTTTGACTCTTAGGCGGTACGAAGTTCGAAGGGTCCACTATCTGCCCTACCTCCCTCATTCATACCCTTAAATAGTTCACTACAATATAATATAACAAGAAACTTAGCCACAGCAACGCGTGGCCGGGTCCACTAGTATAAATTAAATATAAATTATCCTTTCTTTTACCGTTAGAGAAAATTGTGATAAATGAGAGGCACAATCATAAAAAATTGTGTATGGTGTGACTCATAATCAACAACATAAAATAATAACATTGAAAAAAAATCTTAGTAACTTAAGCAAAAAATAAAAGGGGTGGGTTTATGTACGTACTTACATTTTATCTAGCTACCATTAGGTAATAGGTATATCCTGTCAATGACTGTATTTTAAACCATTTAAGCCAATACCTACTGCAAATATATATGATAATTGGTTATATATATTATATAGGCCTATGTATATGGTTGAACATACCTATCTATAAAAGAGGAAAGAAAGAAAGAAAATTTGTCTTAATTCTCCAAATGGGCGAATTTTGGGCCTTTCTATGGAAATTTTACGGTGTAAGGAACTACTTTCACACAGGAAAATGCTGAAGCCCATTCATTCAGAACAGAAACCGTGCCCAACCAATCAAATCATAGGATTTAGTGTCCCATCTCCGTGGATTTCTATATACGAAAGTAGTCCATTGGATCATTGCATTGTGAAGAAAAATGAGATTAGTAGGTACTTACGTTTCAGTTCATCTCCCTCAACCGTACAAGGCTTGGTCCCCATCAAGCAGGATACATAATTCTGCACAAGCCGTCGACTTGCGAGTATCGCGTCCAAGTCCAAATTATCGAAACGAGTTTGATAGCTACCGTTATACTCTCGAACTGCTGATGCAGCAGCGGCCATGCAAACAAGCTGGGCGGTTACTAGGCATAACGTCCACCGAACTGTCGCCATTTCTTTGTTCAACTGAAAGCAGCTAGTACTTTCTTATTGGCTTCTCAGGTGTGGGGAAGGTCGTACTTCGTAGCCTGCTTTGTGCCCTAAGTGGAAATTGGCGAGTATTTATATGGAGTTTTATTGAAGCATGCTTCCGGTAGTATGTTACTGTTATTGCGGATGCAGCCTACCTGTCTACATTATGGACATTGAAAGCTGAGTAGGAAAGTTTCATTTTTTTATATGTTTTAAATGTGAGGTATCGTGGGCATATTAGGAATACAGTAACTCTCCGAAAATCAGTTATTTTTCTATAGTAGGTATAGTATTTATAATACATGTTCCCACAAGGCTATATCCTTATGCCCTCTACCTATATAATAATAATATTAATAAGGCGTGTATTTCTCAATAAAACATAACAAATTTTTCTAAAAACCGGTGGCACAAAGCCAAAAAGGCGCGTTGGGATCACCGCACAATTTAGTGTTGGACGCAAGGCCGTGCCCAGGTTTTGGTTGTCCGGGGGGAGGGGTCCAACAATTTTTGTAAGTAATTTATTAATGAATTAATGGATAAATTCTTCAAACCATACAGGTTTACATAAAAAAAATTATTTCGGTGGGGAGGGGGGTCCGGACCCCATGGACCACCCCCCTGGGCACGGCCACGGTTGGACGCATATTGAAAATGTCTTAATCATAATGCAGAAAATACTTCGGTGCAGGAATCTGCGGTTGGACCATCGATTCCAACCTATCTGTACGTAGGACTAGTATGAGCAAAAAAAATCTAATAGGTCGCTTGCCCCTTGATAGTTTGGTTCTGGGGCAAAAAAATAGAAAAAAACTCAATTTTCATGAAAAATGCCTAAAAATATTTTTTTCTGCCGAACCTTTCTATCGATGCTTTCTTTTCTTACTTCAGGTATGTTTTAGGTGTTAAATAGAGTAACAAAACCGAGCAGGTTGCTTTCCTGAACTAAGATATGGTTTAAAAAAAAAAAATAGTTTTTGAAGAAATTATGGAAAATTCACAATGCAATACGTTGCGTACCCAGTCATTATTACTGTATTGTAATGTATTGGTCTGCCCGTTCTAGAATATATATATATGTCGCATCGATCAATTCAGTGATTTGGGATAGGGGATGTTGAGGGATCCAAAATTTAACCATATGAAAATTATTTACTATGAAATTACTCATATTAGGCTACTTATCTACTAATTGATAAATAAAAGCATGTTCGAGTAAACTCGGACCGGTTCTTTTAAATGCTTCCAACCAAAAACTTCACTGTCCGTTATGTTATACAAACGAAGTTCAATAATTGTGGCCAATCGGTGTTAGATAGTTAGAACCAAGTACAAAAACGATGTATCAAAAGCATTTTCTTGTTCTTATGGATATGAAATTTTTGACAGCTGAACGATCGACTTTTCAAGCAAGTGAAATGTAATTTTGTACACTTGTAATGACCTCCCACCCTCGATTGTCCATTAATGTTACCGACGTAGTCTGTAAACAAAACTCGATCTTGTTTGCGTATTTTGACGAGTCTCTAACGCTTGCCCTGCTAATAAGCCCATTATTAAAAAGTCAAACTGTTTTAGTGATTACAAATCTCATGTTTACAACCAATGTGGCAAAATGTAATTTTAATATGTAGGCCTAGGCTATAAAAGCTTCCGATTTATCAGATAAACGAAAACATTGATAAACCTCCTCCTAATCTCGGCTGAGCTTTTATCTGAGTAACTGAACGATGTATTAATTTTGTTATTCGCTTGCAATGGTTGAGTTGTGTTTCATCCTGATAGACGGCTAAATCTGCGGAATACCTGCAAAATAAAGGCTATGCAATTCATCAACACTAATTTATTGTTTATTATATACGCCTAAAACAGCATATTTTAACAAATAAACTGGGCGACACAATTGTCGGTAGGTAGTGCTGGTGAAAAATTTAATAGACACCTGAAAGTTTTTTTTAATGTACAATGTAATATGATAATGTAATATGATATATATAGGCCTATATGTAATAGGTGCGAACCTAAAACTAGAAAAAAAAAAACACCCAAATTTTTCAGTATTATTATTTATTTGTAAAACTACGCTGACTTGAGCAGAAAAATCACTTTAAGTTGACTGAGGCATACTGAGCAAGAGCGACACTTTTAAAATGAAATGATACTAAATAGCAAGTCCCCCAAATCAACTCCCGGAGGGTGCCTCTCCTTAACATGAGTCCTGTCGCTCCCCCAGTTCAAGATATCCTGGATACTGCATTGCTCACGCTGCAGCAGTTCCTGAGGTAGCTAGTGAACCTTTATAGGGGCATGATTGTCACCCAGTAATTAAAAATCCAAAGCATGCACGAGCCAAGGACGGAACCAGGGGGCCGCCCCCCTGATTTAGTAAATCTATTGCAAATTAATTTATTACACTCTAATTTAATCGAAATTAGGCTACATTAAGCTTGTTCTATTTTACCCACAACTGCTCCCACCTCCCCTCCCCCCCCCCCAAATGGGTTGGATCCGTTCCTGGCACGAGCTCACTCCTACCAGTCATATTACAATATCTTTGTTTGATAATTATAGAGATAGTTTATTATAATTGAATCGATTATTTATGAAACTTATTAAGCGCCATTTTTTGCCATTTTCGGATTATTGCAGTTTCAGGGTCTCTAGAGTCTAGGCCACCTGTTATTTATGAAGAGATGTAAATAATATTGATAGTTTCAGGGCAGGAGGGCATTGAACATTTCATGTATTTATGAAACACCTGAAATCAGTGGCATAGGCAGAATTTTTCATCACATCAATACATAAAGTTTGCCCTTTCACGATAAGTTTTCGAATGTGATGGTGGTGATGGTGTTTCATTTCGCGTTAGTAGAAAAAGGGGAAAGCCGTCCTTATGGAAGTACGCATCGTCTAATAATTTGAATTTCCCCACCCAAGGGGTCGGGGGGCCGAAGGGGGACCGGGGAAGGTTTTTGAAAAAAATAGGCCTGAAATTGTGTAGTTTTACACATTTTGATGTATATTCTTCTTCTAACCTATTCCAATAAAGTTTAGGTTTTACAGCAGAAGAATAGTAGAACTAATGCAAGAAAGGGGGGCCCGAGTGTCTGGTTTGAAAAAGAATAGGCCCAAAATAGTGGAATTTACGCACTTTGAAAGCGGTTAGTTCATATTTTACATGTGAAGAATATTACAGCTAACAGGGGGGGGGGGGGGCTACCGTGGGGATGTTTTTTAATAGATACGCTTGAAAAAGTTTGTCGGCAAAAAAGTTTTGATTTTGCGATAACTTTACTAACAAAACTGGAAACAGGGGGACCGGGGTCTCCCCGGGGAATTTTTTTGAATAAATATCTCAAAAATTTGCTGTTTTGCTATTTTTTTTTTTTGGGGGGGGGGGGTCCGTGCCCAACTGACGGTTCCTAAAATCTGGAAAGAGGTGGACATGACCCAACTTATAGGAAAGCACACGACCAGAAGGTTCCAGTTTTGGAAACGAAACTTCAAGATGTAAAAAATTGTGATGGTACACATTCCTGAGGTGAAGGTCCCTTTATAGGAACACTTTCAAATGACCGATTAGGCAAAGGGAGTAGGCTAGCTGTTCTGTTGCAATTTTGTGAACTTATCTAATAAAAACTGACAAAATATAACTTTTCGTGTGTTTAATTATGAAACAACTTACATCCACGACTTTAAAATTTTTTCCCTAGGCTTAAAAACTTAATGTTCCCTAAATGTTGCTACATTGCCTTGAACAGGTATACACCTAATATTTTACAGCCAGATCTCGCAGGAATTCATGCATAAATGAGTGAGCTAGATTGATTTTTGTTGTTCCTGAAAAATGCCATTAAGTTGTTTCAAAAATTACCGATTCAAATATTATAAAAAAAACACTAGTTTTCGACTACTATTCACAATAGCCTATATTCGCCTTTATTCGAGGTAAAAGATGGTTTAGGGAGGGAGTAGGGGTCTTACAAACCAATGTAAATATTTTAATTTTTCCTGAAAATAATTTTCATTGGTGTAGGCCCCCTGATCCAATGACCCATGGAGTCTTGCCTTGTATCAGCGTATCAGCTGTACATCCTGCCCCCGAAATTTCTTGGGTTTACACAAGTTTGAATTTAACTGCGACCTCTTCCATTGTACATACTGTATATATGGTATCGCAAGTCCTGCCTGATTATAAATACATGGACGATGCACAAATCGGAAAATTCGTAAATATAGGAGCGATTACATCAGTGCTTAATAAATTTACCAAATTTGGGGGGGGGGCAGCTGCCCCCATGCCCCCCCCCCCTATCCGTCCATGTACTCGTGTGTGTAGTGTTGGCCAAGGATTGTAATATGCTGTGATGATGTGTACATACCGGACGACCATGAAATCGCTTTCAAGAGCTCGACACAGGCACCGTCTTAGGTCTCATTCACACGCGGTGACTATACACCTGAAGAAAGGTATGAATAACCTAGATTGTCTGTAGCTATTAACTATAGGTACTATTAATTTAAATTAAAGCATACAGTACGTAACAAAATCTGTTATTGTTCTTTCAATCTTAATCTTCAATTTAGCCCGGATTCCTCTGTCTCCTTATCAGACTCCAGCCGTGAAAACCTATGTCATTATATTAATACACTAACACAATAACAAAACGAGCATAATTTTACCTTGGTTTCCATACAGCTATCACCAATCATTATATTCCTAATTAAAACTCTAAATAAAGCAACATATACCAAGGGGCAGCGGTAGATAGGCCTAGGCATATAATGCGACCATCCATAGTTTTTAATCGAATATATACGCATAACAAAACGCGTTGGGAAAATAACTGCAAACTACCTTTCCATACCATTTTTTTTTTTCTTTCGGTTCTGCACATTTTGAAGTCAGAAACAATTTTAACGACCGAGACATCAAGAAATCCGAATTATTAAAAATAAACACCTCGTTATAACCGAAATTAGAGAATGCCACGGAAAGGCATAGATCGTGGGTTCAAATAAAAAATCCAGATTTTTCCATTATCCAGTATAACTTTGATTATATCTTTTTTCTATCTTCAAATCGTGATCGTTGGCACAGTCGCGACTTTAGTCCACTCTTTCGTAAGCCATCATGTGGGATTGATATGTAAGTACATGGTAGATAAAGTCAGTATGGTGAATACACATGTGAACGCGTCTTAACCCGTTGGAAGGGATGAGTGTTCTTCCATATACAAAGTTGCTCAATAACCCATGTGCAATGCTCTTGACACACCGGCACTCTTAACAATGAACCCTACCTGTCGACTAGCATGTACCGCAGTAAGTATACCATTGAATTTTCAACAGGTTTCAAAACAATTTAGCCAGGGATGTCGATTGGGGGTCCTTGAGAGATGCATATCATCCCCCCCCCCCAAGGTTTTGAAAAAATCGTAAATAGGTCTTGAGAGAGCTTAAATAACGTGCTACATAGACAATAAACACCACAAAATTTGTTGTTATTATTGACTTTTTATTTATTTAATTAGCAAAGTTATTAAAGATTTGGCCCATATAAGTTGTAGAAGACTACTTCATGCATCATATAATAGGAATTAAATTTTTTGTACCTTTACTTCTTTGATATATATCAGTGGGGACTACGATTTCGCGAAATCTAGGACTTTTGGAAAAACTACAAAACCGAAAAGTAAAAATACCCGATTATATGATGCACGAAGTAGGTAGTCTTCGACAATTTAAATGAGCCAAGTTTTAAATATCTTGCTGAGTTAAAGAAATAAAAAAATGAAAAGTGTTTATTTTGGGGGGCCAATTTTCTACATAACATATCCTCTTAAGTAAAATTTCGAATTTCACCCGAAATAATATGTTGTTTGTTTTCCATCGCCTGTTTTCAGCATTTTTGCTTTAAGCAGGGGGAATGAGTGAAAGCCGTTCTGATGGAAAACTTTCCTACATAGAATTAGGTATCTTCTGAGATTTGGGGTCAATTCCCAATTATAGCGCCCATGATTAACTTATGAAAAGTCATCACTCCAATTGTGGATTGGTTGGCTTGGTAAGAGCATTCTTCCCCGCCATTAGTAATTTTTGAATTTACAGCAACTTTATTTGACAATTTACACCTAATTGTCCAATAAAAAAGCCATTAATTTTAAAATCTAATTCATTATACCTAATTGAAATAATCTTCAAAACGACCTGTTATTTAATTCGTCGTTAAATTAATGGAATAAAATATAAAATAATGCAATATTCCCCTCTCCAGAAGTAATTACCGTGGGGGCTGTAATATTGAGAATTTATCCCCCAATCAGAGGAGACCATTTCTCCACAGCATTGCCTTGTTTGCTCTCTTTCTATAGGCGGCTATTCCACCGACGCGACGTCGTTTTTCATTGTGCATGTGCATGACGTGGTAGCAGACGTCATTAATAAGTCTCTACCATATTATAACTTAATTTATAATAGATAAGTTAAGTATCTACATTATAGTCTCCTTATAATATGGCAGAGACTTATTAATGATGTCTGCTACCACGTCATGCACATGCACGCAATGAAAAACAACGTCGGTGGAATAGCCGCCATGGGCAAGTTGTCTCCAGAAATAAGCTGTCATACATTATCAGTATAATTGAATTGCAGGCGCTGCTGTTGGGGATGACGCTGTTGGCGAGAAGGGTGGAGGGTAACATTCTACAAAATTTTCTCAGAAATAATATAGCTGGACCTGACGTCAATTTCCAGGTGGGTTCGTGAAAGGTACTCGATTGAGACCTATAAGTTACATGTCACATAATACTAGTATAAGGTGCTGTTGATTTTTTGTACATAACACTAGATGTACAACGTAATATTAATAATAATAATAATAATATAGCCTATAATAATTATATCTATATATATCTATATATATACAGTATATTCAATATGAAGAGGTCATTCGGATACATTCACTGTATAGTTTATATGCGATTAACCTTTAAATTATAAAAAAAATACAAAAAGAATATACATAACATACATAAAGAGCCTCTATTTGCGACACCTACAAAAATATGCATAAGCAAGATTGACCCACACATTAATACAACACTAGGTACAGACAAACAAACCTAGCACTATCCACACAAGCGCGGTCTCGACAAGCTACTCGCAAAAGCAAATATCTTATATATAGGCAAAAAATCTATAACAAACTTCCTCTGAACATAAAAAACCAAACTAATTCTATCACATATTTAGGAAAAATGTTAAAAAAATGGCTTACTGATCTGAGAAATTATAGGTACACAATAAAGAAAATAAAGAAAATAGGGAATAGAAATGGAAATAAACTTCCATGACAAACAACCATTAAGTGCATACAATATACCACCAAAACACACACACTCACACAGCACCACTACACTTACAAATTCATTGTATTTTTAAACTGCATGCGTTGTATTGTATTTAGGATATTGTAAAAAATTCCACCGTAAAACGGGCTTAGCCCATAGGAAACAGTGACAAAAGCGGTAAATTATATTTTTGGAAATATATTTTGATTTATTGATTGATTGATATGATTATTGATGGACTTCTATGGACGTAGGCCTATATGTAGTGTGGCCCACTGAACCTTGCCCTGCCAATGACCCCATCGCGTATTCGGACACCATGGTATTGTTCCCGAATGTATTTTTTGCTGTTGACAAACTTCGGGGCCAGTTTAGGCGCCCATTCCACCGACCGGCTAGGGCTATTTCCAAAAACGGTGACGTGGTAGCAGACATTCAAGACTTAGGTGGCGTTTCCAACGACCTCGCATTGCAGAATTGACGGAAATGTTTATTTTCCTCTATGCCATAGTTAAAATTGATCAATGATCATACAGTAAAATCACAAACAAACAAACTAAAATTAAAAAATGGCGTCATGAGATATGTTAAGTACAATCATTTTAATAGATTTCTATAAAAAGAAAAATTCTAATTTCCGTCAATGTCATTTGCACTCTGCAATGCAAGGTCGGTGGAAACGCCACCTAAGTCTTGAATGTTACCACGTCACCGTTTTTGTAAATAGCCCTAGCCGGTCGGTGGAATGGGCGCCTAAAAGAGTGTCCTGCACATGGAAAGACTATGTTTTTTCTCTTGTCCCGGCTCAAACTCGGTCCCTTAGGGGGGTATTCCATATACGTCAATCGTCAACGAAAAATTGAAAAATGACGTTTTAGCAGACATTAAAGACATACTAAAAATTCTGCTACCACGTCAATTTACGTCATTTTGACGTCATTTTTCAATTTTTCGTTGACGTTGTACGTATGTGGAATGGGCACCTTATCTGTTCAGTCACCGCACTTCTATCTTCACCAAGAGAAGGTGCAGATAAGGGATGTTTGCGTCATTGCCTCTGACAACATAAGGCATTACACAGAAGCTCAGCTACTTTGAAGACGAGCCTTATTAGGGTCCTTAACGCGCCCATTCCACATACGTACAACGTCAATGAAAATTATGAAATTGAAGGACATTTCAATTTCTCATTGATGGGGGCCATTCCATATGTTTTTCCAAAAATTGACAATTTTCAATTGAAGCGTATGCGCCAAATTTTTGAAATTTGTTTGCATTTGTTTCTTGAAATTGTAGCCCATTTGTTTTCTTCGTCGCCTTATTATTTAAATCTTATTATAATTTTTATACAGAAATGCTTTCTTTTTAGAGAAATCAATTAAAATAGTTGTACTTGTCATATCTCATGACGCCATTTTTTAATTTTAGATTGTTTGTTTCATTGTTTGTGATTTTTACTATATGATCAATTGATCATTGATCAATTTTAACAATGGCATAGAGTAAAATTGAAATGTCCTTCAATTTCATAATTTTCATTGACGATGTACGTATGTGGAATGGGCGCCTTACATAAATAACTTAAATAATTATTGCTTTTTTTAGGATCTGAAAGTCCCCTTTGACCCGGATGAAGGGGAGCGTCTGAGCAAGGAATATCAAGCCGTAAATGGGCGTTACGGGTGGAAAGCGGTTGAACGGGTCGGACTGGGAGTGGACGGCAAGACGGAGGAGCGACGAGTCCAACAGCAATACAGAGATAGCATCGGCGGGCTGAGCTACAGAGTTCCTGGCTACGTAGGCTATAGATAACACAGAAACAGTCAAGTACATCAGTAAACGTAATCAACTTGTACACAAAATCTGTGAAAAGGAAGAGAAAGGTAGGGCAGATGACCACATTGGAGCATCAGTATTAAAGGATCGACTCAGATACATTGAGTTCCTACACTTCCAGGTCACGTATAGGCTATAGATAACATAGAAACAGTGAAGTAGAGCAGTAAACGTAATCAATTTGTACATCAAATCTGTGAAAATGATGAGAAACGCAGGGGAGATGACCACATTGTAGCAGTATTAAAGGATCGACATGGAGCTCCTGACCACGTAGGTTATAGATAACACAGAAACAGCTTGAAGTACTGGAGTAAACGTAATCAACTTGTACATAGAATTTGTGAAAAGTAAGAGTAACGTATAGGGGAGATGACCACATTGTGGCAGTATTAAAGGATCGACACAGCTACATAGAGCTCATGGCCACGTAGGCTATAGATAACCTAGAAACATTGATGTGGAGCAGTAAACGTAATCAAGATGTGTGTAGAATATGTGAAAATGAGAGAAACGCATTGGAGATGACCACATTGTAGCAATATTAAAGGATTGACATAGAGCTCCTGGCAGCGTAGGCTATAGATAACAGAGAAACAGTGAAGTACTGCAGTAAACGTAATCAACTAGTACATAGAGTTTGTGAAAAGTGAGAGAAACGTATAGGGGAGATGACCACATTGTGGCAGTATTAAAGGATCGGCACAGTTACATAGAGCTCACAGCCACGTAGGCTATAGAAAACTAGAAAACATAGAAACAGTGAAGTGGAGCAGTAAACGTAATCAAGATGTGCGTAGAATTTGTGAAAAGTGAGAGAATGAGAGAAACAGAGATGACCACACTGTCGCAGGATGGGCTCAACCCCTCAGCTATATATCGAGTTCCCGGCTACATAAGCCTTAGACAGCACAGAAACAGTGAATTCAGTGTCAACGGGCCAAGTCGTTTTTTTTTTTTAGTTTTTGAGGGTGAACACCCCCCCCCCCCCCCGAAAGCTGCGTTAGCCAATATAAAATAAAATGATTGTGAGGTATGATTTTTGTGAAGTTACTATGCCGAGTTTCGTCGAAATCCACCCGGTAGTTTCCCCACAAATCGACGAACAGAAAGACCCATTGATATTTCGTGAAAACCACTTTTTCCAAGGTACCTGGGACCTTATAATGTGTAAATCCACTAAAATCTCGAAATCAAAAATTTCGACCACCACAAAACGTTCCCTATACTACTTATAAATAGGAAAGCAAAAACAATTATTGTAATAGCCTGCAAATTAATAGGTATGCAGGTAAATCTATAGTCGCTATTAATTACCTATAGGTATAGGTGGGTCGCGGTATCTTGCAGAAGCCTATGCAATTGTCCTATTGTCTCATGGCTGTGGGTTTCATTATGGAAGAAGTAGACCTACTATTATAATTATATATGGCACCTGTGTGAAATTTGTCACCTCTTGGCCTATATTTGGATAAGGAGTTAAAGGCAGGTATTCCACATACGTACATCGTCAATGAAAATTATGAAATTGAAGGACATTTCAATTTTACTCTATACCATTGTTAAAATTGATCAATGATCAATTGATCATAGAGTAAAATATTAGAATATTAGAAGTTCTTTGGCGCCCATTCCACATACGTACAACGCCAATGAAAATTATGAATTGAAGGACATTTCAATTTCTCATTGATGGGGGCCATTCCATGTGTTTTTCAAAAATTGACAATTTTCAATTGAAGCGTATGCGCCAAATTTTTGAAATTTGTTTCATGAAATTGTATTTGTTTTCTTCGTCGCCTTATTATTTAATCCTTATTATAATTTTTATACAGAAATGCTTTCTTTTTAGAGAAATCAATTAAAATAGTTGTACTTGTCATATCACATGACGCCATTTTTTAATTTTAGATTGTTTGTTTCATTGTTTGTGATTTTACTCTATTATCAATTGATCATTGATCAATTTTAACAATGGCACAGAGTAAAATTGAAATGCTCTTCAATTTCATAATTTTCATTGACGTTGTACGTATGTGGAATGGGCACCTTTGGTAAAATCACAAACAAACAAACTAAAATTAAAAAATAGCGTCATGGGATATGACAAGTACAACTATTTTAATTGATTTCTTTAAAAAGAACGCATTTCTGTATAAAAATTATAAAAATTATAATAAGGATTAAACAATAAGGCGACGAAGAAAACAAATGCAATTTCAAGAAACAAATGCAAACAAATTTCAAAAATTTGTCGCATACGTTTCAATAGAAAATTGTCAATTTTTGAAAAAACATATGGAATGGCCGCCATCAATGAAAAATTGAGATGTCCTTCAATTTCATAATTTTCATTGTCGATGTACGTATGTGGAATACCCGCCATAATTACGTCTATTTTGCCAAGTTTTGAAGCTGGGCTAGGGAATTGCATCGTATTAATAATTTTACTGTTTATGCGTATGTATGTTAATTTATTGTCACTTGGCCAAGTATTGTAATAGACAATGCCTACCGGTATTCATATATTTTGTAATAAAGCAATTATTAAATAAATAAAAATTGAATATTTTGTTCTATTACTAAGCCAACCTACCGGAGTTAAGGCTATAAGCCCTCTTCTACACTCAACTACGAAAGCCCGGGACCGCCTGCTTTACATGCCCTCCGAAGCATGGCCAAAAAATGTAGCAAGTCCGTGGGACTCGAGCCAACAACCATTCAGGTGAAAGTCGGAGTCTGTACCACTACTCTGCATGTCCCATTATTGTTCTATTTCGTAACATTTTATCAATTCAGTGGCGTATATAAGAATATATTATTTTCGGGATAAAATATTTTATCTCTTAACCGCCTCTTATACTATATCAAGAGACGCCGCTGCATTCTACCAACCAAACCGCTTACTGTTGACCCGACTCAGGGAGGGGGTAGGCCTCCCCCATAGCCATAGTAAAACTATAGACTCATCGTAAACATTCGGATTGAAGCCTCGTGACTTCGGCTATTTCCGTAGCATAGGAGCAGATTGAGCCTTTTGCCATTTGATACCGTGGTAACATTTTATTTTTTATTAGATTATTTAAAGATTATTTAGAACGGAAAATCATGCTAGGTAACCAGAAATATTTTTATGCACAACTTGGAGTACTTTTAATTAACATTTTAAACAATATTTTAAGCAAAGTTTTCCCTACTTTTAGATAAAAATAAAAATTTTTAATGCAGATCTTTCAGTACTTTTAATTTAAATTTTAAACAATATATATAATAAATGTAAATAATAAATATAATTATATATGAAACAACAAAGAAAACTGTAAAGAAAACATATAATAAAACTATTAAATTTGAATTTACCGCCAAAATGCACCTATGAGGGGGCGTGGTCGTGGCTTCAGTCCTCCAGCACAGCCGAAATACGACATGGTGGCTCCATAGTTTTATTAGCTCCATGGCCTCCCCACATTCATATACCACTGATCAATTAATGGCTTCATTGGTTAGTACTATACCATTGTAGTGTCATGAACGGTTAGGAAGTCTAGGGCTAGGCACTATTAGCCAGCAATGTTGGACAAGGAATGGACGTACATGCTGAAGGCTGCACAAAATATTTATACTAAAGCGGTCAGCACAGCTTACAGTAAGTTAACATGAATCCACTAATCAGGAGCAGCACGCAGCACCTTGCCCCGATTGGCTAAAACCCATTTATGATTATACCTAGGCATTTTTTTTATTTTATTTTTTTATTTTTATTTTTTGCGCAATGCCGTCTAGGCCACACCACACGCCCAGGTATATTATATGATTAGGTACGGTAGGTTATGTTCGTTAATGTATGTTTGCTTTTTTCAGTTTCTGGATATTATAGGAGGTTGATATGGTTCGTAGTAGTTAAAAATGAGAGGAAAGTTCGGGTAGCGGTTTCGTCATCATGTATAGTAGGGTTGAGAGGGATGTTTGTGGGGGCCAGGTTCTGTGGTGGGTGAAGTTTTTATATACCTAGGTATATTGTATAGGCTAGCAAGAGGAATGTAAAAGATGACTTAAAACTATGGGTTGAAAAGCTCAAAAACCAAACTTGTATGCCTAGACTTCTCAAACATGATAACGTAACAAAGAGTGGCTGCGACATGTGATTACACCCCCCCCCCCCCCATCGCCTGCATCTCTGCTGGCTACGCCTATGTATACAAGTAAAGCATGGAATAGCTCAAGAATTTTTTTTGTGGGGCCACAATCAATCAATCAATCAATTGCGTATATAATATATGCACATTACATTACATAACAATAAAATTATCATCGCTGGGCTTTAGCAGCCCGTGCGCGATTAGGAACTGTAACATTGTTGTTTCCTTTCATATAACTTAACTGTATGTATATAAACAGGTCGGGATAGAAAAATATTCTTCAAATTATCTATTTCTTATCTATTCATAAGATCTTATAATTATGCCTTTAGGTCACGAACAAAATTTAATAAGTTAAAGCTTGGGCCGTCATAAGATAAACATAGGCCCTCAATGCTTTTAATGGTAATAGTGCAGGAGGTAGGCTACCTATGAATAATCCATGAAGGCTGAATCGCTCAATGAAATATTTAGTACAACTTTAAAAAAATAATGCTGCAAAGTAGTTATCTGCGGGCAAGGCCGTAGCTAGAAATTGCTCCATACTATCTAGTGCATGCACGCCGCAAAAACTCCAAGTCACAAAATCACAAAATGTAATACGGTACTCGAACCCTTTGGTCCCGGCAATTGTAAATCGCATTGATTTTTGATCCAATAACGAATACCCAATATGTGCAATAGGTAACTTTACCCCAGGCAAAGGATATTGCACTTTAACTAGATCGGAGTTGACAATAGCCCTGAATTTTAATGCCATCCTTTAAGTTCTTTCAGGTATATACGGATTACGTGATGATAACACCCTCAGTCCTGATAATGGCAAAGAACTGAAATGCTAGGCATGCCCAGTGAATGGTTATGTAGGCTACACCATCTTACGTAGAAGTTTTAGCCCTTGTCCCCTCCTGGAAGAAGACTTATTTCTGAGCAAAGACGAGGTAAATGTAACAGTCAAGTTACGATTAGAGAACAGGTACTTTCTCCGCGGAAGCCCATGGTTGGGCAATGGCTCGGCCTGTCAGTCTGCCAGCAACTGCCGACATGTACCTGCCCGCCATTTTTACTGTAAGTAACCTGTACTAAATTAATTGGAACAATATTCATTAGAATAGATTGATGACTGTAATGTTTGGCTATTAAACCCAGGATGACTTATTAAAACCATGGTCTAAGCCTACTCATAGTGGCGTCATTTCAGCTTTATCTTAAGGGGGGGGGGCAAACTTTTTTACGATATACCCTTAACAAGAAATTACGAAAACTAATTTCCAACGCCCCCTTTTACACGGCTTAATGGAAGACATTTATTAACCAAAGAGCCAAATTTTTCGACCATAATAAAAACATAACCACTCTGATATACTGTATGTAGGCAAAGTTTGTTTCATACTATTAGTTAGTTAACTTTTTTTCGGTTAGGTTAGGCATTATTTTCGTACAGACACTGGTTTTCCTTGTTTATTTTAAGGGCAAATCCTACCTTTCTGGACGGGTGCACGCGGTTACTCAATATACTCCCCTTCGATTCGCGACTTAATACATTCTACCGCAGGTACTCCTGAGTTTTCTGAGGTCAAGCTCCCTGCCCCAGACTCTGAAGACGTGTTTTTGTACAAACAGCTGTGAGACAAGTGAAAACAATAGAAATTAGGGCTATTAAGAATTACCCAGCAGTCAGTTATGAATATGTACACGTAGGTACTGTTTTTCAATTATCAATTAAAAGGTTTTTAAAAATAAATTTCCTCGTCATTTTATGATCGACACAAAATAGGCATAAGTATTTTTTTTAAATTTCTCTAACAGGGTCTGAGTAAGCCAAAAGTAGGTAGCCAGGTAGACTACATATGTACTGTAAGTGAATTAGAAACGTAGGTACCGTATACATATTAAAAATTCATTAATCAATAGCATAGTAAATGGTTTGTTTGTTCGCTGCTTTGACCCGTGCTAATGGATAGTACAAGCGAAATCGGTCTTAACGGTGCAAAACACAATATTGCTTTATTGTTGAATCGCCTCCTTATTCATTACTTGTCTCTACCAAGGTGCGTTGCAGGTACTTATAAAGACCTATAACCTCAATGGTGATCGGAGATTTAAGGTTTACAAAAAAAATGCTGTATTCATATATGCATTTACGGGCCGCATAGATCAATTTTAAACACTCGGATTATTGTTCCAATATTCGATCCGATACAATATCGGTCTACGAAAAATTGGAAGGTCTTTAGTACCTAAATTCAGATTCAAATCGTATAGGCCTACTTGAACATGAGTATTCAAAACATTTCTTGATCGAATAAATATTAGAGTGTATAGTCTGGTCCATGGGACTATATGGGACTATAAAATATATTCTGTTGGCAGAAGAAAGAATCACCTTCCAAAATATAGTAACAAAGGTAGGGACGTATTTAAGTATCTGCCACCTTGAGGCAGCGAGTTTTGCCTCCAGCTCCCCCCCCCCCTCCCCTGTCAGTGCTTTTCCTGATGTTGTGCCAGAGCAGCCGCTGCGTAGTGGCCGGCTTAATAACTCATAATTATTTGTTAAACTTTTATTTTTGTTGCCCCAACACAAAAAATTGTTATCCTCAAAATTTTGTCGCCCCTAAAATTTGCCGTATAGTCCGCCTATTAGGGAATAAATCACTGAATAAGGCCTAAGCCTACGGCTCCACAAAAGTTTTTTAGACGACAGCCTCGTCAGCCTCAAAAGAAAGATGTAAATTGTAATACACAAACCAACAATGCCAACACATTTATGTATATATATATATATATATTATAAATTTGAGCTATGATATATATATATATATATATATATATATATATTAGCTCAAATTTCGCGCACATAAACTGTATAGGCCTACAATTTTTATTGTTTCAGACATTAGTATTGGTGGTACTTTGCCTCGTCCAGCAGGCTAAGTCGCTGGTGCAGCCAAAGGCACCTAACTTTCAGTATTTCGAGAGGTAAGTACGCTAAAAACAGGGTTCATTATATGAATGTAATGAGCATTTCCAGGAAAAAATATATTTATCGATCAGATTGGTACAAATGGTTAAAATTATGTGAACCGAGTTCTATAGGTAAAGGAACCAGTCCACAAAAAAGTAGTTCTTCGAGAAATTGGCGATCAAAGTTTTCTTTGTTGATTTCATATTCACAATCCGATTAAATTCTCTAGCACTACATCATTTTCATCGTAATTTTTTTTATCTTTTCTTGGTGCGAACGAAAACTTGATGTTTTTATTAGTTTCCAAGATATTCAACGATTTGTGGCTTATTGGTCCTTTTTCAACAAATGAAAATTTTTGCAATGGTTCCTTGTTTTCTACCATTTTACATATACCGGATCCTAATGGAACCAAATGCATTTTGTTTTTTGCAGAAAAGAACCAAACCAAACCATCGAAAGCTTTTTTCGGTTACATAGGCTATATTTTTCTCCAAATTTGCATTTGCAAATTTGCAAACACTCTTTTGTATTATGAATAGCTTATTGGTGTGTTGGTGGCTGCTTTATAGTTTTCGTATAGCCTATAGTGACGCCAAAGTAACTAATATGGAAAAAATTTACCATCGCAGCTATCTCTTCGATAGTGCCAAATATAGTGCATTGGTACGTTGTTATTAACCGATATGTTCGAATGTTGCGATGTTTGTTTATGTTTGACCAAACTTCTTGTTTCCTTCTTGCTGCAATGTGGAATGTTACGATAGTGAATATGAGTAAATAGAACCAAACTTCTTGGTTCCTTGTTGCTGCAATAACAAATTCTTTCTTTTTCTAAACAAAAAACCAAAATTACTTGGTTCCTTATTCTGAAATTAAAAGTGATAATTAATGTACGTCAAAATGGAACCAATAACCATAAATTTGGACAGAATCACAATCCGTCTTCCACAAAAACCCTTGACTTCATAAGCCCATAATGGGATTAAAAAATGTTTTTTTTTATGGTTCCATGTTGTGAGTAGAAAATTACGAATCTCCTGAATCAAACGGTGTAAAAAAACGAAAAAAACATTATTGTGGGTTGGTTCCTTTACCTAGAACTCGGTTCATGTATATGTATTATAATTAGGTAGCTTGTTGATAATAATAATTAATTAATTTTAATTAATGATTAAATTATTTTAATTTTAATTATTTTATTAAAGAATAACAATTAATTATTTTAGTGAGTTATTATTGATAGTTCGGTGTATTTCTATCCCCGATCAATTTCACTGCACCAGCGGGTCTACAATGCTGTTTAATATTAATTTTATCTAGGGGTAAAAGATGCAAGCAAAGTAATTTTGAATAGCACTTTCCATTTTAATAATTATTATTATCTTGTTTCCGTTTTTAATCTCAAGTTTAATATTAATTTATTTCTATTTTTACGTTAGCAAGTTTAAGGAAAGCTTTGTAATGCCAGAAATGTTTGATTTCGAGATTTAAACGTATTTATGATTTTTGACGTCCCAGGAACCTGCAAAAATGTTTTTTTATGAAATGTCTGCCTGTTTGTCGAATTGTGGGCAAACTACTCGATCAATTTTGGGGAAATTTGGCATGAGTGTAGGTTTACAAAAACGACAGATTTGGTTCTTCAATTTTCCTCTTAAACAGTTCTAATAAGATTGCTGACATTTTCGACGCCATCGATAGTCATATCAGGTATTTAGCCTATGCTCCCACTATGACTACCTACTGTATATTATAAATTTAAAACGTATGCTTCATTTTGTTATTAATACGTTAATATTTTACAGGCCAAAATACCGATACCCATACTACGACTCAGAAGGAAGGGGCAAGCTTCTTTACGGTTATGGAGGTCCCGAGCTCTACCAGTACAAATCATACTCTCCTTTAGAAGGCATACATTGAATTTTCCTTTTACTATGTATGCAGTGGGAGAGCTGAGCTCAGCAAAAAAAAATTGTCTACTGCCACATTTTACGTTTTACGGCATTCCAACGCCCGAGCAGCAGAGCAGTTCAATTTGTCAGTCGAATATAGTTTTTAGAAAATAGATCAAAGGTGCTTGAGCATATGAACTGTTCAGTAGGGCTGGTTATAAATAAAATCCACTAAGAACATTTAAGCACTATTCAGTAGGGCTCGTTATAAACAAAATCCACTAAGTTTTTCTTCAAGTATTTACAGTATGCAAGGAATAATCAAATCCGAAAACTCGGTGGTTGCTCCTTGTGGATATGATCTATAAATTATATTCAACATAGCCTGCTGCAACGTATGTGTGTTGCCTAAGTTTATATTGTAGGATAAACGTATTAAATGCAAAAATTTGAGTACGCAACAGTGTAAGAACCTGGAGAAATGTTCGGTATAAGTATGGTATAAGTTACTCATGTACTTGGTGGTAACATCCATTATTTAGGATTCTAATTAAGACCCCAACTTCTAATCTTCACAGGGGTACCAACCATCAAACTATGACGCCACTCATGCAGATCAGTTTACAGACTTGGGGCATTGTAATAATGTATAGTCTTTAAGTATCCGCTGCATAGCAATGACGAAATGGCGAAAACCTAATTTTGTGCGTATAGGCCTAGTGGAAATACTCGGAGTTGAGCAATACTTTAACCTAAGCTATTCTCCTAAGTTTATCTTTTATTCATACCTGTTATCATTTCTAAGTTCTCGTGCAAAATGAAGGCTCCAATAATAACATAGAATAAAAGACGTTTATAGGTTTTTCACCAATCATTCGACACAGTACAATCATATTATGAACATAACGTTCAAGGCTATATGCCAAAGATATAGGTAGTCATAATTTACATTGCTCTAAGCAAAACTCTCCCACGGCCATTAAGACTCGGACCCGTTTATAATTTAAATATATTGCAAACCCGTAGTTTATAAGTTACTATTAAGCCTACGATAAGAGTTTTATACAAGTAATATTACTTTTATAACATTACAACCTAGAATTCAGTGAGTGTGATATTTTTTTTCATTTAGGCAATAAATAATTTAGCCTAGGAAATTTTAGGAAAGAAGGTTTACAAGACCTATACAATTTTATTATAAAAAATGTCCTGTTTCTAAATTTTTACCTAAAACCTTTACCTACATTAGAAGTTTTCATGCACTACGGTGTGTTATATAGAGTATAGGTCTATATAGGCTATACATAAAGATTGATTTAAATTGAAAAGGTGAACGCGCTTGCGTAACTTAAAAAAAAAGCAAGAAATATTCTGTAGCTGATTGTTGCGATCCTGTATGCCTATAGCTCTATGGGAAACCGCTGTAAACAAAAATACATAATACGCTTTATTTACGTTCTTGTGGAAATCTATAATCATTGATTATACAATATAACCCTAGATGCATATTATAATCCCGGATTCTGCTGCTTCATCACCCAGTTTTATATATAAGTAGTTATATTGTATTCAATGCCATAACCTAGGTTTTACCATTGAAAGATAGGTATAGCCTGCTGCCTGATTACATTGCTTAGTAGGTACGGTATATAATGGAGTCTAGAATAGTTAAACCCTTAGGCTCGAAGCTGAAGGCCAGTACCTAGCTATAGAGTATAGACCTACTTTAAATTTCAGTATCAACTGTAGTATAAGACAGGTTAGCAAGCTAATTTTTATTTATTTATTTAATTAACCCAACATTAACAACATTGAACAAAAAGTCAGCAACAATTAATTCATCATTAACAATAAATTAGCTCCCTATAGTAGATCAATTGACCAGCGTACCCAACCATCATATATTGCTTGATTATTGATGTCGCAATAATAAGACTATAATATATTATAGCTTCATAAATTATATACATATGTATATGTATAGTTAGGCATCAGCAGCCTGATCGAGGCGATTATAATACTGGTATTAAAAATGTAAACAAGACAATTTTATAATGGAAAGTGCTATTCAAAATTTGTTTGTTTACAGTTATAATCCTAGGGTATTTATTTAATCCCGGTATTATAATCGCCTCGATCAGGCTGCAGGCATGTTGCGACGATGACTTGTACACGATGTCAACTGAGCAAAGATATACCGTGCTTATGTCTCTTCTATAATGCTATATACTGGCTCTCTTAATTCCATTCTAGGAGGTAAGCTTTTCCGGTCTTTTGGCTTACCACCTAAACCTTTTCGACTAGACAGGATTGCACTACATCACAGACTACAGGAAGAAAAGGAACTCCTGGCTCCTTTTCACAGATCACAACTTTGAGGATAATTTCCTGCAGCCCTAATATAGTTCTCATCTATCGTAGCTGTAGCTTTGCACGACTATCGAAGGTTCCCCTGGTCCGGCGTAAGTGCTTTCACTCTGGCCGCCATGACCAGAGTTTACCACCGGCAGACCGGAAAAGCTCGGAACACTAAAAGGCGGAGGAAGGAAGGGCCAGGTGGATGCGGGCAGAAAGGACGGCGGGAACCTTTGTTGAAGACCTTTCTCCCCAAAATTCCAGACAGCACCGTACAATCTCTTGTAGATTACACCGTCAGGGCCCATGTTGTAAGATTCTTGCTGGAATTGCGGGAAAATAATAAATTAAATATCTGCAGAAATATGGTTACATGTCAACTACCTACGAGTACATTTATGAAAATGATGCATTTATCGCATAAACTTATTTATGTGGAGGTGCATACAGTCATTTTCTTTCTAAAATTGTGGAAAAATAAATGAATTTGATGAGCATACGTACGCAGAAATGTGGTTGCGCAAAAATGCCTCTGAAATCGAGTCGCATATACAGTAGGTGCATCTATCCGCGGTTACACTTACAGTAGTTATTTACAGGTAATTTTAAAACTGCAGGTATAGGTGAGCTTAGGCTACTCAGCTTCTATTGTACAGTACCATAGTATTTTATTTTTCTGCTTTACTAAGGTGCTCAGTGCCGGGTTTGGAGGAGGGTCATGGCCCCAGGGCCCCCACGACAAGCCGCAAAATACAAAATCGCAACAGATTAAAAAAAAAACTAAAGCAAATAAATAAACACTTGTCGAAATATTTGGCGTGAAATTGGAATGTGCCGTGACATTAATGATTAATCGCCTTACTCTATTGTATTCTATTCTACTTTGCATCCTGTGTCTCTATATTATAAATGATAGTGGTATATTCTTGTAAGGGTGCAAGAGTCTTCTGCCCGAGAAAGGGCCCCCGCACAATTTCGGCCAAGGGGTCCCCGGCACTGCTCCGTGCTATACTTACCCCTTGGCTCTAAGTGATGGACCTGCTCCTATACGACTGCGACTAGCATCTACAGAAATAATATCATACAATAGTATCATTAGACTTACAAAAGGTACCGTACCTACCTGAGGTATAATATTTTGAATGAAGTCTTCGTTGGATTTCCGTCGATTGATTTCAACGTATTTGCGGTTTCCAAAGTACGACTCTAAAGGAGAGGCAGACGGAGACTGGCCTTCGGTTGAAGGCGGTTCTGTAACGTTCATCTCTGCCTCAACCCGAACCGTTACTTCCTGGCTTCCACTTGCATGAGGTTCTGAAAAATTAAAAGAGTGATAATATTAGGCCATTAAAATGTTTTTGAATCAAAGGCGGTTAAAAATATTCCCCAGGTGACCTGTTCTCTATAGTGTCAAAGTCCATCCACCGCACATCCCAGGTCCCGGTGATCCCGGTGACTATCTTCTGCTGATACAGTATAGGGACCTGAAAAAATTATATAAGAATGCACGAACACAAAAACGGCAACAAACTGCAATAACAATGAACCACGAGTTTTTAACTGGCCCATGCCAGCATCCAAAAGGTTCACTGCCTGGAATATTCTCAAAACCAGTGATTCTTACACATAACAGTTTAACGAGAGTTTTACGAGACCTTGTGAGGCTAAATTACTTACATGGTAATGCGTAACTATAAATCTGCAGGCTGAACTGGAATATACAACGAAGAAAGTCTCTGACAAACCTGTTGCTTCTGTGGTAGAGGGTTCCGCAGTGCTTCTCGTCTGATGATTTTTGCCGTCAAAAATGGACGCGTCGAAGATTGACAAAGGTTCTACACCTCCGCCAAGAAGCGCTATCAGTCGTTCTCCCCGTCTCCCGTACTTCCCCTCGTAAGACTGTCTGTATTTGAGCCCGTCATCCGGTCCAAATGTCAGAGGAATGTCTTTTGACAATTGTTGGTACTCGGGGCTTAGGAAGTAGTCGAAGGGAAACTGCTGGTACTGACTTTGAGCGAGGGCCCATGGCAAGTAGGGCAGCATTGCAGCAATGAGCGCCTATAGGAGAATGAAAATTTTAAGGTTTTTTGTGTAAGCCATTCAAGTTCGATAACTATTGTGGCCCATCGGTGTTGCGTAGGAGGCAATGGCGTATAAACATAATAGTCTCCTTAGTAATTTTGTAAAACTTGCTGTCACTCATTGTTAAAATTAACTTTGGATAGTTTTAACAATGAGTGGCAATGCCGTATCAAAGTTTTGGGGGCCCTAACGCAAGACAGCTAGCAGTGGGGCCCCTTCAATTATTTGCCATTACACTAGGCCTAAGCTTTCATTTTCTTTTCTTAAATTAGGCCTAGCTTTTTTTAAATTTTTAAAATTCCGAAAATCCCAAAAAATTTAAGTTTTTTTTTCTTTTCAGTGGGGACCCCTTTGGCCGGGGCCCTTACGCCTTGCATAACTTGCTACCCTTCTGTTACGCCACTCGTAGGCGGGCACACAGCATCATATACATGCCAAATGTAGAGGAGCATTTCTCCTGAGGGATGGGATATTTTGGACAGTTCTAGCAGAACTGTCCAAAATCCAGAATCTATGCCAATGTTTGCAAGCAGTACAAAATTGAGATATTACAACGACGGATAAACCTACCATTGAGGGGGGCCCGGAGGTCTCCCCCGGAGTAAAATATGGAAAAAGTAGCTGTGAAGTATTGGAGTTTCAAGCATTTTGAGTAATATATTATTTGTGAAAGTACTTGGTCAATATGTTGATTTTTTTTTTCATGTAAAATAAGAATACTAAGAATCAATTTCCCTTTCGTTATTGTGAATACTATGCCTTTCGCCTTCATAACGTCTTTGTCAACAGAAATCCTGGGGGGGGGGGGCTTAGCCCAGGACCCTCTATTTTTGCAAGCACTAAGCAGTACAAAATTTAGATTTTATAACGACGAATAAATCTACCGTTGAGGGGGGCCCGGGGCTCTCCCCCGGAGAAAAAGTTGGAAAAAATAGTTGTGAAGTATTGGGGTTTTAAGCATTTTGAGTAGACCTAATATATTTTTTGTGAAAGTACTTGGTCCATTTGTTGATTTTTTTCATGTAAAATAAGCGTACTAAGAATTAATTTCCCTTTCATTACTGTGGATACTATGCCTTTAGCCTCCATATCTTGGGGGGGGGGGGCTGCAGGAGGGCCCCCCCAGGACCCCCCTATTTACGCCAATGAGTTCTACGATATCATGTATGTGTACCTATCAGTTATACCGATACGACATCATGAGTTATTTGCTTTTTACGCTTATAAGGCTTCTCCCGCTCTGACTTCGGTGGCGTGCTTGTACTTGTGCGAGTCTCTACGCACCATGCGATCGGAGGCGTGACGTAACTCGAAACAAGTACCTTAGGTTACTTAGTGAGGCGATTGAAGAGGTTAATCGTATACATTCATTAAATTGTTTGTATATATACGCGATCGATTAACCTTTTTATAAAAGAAATGAAAAAAAATAAAGATTGTCCCTTAAAATCCTACAATGATGAATCATATGAATGTTTATAATCATCCCAGAATATTCTGTAAACTTATTTACTCATCTATCCGCCATCTTTTGCGGGGGCGTGATAGCTATTGTAGCCAATGCAGAGCAATTGGTTGGCCTTGAAAGAGAAAGACATGATCACGGAAAGATGTTATTACGTATAAGGTCTGCCCTATTGTGTAACACCACCATCGCCGTTCCGCATCCACATTTCTCCTACTCATTTTAGTGTACAGCCCGTAGGAAATTGGCAGCCCGAAATTTAATACTTTTTATTTTTATAGTTATATTTTTTATAAGTTATTAAATATTTGGCTCATTTAAGTTGTAGAAGACTAGCCTACTTCATGCTCATGAATCATAAAATAAGGTATTTTTAGTTTTCGAAATTGTAGTTTTTTGCGTTCCAATTTATAGCCTACGTAGTATAAGGAAAGCTTTGTGATGGTCGAAAGTTTCGATTCCGAGATTTAAACGGATTGACACGTTTTCAGGTCCCAGGAACCCAAACAAGTGGTTTTTACGAAATGTCTGTCTGTCTGTCGTTCTGTCTGTCTGTTCATCGATTTCCGGGCAAACTACTTGGTCGATTTTGATGAAATTTAGCATGTAGGTTTACAAAAATCATCTGTTTATTTTTATTTCGGGCCAATTCAATTTGGGGGGGTATTATCAAAAAACTAAAAAAAAAACTAAAGAAAAAAAAATATTTCTCAAAAACGGCTCCAACTATTTCTTTTAAATTCACATATATTGTAGTCATTATTAATGTTGACAAAATGCGTGGGTCACTTGCTCCTTGATAGTTTGCTTCTGGGGGTAAAAAATAAAAATAACTAAATTTTAATGAAAAATGACTAAAAATAATTTTTCTTCGAAACCTTTCTATCGATGATTTCTACCTTCAGGCATGTTTAAGGTGTTAAATTGAGTAACGAAACTGGACAGGTTGCTTTCCCAAAAAAATATTTGGTCTTGCACAAAAAATGATTTTTTGAAAAAATGATAGAAAATTCGCGCTCAAATGCATTGCGTGCCCTGTCATTATTGCTGTGTGGTAATTAATGTGTTGGTCTGACCTATCTAGAATTTATCTCACTTCCAGTGACGTCAGGTGGACAACCCCCCCCCCCCCCTCCTGAGATATCGGAAATTTAACCATAGGAAAATTATTTACCATGAAATTGCTCATATTCTCTAATGTTGATAAATTGGAAAGCATGTTCGAGTAAACTCGGACCGGTTCTTATATAAATTTTAAACGTGAAAGGTTATTGTTTGTAAAACATTACCATGTTTATGAAAAAACTACAATTTCGAAAATTAAAAATATCTTATTACATGATGCATGGAGTAGTCTTCCACAACTTTAGGCTAATGAGCCAAATATTTAATAACATCCTTAGTTAATTAATTAAAAAATAAAAGGTATTAAATTTCGGGCTGCCAATTTCCTACGGGATGTACACTCTTAAGGCAAGCTGAATACGTCTAGGCTATAAACCTATACCTTTTGAACCTGTAGATGGGCCTACAACACATATTGTGGAGGTTGTCCAACAGTGCTAGAACCTTGATTTGGCTAAACCATAATGAGGGCAGATTCCGTACAGCAACTTTGAAAATTACTAAGTTTATAGTAGGTACAGTTTATCGGTCATTGTTCGTTAGAAAAAATCGGACAACCAACTAGACGTTTTTGTACTAAGGTAAATTTCTCATGGAATATCGATTATAGAACGACATTTGAATAAAAATAAAATAGAAGAAATGGTCACATACATTTTAAAAGATAGACATGTCGCGGCACCAACATCCCTAGGTCAGTTTTTGAAGGCGTGAAAAAATGCATGCTTAGGTTAGGTCTACGCATTCAAAAACTGTGACCAAACTTTGTTAATAAGAATAGATGCTCATTTCTTCTACTTTATGGCATTACGATCGATATTTTATATGAGAAATTTCACTTTGTGCATGAACGTCTCGAGGAGGCAAATCGGACACCATTCTACTCGTTTTTTTGGGCGAAGTCGAATTTCACAGAAATATTCATTGTAGAGCTACTGTACATATAATATTATAGGCACACGAAGAAATAATATTTACCTACATTTTAATAAATAATAATTATATGGCCACCGATTAGCCACAATAATATTAAAAATAGATCTGTACATAACACGTCCGGATATACAATAGAAGTAATTTCAAAACTGTGGCCAATTGATATTAGTAGGTATGGTAGGTATGGTAGGTATGGAGAAGTATTTGTTTTAATACCTAGGCCTATATGATATTTTTATAGCTCAGCAACAATTAATATTTCTTGTGAAATTCGACTATGTACCTATACCTATCCTAAACACCATGCAGTAGCGATCGAGGGTGTCTTATTTCCTCTTAATGAAAGTTAATAAATAGACTAGTAAAATACAAAACTTACAGCAACAAGCATGGTGGATTGTTAGTGGTTGGAGCGCGACTCGCATCTCCCGGGTACCGGGAAAGGGAAAGTCTTAAAGATGCGCGGGCTCGTGATCTGCCGGGAATTGCGGTAACGTACAACTCCCCAGCATTAAAAACGTCACACCCACAGCTCAATTAATTCCCACAAAATAACCCGAAAATTAGCCATGACATCAACAACTGTCCCTAGGTGCCTAATTTTTATTGAAATTTTTGGTAAGAAAAATATTTGCCAACAGCCAAAGGGATTTCCGAGAGAAATTTAAAAACAAAACCGGGTTTGTAAATGTTGTTGTAGCTATGGCTTCAGTGTAGCATTGCATTGACTCCTACATGAGGCAACTACGGTGGTCCATGTCAACCGAAAATACTGGTTGCTTCAGTGTTGACAGTCGCTCTGCTGAATTAGACTGTCAACGAAATAAGCCCTCGTGAGTCCGTGATAATGGTTCGCACGAAATCGAATTAGCCTGCAGTTCGTTTAAAATCGAAGTTTACGGGCAAGCAAGGACGTGCTCGAACACAAAGGAAAAATTGGAGTCCTTTATGAACGCCCCTTATAACTATATATTATAGCTTATTAAGCTTTATTATCTTTAATCTACAGCCCATGTATGCATTTTGTGTTGCAGCCCTTCATAGTCAACAGGACAAATAATGTAAAAAATCTCATCACACTAAATAAAATAGCTTACTATTTATTGAAGAAAGTCGGTTAAGATAGATACGCAAAACTTTACAATAAATAGAATATAAATTAAACTATATATCTGTATCTAAATGTTGTAGAGGACAATAACTGCCACATAATTCTAACATAAGCCTAATAGAGTAACAACCATTAATAATAAAAATATGTACAGTGTTACATCCCATGTGGAACCAATATTTGGCAGTGACAGCACTGCCGAAATGGAAATCAAGAGGTATACCCTGCCGACATGTAAGGCTAAAACTTAAGAGATAGTGTAAACACAAAGCAGTCAGAAAATCACGACAAGCAGAAGAAAAGTTTCTGGGCATTTTAATCTACACTATATAGCCTACCTCATCTTTCTAAGGCGGCCATTCCACCGGCAAATAAACTTGAAAAATTGACTTTGTCATTGACGTTTGTTTTGTTTTAAGGATACTATTATGTAGATACTCAACTTATATATTATAAATTAAGTTATAATATGGTAGAGACTTATTAATGATGTCTGCTAACATATCATAACTTAATTTATAATAGATAAGTTAAGTATCTACATAATAGTCTCCTTAAAACAAAACAAACGTCAATGACAATTCAAGTCAATTTTTCAAGTAAATTCGCCGGTGGCATGGCCACCTAACACAGATTGGCCACAATTATTGAATTTGATTTGAAAAAAAAAAAAACTATTGGTGTCGTGGACCCTGGGATGAAGGAGTTCAAGAACTGTGGCCAATTGGCGTTACGGAAGTGTCATGTATCGAAATGTAGAGGAGCATTTCTGATATTTTAACGGACATTTTGTAGTCTCTATATACAATCGATAATTCCTGTGAAAAATGACTGTATAAAAACGCGTAGTGGGGGTACTCCGAATCTCTCTAAAGCGCCATTTATAAGCTTCCATAAAATAGGCAAAGTATAGAATCACATATAAGCGTTTAAGCAAAACATGATTGACAAGGGGTATTTATTAAGTAATTAATTTTTTACGAGGAAGCCCCCAGCATCCCGATCATGGCGATTTGGGAATATGACCATACAGGGGGTTATTCAATTGTTTTAAACAAACGCGTGCAAAATGCGCGGAAAATTCAAATTAATAAATTAATATTCGGCTATATTTTTGGTGAGTTTTCAATTTTTTCTCCCTTAGATGTAGACACATTAATTTTTATTCTTATTATATTTAAATATTCTACAAATATTTTAATGTTTATTAGTATTTCCTTCAATTATTAAACAATACAACCATTCTCTTGTATTCTATTAAATTATTAATTTGAATTTCCGCGCATATTTTAACACCGTGACGTGAAACCTTACTACTGCGGTATTAAAAAAAAAACCGGTATTATAATAATCCCAAATCACCATGCTCGGACTGCCGGATCACACCAAAATCAGTCAGTTGTTTTTTTAAATTTCACATTTACCACGAGTACAAGGATTTTGTTATCTGTGGTGCAATGACGAAAAATACCGAATTATCGTTTATTTATGTATTAAATAAAAAATATAAACCACCAAATTTTGGGAAGATTCAGGGGCGGCTTATATATACGGGCAGCTTCCTCTTACATGTAATTTATAAACGTAGATTTGGGGTTTAACTTCGATCTGTCAATCAAGTTTGATTAAAACCAGAATTCATTGTTTGGTTTTAAAACGAAATGCAATGCTCGTATAGTAAGTTAGCACATTAGACCTCCTAATATATCGATACCCTAATTAGGTACCAACCCGCTTAACTCACAAAAAATCGAAAATGAGTTGTTGGTATCCTCGAGTTCGGGAAAAAATCCTCTACCTAATTGCAAAACTTTTAAATCCCGAAAAAAAGAATTGTTGCAATAGAAAAGAATCTAACCCCAAGGTAAACTCCAGCAGTAAACAAAGGTACAACAAAGCTGCTGCCTATATATGCCACCATCGTAGTACAATTTCTATAAAAACATTGATTTTTTGAAAACGGTTTTTTGAGACTCTCTGTTCCTGTAATGGTGATGACAATGGATCCCCCCCCCCCCCGTATATTTTTTTATCCTTCATTTTTCACTCTTCCTCTCTTTGTTTTCTCCTCTATTTAATTTCAACCATTCATCAATAATAAAATGTTTTTGTTTTCATCTTCATTTTCTCCTGAATATTTACCATTTTGGCGGTTTGTTAATTAGGGTATCGATATCTAATAATTCATTTTTTGACTGACCCTGGCAAGCAAGGCGCCAAGCTACTATGAAACCCACTGGGCGATAACCCCGATTCTCAAACACTACGAAGGAGTCTGCTTATTGCTTTCCAATTTATACGTAGTATAAGGAAAGCTTTGTGATGGTCGAAATTTTCGATTCCGAGATTTCAACGGATTTACACGTTTTGAGGTCCCAGGAACCCAAAAAAGTGGTTTTTACGAAATGTCTGTCTGTCGCTCTGTCTGTCTGTTCATCGATTTCCAGACAAACTACTCGGTGGATTTGAATGAAATTTGGCATGTAGATTTACAAAAATCATGCCTCGGAACCATTTTTTTTATTTTGGGCTAACTCAATTTGGGGGGGGGGGTGGTTTTATTCTCAAAAAACTCCAAAAAACGTCAAAAAAAAATATTTCTCAAAAACGGCTCCAACGATTTCTTTTAAATTCACATATATTGCAGTCGTTATTAATGATGATAAAATGCGGGGGTCGCTTGCCCCTTGATAGTTTGCTTCTGGGGGTAAAAAAATTAAATAACTAAATTTTAATGAAAAATGACTAAAAATAATTTTTCTGCGAAACCTTTCTACCGATGAATTCTAACTTCAGGCTTGTTTTAGGTGTTAAATTGAGTAACGAAAGAGGACAGTTTGCTTTCCCAAAAAACTATTGGGTTTTGTGGAAAAAAAATTTTTGAAAAAATGAAAGCAAATTCACACGTGCGCTGCATCTTTATAACTAATGGTTAAATAATAACCAACGAGATTTGGTACCTAGTGAAAACAACAATTAACATAGACGGAACTCATTATGAATATTATTATTTTTGTAAGACTTTTTATTGACGAAGGATTACTTTAGTGGCAAACTGGTAAACGTTATCGAGGTCAACCAAAATCGGCTACAAGCGACAATGGACATTAAGGTATTCATAATTGAGATTTTGTACTAAATTTTATTTCAGGCACAAATTTCAAAATATTGGTATATATGGTTTTATTTACTTAACATTTTGAAATCTGTGCCTTAATTTGCAACGAGTACCGTACCTAACAAAAGATTCCAGCTTCCAAAAAACAAACTATTATAAAACTAAGCTGATTTGAGCCATACGTCACAACAGATAAATCACGGTAAGTTGACTAAGGCAAACAGTACCAGCGTTACGCGATCAACCGTTATCTTGCAAATGATGCGTACGGAAGCCCGCATCGCATCATTTATAAGATGGCTGTTGTCCGGGTAACACTTGCACAATGTGCCATAGTCAACTCACCAATTTTTCTGAATTATGGTTCAACTAAACGTAGTTTACCTATAAGCATTGGCGTAAATAGGGGCTCCTGGGGGGGGGGGGCGTAGCCCCCCCTGGGGCACCCGTAGCCCCCCCAGGATTTCTGGTGACAAAGACGTTATGGAGGCGAAAAGCATAGTACCCACAATAACGAAAGGGAAATTAATTCTTGGTATGCTTATTTTACATGAAAGACATCAGAAAAAAGTACTTTCACAAAAATATATTACTCAAAATACCTAAAACCCCAATATTTCAGACCTATTTTTTCAAGATTTCTCTTCAGGGGAGACCCTCAGGCCCCCCTCAGTGGTAGGTTTATTCGTCGGTAAAATCTCAACTGTACTGCATGCAAAATGCGTAAAACCTCACTAATTTGGGCCTATTTAGCAATTTTTTCTCTGGGGGGGGGGGGGGCCGGGCCCCCATTTCTCCAGAGCGTAATATTCGTAAAACCTCACAAAATTGGGTCTATTTATCAATTTTTTTCTCCTGGGGAGAGCCCCGGGCTCCCCGTTGTCCAGGGTATAATAATATGCGTAAAACCTCACTAATTTGGGCCTATTTACCAATTTTTTTTTAACCTAGGGATCAAAGTCTTGGGGTCCTAAAGCCCTCCCTTCCCCCCCCCCCCCCAGACATTTTGGGAATTAACGCCAATGCCTATAAGAGTAAAAATGTTGTGGCCTTGGAACAACTATGTTTCTTGGCAGGTAGCAGATTTCCAAACAACTTCGTCTTTTGATGCCATTTACATTAAAAACTGCAGATGATTGTGTGCGAACATTGAAAGGAAAAAAAAAGAAATATCTCTAGACTAGAGCCGGTAGCTTTAACTTTTACACCAAGAAACCAGCTAAAAGTTACTTTTTATGTTTACTTCATGAGTTATTTTAGATAGTTCCCTGTTTGGAGCCAGGCAATAGTTAGCAAATTGCACAACTGACGGTTCAGATAAATTTTGGACCCGCTCAACGCTAAACCCATCTAAATTAAGAAAATTTAATTATATTATTACTATTTTTGCACTCCCTGGTAACATTGCTGATTGTTGATCTAGTCCTAATGTACAATCCAAGCGTATAACTGCAACTTTTTTAAGATTCTGAGATGACTTTCCTGAGACGCTAATTATTATTGATGGCAATAACGGTATCATGCTCAATTCACGAATAAAATGCATTTGACAATCAGTACATCAATGAAAAATATTACAAGCATCTTAGCTTCAAACATTGTTGATTTAGTCTTAATGTACAATGTGAAGCGTATTACTGAATCTTTTAAGGTTTTGAGATGCTGAATCTTTTAAGGTTTTGAGACGACTGTACCATGGCTTCCCTGAAACGCTGATCTATTACTATTGAGGTCAATCAGTATAACGGTATCATGCTCAATTCCTGACCATTTGACAATCAGAACATCAATGAAAAAAGTACAAGCGTCTTAGCGTCAAATCCTTTTATCTCAAAATGAGTTTGACGCAGTTACACACTTTGGGTTCTCCAATACGCTACAATTATGCATCAAGCATTGGTAGATGCGTCAATGCCTAAATCATACTTTCACAAAATCCTATCGCAAAACTACAGGAGTTGCAAACTGAAATTTTTTACTAGATGGTTTTGAGACAAGAAATAACCCAGTAACAAAAATTACAGCGGAGGTATGTATGACAGCTAGCGTTTAGGAGTTTTTTTTTTTAGTAAAATTGACAGAATTTATTAAACTGCTATCACTGGAACCACACAGGACAATGTTCCCATTGAAGTAAACTCACTAAATGGGTTAATTGTAAGAGTGGGCCACAAGGCCAAAAATTCCCCCATTTAGAAAATAAAGACAATTTTCTTCTTTTCTTCCTTAAATAATCACAGGCAAGCCATATAATTATTTACACACTACTAAGTATGCCCAAAAGTACCCCTTGGCTTCGATTAAGATACCATGATAGAAAAACAAGTGTAATTTAAAAATAAAAAAAACTAGATTATTTCCTTATCCCTGTGGAACCTGACGGTACCATTAGATTATTCTAGATTTTGGCACGTTGACTGCCACAGCAAGAGAATGAAGGCTGCTTTGTCGCTTGTAGTCAATACTGCCTTCTTAACTGTTTCACACATGGCTTTGTAACATAGAATTGTTAGGTTAGAAAGAAGAATAGGAACATTTAAAACACGAATAAAAAATTGTAATAAATTCTGTTTCAAATAAAACTATTGCATCAGGCAACCATTTTTTTTCCTTTAAATCATTTGGTTGCGGAATTCATAAAGAGAAGTGATACCTTTTACTTCACTAATTTGGAGCGAATGATTGAGGAGCAGAAGATTTTGCTCCTAGTAATAAAAGGGGTTCCTGTATATATATATAAGGAATACCTTTTCTCTTCAACCTTTTGAGCACTCAATCAAATACTTATTTTCATCAATTCTATTTATCCAATTTAAAACGAAAGGAATGAGGCTGTGCTGCTCCAATCACGTACTTCCCCTAATTGTGCGTTACATGGCTCCAAAGTCACATACAGCATTTATGTGATGCGTGACGGGTAACCTATAATTTTCAACACCCTCATGTGTTAACATTTCGAACAATGCGACCAGGAATGGAAAAAAAAACGAAACACTGGATTTCTCCAATTTTATGGATGTACAATATGTATGCCCTTATGTTCATGTATAAACCAAGTGTTTCATTTTTATTATATTTTTCATTGAAAAGTCAGATAGCATGTTCGTTTAAGTGGCGTGGCAGCCAATGTGTTAAAACCTTTGGAACAGTGTGACCAGGAATTGAAGAAAGCGAAACACCGTGTTTCTTCAATTTCATGAATGTATGTTTACTCAAGTTTAAACAAAGCGTTTCATTATTTTCAATTAAAAGTCAGACATGTACGACCTCTCGGCTCAAAACCATGTTAAAGTACAACGAATAACAGTTAGCGTGATACATAATCCTCCTTATACAATTCGTCTTCGATTACTTATTTTGAAATAGGAAGACCGTATAATGATTGTGCTATGGGTTCGAAACAAGACTTGCGGCAAAATTAAGTAATCAAACACTTATTTTACAAATTGCATTACTGCTGATTACAAGATAGAAACGCTGGGACAAAAGGGGTGAGTCAGACCAGATTATGGAGAACCCGATTCATACAAAAGAAATAGCGGTCTGACTTGCCCTGCATATGCCATACAGTCAATCAGTTATCCGGGAATATTTGTGCGCAAAGGTCAGGAATAATAGGCTAATTGTTCCACTTTTTGAAAAACAATATCTAGCCTACCGTATTTAGTATATAATAAAAAATTTCCCGTAGCACGCTTTGATACTGGTTATTAGCATTTGCTAGAAAATATGCCTTCATAGAACACTATAGATATACTCAACTGAATCATAGATGATTATTAAATACGAGAGTTCTAATTTGGTTAATATTCAAGATAATATAAATGAAGGGTTAAAAATATTCATTCTGAACTATCGATGATTTTTAAATACGAGAGTCCTAATTCGGTTTTTATTCAAAATAATAAGTGCGTACTAATAAATAAAAGGACAAAATAGTCTCTCAGAATTACAGATAATTTTTAAATAAGAGAGACCTAATTCGGGTTTAATTCAAAATAATGAGTACGTACGAATAAATAAGGGTTAAACATATTCGTTAACAATATTGAAAATACAATTCCAACCCCAACTGTACGTTTCAGAATATGGCAGCCTCAACAGCTTTGTCAGTTGCTAAAAAATAATCTACCCAAAGCAACAAACAACAAATAAGTCAATGAAGTTAAAAAATACATAGAGCAGGACACAGGACCGAGGGCGGATACAGCCATTCTCCTACATTAACCTACTCCAGGAACTGGACAGGATGTGCTACCTTCGGCAGGCTAGTTCCTGGATGAGATCGGTTAAAAGTGGTGGAAAGGTAGGCAAACTGTTTTAGCCGGTACCTGGGCTACCTTGTCGTCCAGTGCGCTCCTGTCAGCAGTTTACCTTACCAAATCGGGTTAAACAGGTAAAACCAAAATAAAAATTAAAAATACTCTGGATTAATATGAAAAAAACACTTAAAAAATCTATTTACACAGCAGCATTCCTTTTAAAAATTAAAAATTGTTTTGATTAAACATTCATGTTAGGGCTCAAATCGGGGCAATAACTTTCTATCTTCATATATAACCATTACATTTGTGCTATAAGACTAGTTTAGTACGTAAATTATAAACCTGCAGCAGATATTAAGCATATTAACCACTACTAACAGGCAGTATTACTTATTAGTAGATCTCACCGTTGTACTACACACAAATTTGATTTTTCAAATTTGATGTTATCAGTGAAATAACGGTGAACCGTGGTCAATAGAAAAGTGAGGACTATAAACAATTTTATTATTATAATTATAGTCCAACACGTTTAAAACGCCAATACTATTTTTGCCAATTCGATGAAAAGCATAGAGTGGAGTGTCTTAGAAAGGAAGATCACCCGAATATCAACTTAAAGGTCCGATAAGGGTATACGCTAACGACATTAACAATTAAACTTACAGTATTTTAAAGCATATGAGGCCCAAAAGTTCATGTGTCGTACCTAATCATTGTGTATAACATTTAACCTTATAAAACTGCTGAAAAATTATAAACAATGTAACTTCAAATACTGCCGAGTACTGCCTCTATGCTAAGTAGCATTTATTTAGTTCCACTACACAGTATATAGCACGTTTCTATCATGTAACCATTACAAAACACGTTGGCAAGCAACGTATCTGCCTGGACTGGCGAGACATGCATATGAACATTAATGACAATCTTTATGGCATAATGAAAGCGAAAATTTTTTTATCACCATCAGAAGAAGCAATTTTGTGCATAACAGCACATTGTAAAGACAATAAAATTTAGAGATTGAAAAAATAATAACTATTTATAACAGGTTACATAGATAAAGTGCCTTATAAGCAATGATATAAAATGGTTTCACGCTGGTTAGTAACGGGGGAGGACGAGATGATGAGACCAAATAGGGTTAGAAGATGTTAGAGACCAAGTCGTCTCTTCCTAGTTTTAGACGAAATTGAAACGTTGCATAGCGACAACATTACACAATGACACAGAACTTTCTTCGGTTCAAAAGCCTAATCCCAGGCTTCTTCTTCTTTTTATCCATCTTTTGCTCTTTCTGCAACAATAATAAGTAAATAATAACTGGCTATCGTAAGAAGAGAATAGCGAGAAGTAAGCTGCATTGGTTTAGACAACAGCAGGTGCGCGAGGAAATGGCCGGAGAAGAAAACAGGAAGAAGAGGAAGAGAAACAAAATTGAGGACAATCTCAAAAGAGGGCGACTGGTACCAGAGGAAGTGTTGAATAAATAGAAGTGGAGAGACAAGAGGGAGTGGAGGAGGCTTAAATATGATGAACCATAAGGAACTGGACCAAAAACCGCCACAGACATAGAAGCACAGGAAAAAATCGGGCCACCTTTATTGACTCGCCAATACCCCGGTCCCTGCCGAGGGCAGTGAGCGTTGCTGTCTTCAGGACCAACACCGGCCACTACTACCTTCCTTCCCACCTGCATAGCATAGGGGTCCTTGCTTCAAGCATCTGCACCCTGTGTAACGAAGGCGAAAAGAACATCTACCCAAGTGCCCAGCCCTGGTACAAGACCAAACGGACGACATCTTTCGGGAAACAGCAAGGAGATACTGGTCCGCGCATCACGGAATGGCTAACCTGCCAAAAGTGGGCGTTGGCTAGCATGTAAAAGAAACTGACCTTTTTCACGTCAAATTCCAATAAACTCTCTACAAGAGCACGTTGAGAAACTATTGATTATTTTTGATAATTTACTTTATCTGACAGGCAAAACTTTGCCAATAGCAGGAAGGGCATTTGGATTCGTACATGTGAAAACTACCAACAAAATGAAATGGGAATACGCTTCCCGCTAAAAATATAATTTTTCATTTCAGATGCTACCTGCCACGTCTCCTAGGACTAGCCATTGAAAAGATGTGACAGGTTGCCTCAGACATTTTGAGGAGCGGGAGCCAATATATAGTGCTCTAGGAATACGAATACTCACGTCTTTTCTTATCTCTCTCACAAGAGTGTAGAAGGCGTCATCGACGCCTAGACGAGTCTTGGCCGAAGTCTCGATGAACGGAATTCCATACTGCTTGGCCATGTCGTTGGCAGAAGTCATGGACACTGCCCTCATAGGCAGATCACATTTGTTGCCAACCACTGAAACCAAGGCAGGAAAATTTAGTATGAATAGAGTTCTAACTTTTGGAAAAGTACTCCGGTTTATTGGGCTAAATTGTTACATGAAAATAGCAGACACTTCCAAATTAACAGTAATATCCAAAAATGTGTAGCTTAAAAGTTCAGTTCAGTTCTTCAGTTTTCTGTACCGTAGCGATATTCTGCTTACATATTTAAAATCCGATTTACTAGCTGAATACAACACTCTCATGCGTTATGTGAAACTGGCCATAAACAGAAGAAATCAGTCTATTGCATGCTTCGTAACGTATGTTTCATGCTCATGAACCCGATTACACCGCATTTCACACATTGATTAGTTTCCTAGCGTTCTATTTAGAAGAGATGGGGCATTCAAAAGCACCAAAAATGTTTTTTTTAATCCTGGGACCACCTGTACGTTTGTTCAATAGCTGGTGATGGGAAACCTGGCATCAGGTCCCATCTCTCCTACATATAGGCCTCTAGTGCTTCCAACTACACCTTATGGGATTGATTTTCTTAAAATTCGGTACTTACAGACCATTGGGACTTCATCGGCATCTTTGACTCGTTTGATCTGCTCGCGGTACGTGCTGATGTCTTCGAAAGACTTGGCATTATTTACGGCAAACACTAGGAGGAAGCCTTCGCCGGTACGCATGTACTGGTCACGCATTGCACTATACTCCTCTTGTCCGGCCGTGTCCAGGATGTCCAACAGGCACGTCTCCGTATCGATCACTACTTGCTTTCTATATGAATCCTCTGCAAAACAAGAAGGTCTGTGAAAACGCCTTTGCACTGAAACATTACTAGTGATGGGCGGTGCGGAACCGAGGACCCCAGTCTGCTGATTTTATCAATCCGGTTTTTAGTATTTTCAGACCTCTCCTTGGTCTCGGTTCAGTCTGACCGAAAACCTCGGACCGGAATAGACTGAATCCATCACTGAACAATACGTAAGCTATCAATCTTCTTAAAATGTCTCTTCTATGGAAGATTGGGGATCATCAAGGCAACTGTCCTTCCATCTTCCGTTGGATTATTACATGCTGAAGGCGATACTTTTCGTTCCTCATCACTAGTGACTCTAGCGACTTATGCAGGTTCTGACAGTTACTGATACCAGCGAAGGCCAAGGCTTGCAAGTCGGTGAGCTACTTCAAGCGATACTAAGCTTTTTTAGACAATAGACAATAATATTATTGCATTGTAGGGACCACATTTTGTGTTCAACCAGTCTGGCGGAATTTGTCAACCAGCTACAAAGACTTGGTTGCTAAGCTACCTGGTCTCACGTAGGGATGTCCGATACAATCCGATACTATGCCTTCGATATGCATACAATTTGTATTCAATACGCGCCTTGTGAATCGATGCACGTATCGATACTGAGAGTGGATGTATCGTACCATGCCTATTCGCTCAACATTAAACCCCTGATTGGTCTGATTTGAGTGATTTTTTTTTTATGATTTCATTTTTTTGAATAATTTACTAGCAGGGAACACAGAGCATGGATATAATCAAATTTGATCATTTTATTTGTTAGGTGTAATGTACAAGTACAATACAATGAACTAAGTAATGAAGAGTATCGGATACTGGGCGCCGATATTGTATCCGTATCGATACTACCCTAAAATTATCCGTATCGGCATCGTTATCGATACCAAGTGCTGTATCGGATATCCCTAGACTCACGCGCTATTTCCCAGGAAAGACGCTAAAATTCTCTGTTTGTTACCTCCTTTTATATTATGATTCAAATTTCCCTTTAAACTATTTTTAGTATAATAACATTGAGTTTTAACATCTGTGTAAGAATTCGGTCACCAGCCTTTAGCTGGTGGCAACATTATTTACTAGAAGACTTACCTCCAGACTGGTCTATCAACATTCTTATTTAATGTTTAAAATATGTATACTTTCTACGTGATTCTCTTGATTTAGGGAGAAAGAAGTGGAATATAAACAAGTGCTAAAAAAAATTTAAATTGTTCTCTCACTTCAAATAACTAGCAATCTCGCAAACCTACAATATAACCAGCAAATACATACGTTGTGATATTTTAATATTGTATGTATTCATCTAACAACAATTTGAAGTACAGAGTTTCTATTTAACTTTGTAGAAAGTCTATAAGTAGGAACTTGGCTCGCGCGCGAAATATGCAGAGGAATTGAATTTAAAATGTGTCGGTGTAAAAACTTTCACATCGTTGTTTGAAATTTTAGTTCCAAAATAGAGTTAACTCTTATTTATTTCAGTTTTAAATCGGTTACGGTATTCTATGTACTTACCAATAGTAGGGTCATATTCATCCACAAAACTGTAACAAACGAAGCAATTATTGGGGTTTTGTTGTATATCGGTACAAGCAACATGTCAATAATATAATGACTGTATATATAGTACAACTTTGCAAAGTCAAATACATTGTCGAAGCATTTTGAACCATATGATAACACCAAAATTAGAGGATATGGAAAAAACTGGGCTTGGCGGGATTCGAACCCAAGATCTACGCCTAACCGGGGCATCGTCTTAACCGCTGGACCACAAGATAACCAAAATAAATCAACACAGTAGACACCATGAACAAATTTTAAACTTTCCTCTAATCACTATACAGCATTTTTTTTTTTTTTTTAATTGTTTATGAACAGATCTGATAGTTGTTTTGAAAGCTTGCCTGTTTTATAATTATATGGATGTTATGACTTTTTCAACACAATCTTCCCCCGGCATATTTGAAGAAAAATTTAAAAATTAAAAATGTTCATAGTTATAACACCAGGAATGCTGATAACTTTATTTTAGAACAGAAAATTTTTATGTTTGGTAAAAATTCTGTGATGACTTCGGAATTAGTCGTTATAATAATTCCCCGGCTGAAATCAAGAGGATCGACAAGTTCGACACCTTCAGGAGTGCTTTGGTTATAATTATGCGGAATAGTTAATTGCACGGACTTTGTGGTACCACTAAATTAACATCACTGTGATCGATGGATTATTGGCAATCATTAGCATTACAAGCCACTATCAACAAAAACAACAACTATAGAGTGAGTGAGCGAGCTGGGTTGTAAACAAGAGAACTAAGTTGTGAGAATAAGAACAGATTTTCAACCAGTCAACTGGCTAATAACATTCCTTTCTACAGCAGAAAATGCGTTAACTGTTACGAAAGTTAGTGATAGTTCTAGTGTAACCTTAACCTACTAATACTAGGCGTTTACAATTGAGCATACAAGACAAACAATACTAAAATAACAAGAGGGCACCTCTCTAATTAATTAAAATACATGGTTGCTATTCTCTCCCTCAGCTCAATTTACACACTGGCTGAGCCCTGCAGCATGTTATAATTGTAATTGTACAGATTTTACATGGAAATTTTTTAATATAGCATTCCACTCATTCATTTTTGTTACTAAATAAACACTTACTGATTCTGTATTAGCTGAATAGTCAAGGCACTTTTTCCCACACCACCAGCTGTAACAAAAAATGAATCAAATTATTGATACCTACTTATTTATTGTGGTTATGGTAAGATGGCGGCAGTTAAGGCCGTTCCAGTTGAGAATTTTTAATCTGTCTAAATCTAAAAGCGCACTTACGGGAGCATGATATCACTAATTCAGGCTGTTTAAGACCAAAATTAATGCCAGTGTTTTATACACCATATAATAATGCAATATATTCTATTTAATACAACTAATTATTTTAGGAAATTTACTGGCGACGCGTCGTCGAGAACCAAAATTGCATTGCACCTTGATGTTCAAATGAAATAAACATATTATATTGTCTACTGTCCCTTTACCAACTATGGTTTGATTATTGGCTACCTGGTATTGTTTTGTACTTAGGGCACCTTCCGGTTACAACATATAGGTACCTACATCAAAAGGTTTTAAGCCTCGGACAAATTTTAAACAACAGATAAATTTTTCACAGCTAGAGTAATATTCAAATGGTTGGAATTTTACTTTCCGTATTAAACCTGGGATGCTCAATATTGGTACCCTATATCTTGGGTTTGTAAAAATCTGTTATCAGTTATATTCATCATATCCATGCCATTTTCAAGCTAGCTAGGGCTAGCTTCTGGGCGTTGTCACTCGTCATTTCTTTTCTATTATCACAAAAGTTTACAAATTGGGTTAGTCAACAAAAAATCTTTACATTTGTACAATGTAAGCTAAGAAATAGAATTTTTTTCAAAGCTTCAAGTAAAAATTACATTTGGTAGTTGAATTAAAGTCTAATAAAGCATAAAGGGAGGAATTAGGACCGGCAGTCTTGTAATAAAGAGCAAGAGTCGATGGGCGTGTCACTTACCTCCAACAACAACGAGCTTGTACTCCGTCATGGTACAGTTTACGGGGGCGCAACACTGCAGTCCGTAAGACTTATTAGCTCCAGCTGAAAATCTATAATAGATTGACAATCACAATTTAACTTCATCGATCCATTAATAGCCTAAGTATCAACACTTGCAGCACCTCCCAGCTGTGTTTGAGTCAAGTCTTGGAAGAAATCTATTGATATTTAGCTCACAAATTCACTATTTGGACACTGCGCACTCTTCTTGTCGACTTTATGATTAATTTTTGATTAAATATTATTAAAATATTACAAAAGATGATTCATCACTGATAACAAAGATTTACACTTGGACCTTGGTCCATAGACAATAGATGAATAGACCCTACACAAACACACTAACACAGTAGCACATCGATTTTAATGAGGGTCTGTAGAGACAGTTTTGGTCACTAGGTTCGCTGACGACAAACCGATATCCATTATTCAAAATGGCCGCCGTTTGCATGTGAAAACTAAGCTCTTATAGCATCTAATTAATTATTTAAATATTTTTTACAATATCTTTACTATGCCTGGATCTTATTTCGCTGCATATAATTTAATATATATATTCTCCATGATTTATAGAAAAATATCACTTTAAGATAATACATAAATAAAATAATTTTAAAATATTATTGAGGCTTATGGAAAAATCAACGCTTTGATATCTTAGCAACTGGTGCTGCCATCTATAAATTGACGTCACAAATGAACCTCCAGCGCCATTTACAAATCGTTGCGGAGCAGCGCAGGTGACCTGGGGTCCAATGGGGTTCTTAGCTGGTTTAAATGGTGGCACCACTGTTGGCGATCACAACAAACATGGCGGATAGCCTTTTTGTAACGAGTCGGTCAGCGTAACACCTGTGTTTGCACCATTCGTTTGCACTACGCATGCTCATGGACCACAGAACACCGTATAATTATATATTAGGGCTGCCACATTCCGTGGTTTACCTCAGAATTCCGTGGGAAATAATTCTATTCCGGGATCAACAATTTTTGAGTACCTATGAACAGTGGGTACTGTAGGTAGTCTACGTAGGCTACAGTTCAATGTGAAGGGTTGTAATACTGTAATTTACTTTTGGCCTACGGTAATGCATGCTATTTTGGTGTTCTGTGCTGCTGACTATTCTGTAAAGTGCAGTGAAGTTTTCAATTGCAAACACAATATAAGTCTAATTAATTTTTAATTGTGGAATTTTAATTTTTCCGTTAATTATTTAGTAATATCAAAACACAAGCTTCTTTAATCCTATTTACATAATTTGACATTTAGGTGTGTCACTGCTTCATCATTTATTTAGCTTATAAAATTAGGTGCAGCAGTAGAAAAAAAACTAAATGCACTAAAAAAATACTAATGATGGTAGGCTACGATGAGTACCTGGCTGGGCAGCCAAACGACTTCAGCCGTATTCCTAATAATTTTTAAATAATTCACGGAATACGGAATACTCCGGAATTTTTTAAAATGTTGGTACCCTTCATATGTGATATGATATGATTTTTTTAACTCTCATCTGTCCATGGCCCTGGTTCCTAACCTTATCTGGTTATTTTAAATTTTAATTGTAACTTTAAATTGCAGCCGATAAAAAATACTCGTCAGCTTCAGATTCAACCATCACAAATTGACATGATTCCATAAATTGGCATACAAATATTGGTATGCATAGGTATTTCCCCAAAAATCCACAGAAAAATCTCAAAAATTGTTGATCCCGGAAATTTCTCGGAATAGAATTATTTCCCACGGAATTCTGAGTTAAACCACGGAATGTGGCAGCCCTAATATATAATTATACGGTGTTCTGTGGTCCATGAGCGTGCGCAGTGCAAACGAATGGTGCAAACACAGGTGTTACGCTGACCGACTCGTCTTTTTGTATTGAATTGATGTCAACTATATTATTTTTTTCACCATTTTAACTTGAATTCATCGATGCCTGGCCAATGTGTTGTATTTAAATTAAGTAGAAATGACCAATTTCGTTTTCTAAAAATTTAAAAGCAGGAGTCGTTATGGGTAAGGGTCATAAAGAGGAAAAATAGGAAGCCCACTCCATTATAGTTCTAGTTCTGGCACTAGGGGACTGGCACACTGACACTCCACTGTGAATAATATTAAACCATACACACATCAATAATAATTGTTGTTTGAAGTCCAGTTGAGTGATAATAGCCTAATAGCGTCTTCAGTTTCTCCCCAGTTATGTACGTCTTCTACGCATAACCTTTCAACTGTTTTGCTAAGGGAGCCGTCTATCTCTCCTTGGTGGGATCAAAAATGAATTGTAATGTCTAAGTTGTTCACTTAACTGTAATGGGATACCTATCAACGTGTCTAGAGACACAGTTTTATGAGTCTTAGCAAAAGTCTACAAAGAAAATGTTGTACATTTATTGTTAAAATTTTTAAAAAATATTTTTATATTATTTTAAAATAAAGATAATGTACTTCTTAAGGCATTGCTAACCTAAATTCAAATTACTTGCAACTAATTTTTAAAACTCCACAGACGCATAGGCCAATCGAATGGAAGAGAGATGAATGAGTCATCCTTTTTCGTGCATGCAGCCAGCGTTCATCGATTTACTAGACGATGTCACGTCAAAAAAATAATCTATCTAACTATCTGCCCTGGGAATAAGTCTCTAAGGTATTTCGAAAACAATGTGCTGCAGCTTTTACACAGCGAAGGAATTTCAAGCCTGGAAAGGTTAAGAAGCCTTAAAGACTAAAGTGGTTTTGCTTGTAAAGATCCTACCAGCATCGTCTCATGCCAAAATATTGTACTGTACAATGTCTCCATTGCTTTTCCAGATTATTTGACCTGGTCCCCCGCCCACCGTCTCCAACAGACTCTCAACCAATAAATTTCGCAGAAGAACCGCAAGCCAATTTCCTCAGGCCACAAGTTATTCAGCGCAAGCTATAGCCTCGCCGCCGTCTGAGTTCGAAGCTTCGCCAGGAAGCCCAGCCGCCTTGCCAGAAGTGGAGGGAGGCACCGAGACGCCGGTTAGGTCCGTGGGTACAGGGAGAAGGCAGAACACACCCGTTCCGCCCGGGAAGAAGAAGCAGCGGGTGGACCCGGTTGTCCCTATATTCACGGAGCTAGCCGGTACATTACAACAGCTGGTGGCGAACAAGGTGCCTTCCACGCCGAGCAGGGTGGCCCTGTCTCCTGACGAGGCATATTTTGAGTGCGTTCGGGTGGTCTTCACAGAAAAATTATCTGCCTTGCCCGACCACAAGAAATATAAATACTTCAGCAACGTCCTAGCTGTATTGATGTCCGGGGCTGAGGAATTGTAATGTACAATATATTATGCCAGTAACATTCTTACTGAAATAAATAAAATAATCGTGTAGTACAACATCGGCAGGATAAATTTCCCTTGGTACCACATCAAGCAATGCAACGTTGAGATTGAAATAAATGTAGGAAAATCTCGGAAAGGAGTACATATCTGACATCAACCAGTTTCTGGCATTTCTTCATGCCCTAGCCATTAAACTGGTTTTAAAAATTTCATTGGTATGCTTGAAGCTCATATAGCAATGAATTCATAGTGTTTTGTCACTCCAGATAATAAGCTGCTCCCTGGGCATCGCTTTTAATGGCCCTATGCGTTTGCCATGAGACATTTGAAGGTATAGCCCAGACTTAACATACACAACTACTAACCGAAATATTCATAAAATAATCAGAAACCCCATTTGAAGATTCTTCATGGATGAGAATAAATAATCACACAGCGACACAAAATGTATAGGTAATGACGAAATAAACACAATTAATAAGAACTGAATACACCAACACGACGTGGAACATAAACGGACAATTTTACAATCACGTTATCAGAAACAGAATCAGAAAAAAATTATTTATCGATACGAACAATACAATTGGCAACACTTAATTATAACTTAAAACTAAAACTAGAACAACTGTAACCACTCAGGGTCTAGCGTTATGCGTAATGCGCCACTGCCATTCCAGAGACCCATATTCACTTCGCGAGACTGTCTCTCATTTACCCTGCTTGTCGTTTGAAGTTTCTGTATCTTGACCCAACCAGACGCTGAAAGCCTGTAACAGATATAATTAATGAAGCTAACGAAATAGGTATAGTTAATTTGGATTATAAAAGGAACAGTATGTACTCCCTACATAAATTGGACCCATAATATCCTTTACTTCGTACCCGTAACTATAAATAAATAAGGACATTTTATTGTTTCCATTACTATGACAGATGAGTCCTTTCCATTACAAAATTATCTTGTTTACATTTTTACTTCCAGGGGAATAGGGAATTAAAATGATTAAATAAATACCGGTATTATAAATTTACAATCGCCTCGATCAGGCTGCTGAACTAGAGTCAAAAACCTTCTCAAATACAACAGAGTAACCTTACAACCGTCTACTCAATTCCAACTGTATCGACTTCCTCGACCTCCTACATAGTAATAAACAAAATGATTTCAATTATTATACTGGATAATGTATTCTCCAACAAAGAAGCTGTCTTCTCCAACCGACCGAATTCCCAAATCCCAACCGTGAACCGACACCGCCCCCCACCACCCGCTCTCTCACTCACAGTTTCCCGCCAAATTCAAAATAACTAAACGTATTCATGATAATAGTCTCATTAAAACAAAAATCTCGGAAAATTGACTAGTGGAAAACACGCCTATAAGCAACAACAATGCAACATAATATATGACCTTTACGATATACTCAATGATATAGAAAGGAGTAAGCTCCAAGTCGGATCAGTGGCGGCGCTACGAGGGTCCCCCCCCCCGAATGTTTCGCTGGCCCCCCTACCCCCCCCCCCCCCACTTATGAGATATTTTACATGTTATATCTAGCAGAATTTTTGTAATTCAAAACCGTCAGAATTAAAACTGGTTACATTTTACTTACCTACTTTCATTATACCTACTCCCAATGAAAATTGTTTTGTTTTTTCATTGCCCCCCCCCCCCCAGATAGAAGTCATGCCCTCCATTGCCCCCCCCCCCCCCCCCGACTTAAAATTTCTAGCGCCGCCACCGAGTCGGATTTTCTGCATACTCGAGATAACGCAGAAAACCCAACTAGACTGTATAGGTATATCCTCAATTTTTTTATGGAACGGAAAAATCACCTTTAATGTTTATTATTATTGGCAGATAAAAACACTTAAAAGTCTCCGTGTAAATATTATTGAATTTTATGCTAATATTCACGATCAATTAAGCGCCCAAATTGAAAAATCAAATCAAATAAACGCTTCATAAGAATGAGTGACACTGGACAGGATATTTTAGAAAGCAACAAAGATGCTGATATGAAGTCAAAGCGACCCGCTGATAAAAAGAAGCTTATGTTAGCGGAAATGAAAGAAGCCAAGAGAAAGCAAGAAATTTTGGTAGGTACAATTAGTTCAAAATTTAATTTTATAGGCCCACGTTATTACAAACGATCGATCACTAGTCAGCCTATACCACCTTATACTGGAAAAATTAAAGTATAATTACAGTATGATACATTAATAATAACAATGATATACCAGTAATACTTTACTTACTTACTTTTACTTTTTTTCCTTGACCCCGGATAAGGTGCATATATATTTAAAAAAAAAATTGTTATTAAGTATAAATATCACGCTCAAGCTTCCGCTTATATCGAGCGATCTTAGTGTACAGTGGCACTACAAGATATAAAATTTAATTAATAATAATAAACCATTATAGAGTACTCACTCTAGCATTCTGGCAATGAATGAGACCCTTATGAACTCTGAAGGATAGATATTGTTATATATATAATAATATTTATATAGGCCTATATAATATAATATAAAAATATACATATGAAATTATGTGTATAATAAAATGGCTAATAGTCTGTATTTGAAATTAAGTACGGTATTCTTTTATATATTTTTTTATTTTCCCTATTTTGTTCAATTCTTTTAGTTTAAGTGACAATTTGTTAAATATCTCTGGTAAAACTGATTCATTGAGGCGTCTACCGTAGGTACCTGTTAGGCCTATGTGCTATAGGAATATTCTGTCTCAATGTGTCTTCATTTCTCAGTTGCCTCTTATTCTGTATAATAATAATTTTTTTTTGCATTATTAATTTATTATTTCCATCTAAAGTCTTGACAATAATTACATTTATAATAACGATAGGCCTAATACCAGAACAATATTGATTGCATTGAAATGTTATATATTTTAGAATCGTTATGAACTTGAGCAAAAACTCTGCAATGTAAATATGAAGAAAGTATGCGATAAATGGGAAAAATTCTTGACTGAATCGAAAAGAAATGAAATTAACGAGGATTTAACGGTAAGATAATTAAAAAAAGGTGCGTTTTTCCCTTAAAATACTTGTGTCATAGTTCAACTTGGAAGCATAGCATTATTCTAGCATCGCGGTAGCCTATCATTGAATTATGTGTCATTTATTATATTATCCCACATGCACCGTACCGTATGTTATTCCATGTCGAAGACAAATTATGCCATCATGTCCTATTTAAATTATTACTTAATTAATGAGTTTCACAGGATCTCCGCGATGAAACGTTTGTCATTTGACAAACGCAAGCGCTGGTTTGCTTCAGCAATACCTAGTTCCAATGCCAACCACAAGATATATGTTGTGTATAACGAATGTTCGCTAGGTCCCACTTAATACTCACTTTTACCGCGCCTTAACCTCATGGAGGGTTGAAGGCACGACAGCACCGATTCCACACAGTCCTGTTGTGTGTCTCCACGGTTGAGAGCCCCAAACTTCTCATATCTCCGGTGAACTTTCTACTCAGTGTAACTTTCGGCTTCCCTGGTGGTCTTTTTCCTTGTAGCTCTCGGTTCATTACTCTTTTGACTAGTAATTAAAATTTAGGACGTCTTCTATGCGCATATAGCAACAGGCTCAAAATTTGCTGGCTATACCTGTATCTTATTAGGTGATAATATTTTGGATATTTTATCATAGGAATTGCGTGAGACAATCGGTCATTATCAGGATTTGAAAAGTAATATTTGTCAGCTACTAATGGACGAATATGATGAGATTGCTGACTGCCGATGGGGAATGGCAAGCTCTTTTATAAATGCGCTCGACCGATTGCTTGGTAGGTACCTACCTACTGTATGTACTTATTGATAATTAGTATGCCTACCAGTGCTGGGCCGAGGTACTTTTGCGCTGGTGGCAAGGTGAAGAATTTGCGCCCTCCAATATATTAATATAGTCTTCTTCTTTTAATGCCTCTTCTATCGAAGATTGTCACAAGAAAATTTTTGCGCCTTTTCAGTTACTTTCCGTATTAACTTATTCCATTATTTCCAGTCTTCCTTATATTCTTAGAGTTTTTTTTTTTCTATGAGCGCTTCATACCCATAGGAAAATGGAATGTTGCCAGGGGTCGATTTTGCCCACCACGCCACCCCCCAGGCCCGGGCCTGATGCCTACTACAATGATAAAACTTTTCAGCTAGTTAAGTTAACATAATTATATGTTCTCAGAACCATATAATAGTAGTTATTCATAGATTTAATGACCATGCCTTCATTGTGCCTTTTTAGCTTTTGTTAAAATGGCGACTCTAAACGAGAAATTTTGCCACATACCTATACAATTATTTAAAAGGCCTTGCCGTAAAAAAGCGGAAAAATACAAATAATAAGAAATTTCCCTTAATAAATTAGATTAGATGGTGGTAGAAAGATGAGAAAATCCCCGTTCCCAATTTCATTGCAAAATTCCAGTAATTTCATGACTATGCAACAGTGCAATATTTAAATGCTACAAGGCTGTACAAACAATACAAGGCCGTAGCCAGGATTTTTTTGTTTGGCGTGGAGGGGGGTTTCAGAAATTTCCTTGGATATTACATAGCAGTTTTTATTTTTCCTCTCAAAATCCGATTCTATCTAGTATCAAGTCATTTCATTTCGGGGGGGGATTTGAACCCCCTCTTGGCTACGGCCTTGAAGCAGTAGAATCCGAAATGATAGGTTGTGGTCAATCTGAACGGATAATGTCAAACGTTTCGTGAATATCTGAGGCTCACATCTGTTAAGGCCAACTTCCAGCAGGAATTGGCCTAACATACAAAGTCATACAATATGAACCAGATTAGTAAATGTGGTGAGCTTAATCCGCCACTGCCTTCTCCACTGACGTAGTGGTTGGGGTTGCACTGGAGTGGGGGACCAATCGGCTCACAGTACTGTAATTGGGGCGTCTGCCCATGTAATTGTAAAATATATGAGACGAGTTTTTGAATCCAACCTGTGTGGTTCCTTCTCTCCATCAAGAGCGCAACCCTTCCCCGTACACCGAGTACGAGCGGAAACAACATCTTCAGTGGCACTATTTGACTATTCACACTTCTATATCAAACCTTATCGTCTTCGATGGCAAGGTAGTACCGTGCTTGTACTTGTGTGGGTCTATATACGCCACGCGATCGGAGTCATGTCATAACTCAGCACGGGTAGCTTACTAATCTACAGAAGCGGCTGGAGAGGTTAATTAATACATTCATTAAGTTGTTTGTATGCGAGATTAACCATTTTTTTAAAGGAAAAACGGTAGGCCTACTTGATAAGTAAGACATTTTTTTTTCTTTGAAATAGAAATTGGCATGTGCCAAGTAAGGCGATTGCGTGGAGAATATCAAGAGAATGTCAAAGTGGGAGTTTCTGATTTGGGAAACAACTTGACTGCCATCGAAGAAAAAGAGGCAAGAAATCTGGAATATCTCAAGTTGGTGACTTTTCAGCAAAGTGAAAGTACAGAGAATAGTTGTACTGTGGCCAAAGAACGGCAGGAGGAGGCAATTTTAGGGCTGGAGAGTGAAGTAAGTAGAAAACTGCCAGTTTCAGAGAATAACAGTGCTGCAGCCCTATCATGGCGATTTGGGATTTACGTAACACCGGGGTTTATTTAATGCCTCATTAGCTCAAACACCGGGAATAGGATTTAATTCATTCAATAATTTTGTTTTAATCAAACGAGTGCAATTCATATTAATAAATTATTGAAATACAAGAGCGATAAGAACAAATGTATTGTTTTATAATTGCATGAAGGAAATACAAATAAGCATTAAAATGTACAGGTAGAATTTTGGATTATATTAAGTATTTTAAGTAATGTGTCTACATCTAAGGGAGAAAAAATTGAAAACTCACCAAATAAATAGCCGAGTTTATCAATTAGAATTTCCCGCGCATTCATTTGTTTAAAACAAATTGCATTAATTTAATCTTATTCCCGGTGTTCGAGCTAATGTGGTATTAAAAAGTAAACTCCGGCATTAAGTTAATCCCAAATCGCCGTAATAGGGTTGCTGGCGTGCTTAATTTTGTAATTAATTAATATATGAAGTATATAGAAGAGTTCAGAGGTTGTAAAAAAAAAAAAAACGGTAAAAACGGTTGCTTAAAACACATTCCTAGGCCTATATAGATCTTATGGGTCTATGCTAGTGAATTATAGTGAAGTGAAATATATAAGCAAAGAATTTGGTCAAATATATACATTAGACCTACGTTAACAGTTAACATTTTAATTCGTAAGTGGTTCTCTTCAAGTTACAGCCGGGTGATGGCTGGTTGGCAGCAACATATTGCAGCGATGTCTCCAGTCTCCGCGGTTTTGACATGTCCTCGTCGTTATCCCCAAATCATTTTTAACTTGTTGGAGATATTAGTTTCGTGGCCGTCCCCGTCGATTAACGCCTTCTAAGGTCCCTTCAATGATGCAGCTGACTAAGTTATCATGACGAAGTAGGTGTCCGATCCAGCGTGCCTTCCTAGTAGTACCATATGGAAAATAAAGACAATTTTCTTTCTTTCTTACCTTTTTTATCTTTGTAGTTTTGGATGGAAAAAGAAAAAATTGAGCATGAGACTGATGAAACAATCGAATGGATAATTGTGGAAATGCAAACACGAATCAAATCATTCCTGTATTTTTCAAAGTCAAAACGAACTGAGGTAGATGTTCTGGGTGAACGAGACACTGCATTCAGGCTGACAATGGATAAGGATTTTATCAGGTGCAAAATGCTGCGGGTAAGGCCAAGAATACGAGACCACTTTAGGCTAGATTTAAAAGTATTTTATAAACAAAGAATGACAGTTTCGACGAAATCAGTATGAAAAACACACGTTATTTGATTTATTTCATTCCAGTTATTGGAACCTTGTTACATGGATATCTCTTTCAGGCTGAGATAAAATCATTGAATAAGTGTATGGAGAAAATAGAAGAAAGACGAAAAGAATTTGAGAAAACAAGAATAGAAAAGAAAGAGTTAATGAAGAGATATATGGCTTTGCAGTTAATGGTGAAAGACAACGAAGAACTCGACAGGAAGAAGTTGCGAATGCTAACAATTTTATCGGACAACACAATCCGGGTAGGCGCCCATTCCATTGACCGGCTAGGGCTATTTCCAACAATGGTGACGTGGTAGCAGACATTCAAGACTTAGGTAGGGTTTCCATCGACCTCGCATTGCAGAATGCAAATGACATTGACGGAAATTAGAATTTTTCTTTTTATAGAAATCTATTAAAATGTTTGTACTTAACATATCCCATGACGCCATTTTTTAATATTAGTTTATTTGTTTGTGATTTTACTGTATGATCATTGATCAATTTTAACTATGGCATAGAGGAAAATAAACATTTCCGTCAATTCTGCAATGCGAGGTCGGTGGAAACGCCATCTAAGTCTTGAATGTCTGCTACCACGTCACCGTTGTTGGAAATAGCCCTAGCTGGTCAATGGAATGGGCACCATACCTATAGAAAACTTACTATTCCAATAAACAATAAAAATACAATTTTATCAACATTTTAATCAACAGAACAAAACTGATTTTTTATTAACTATCTTCTAAAAAATATACATACGTAACACACACCTACACAGCCTTGCCTTGCCTTATAGTGTAGGACTATTGCCCGGTAGTTTTACATTACTGGAGTATCAGTTAGAATATATTGTACACTATTGCAAAATCAAGTGCTGACAAACATTGTGTGAAAGGAACATTTAACAAAACAGCAGAAATTTTTAATTACAGAACTTGAAGAGAAAGTTTGCGGTCGTCCATCGATTGCTTCGCGTGAAAGAACATTGCGGTCGCTTTGAATATGAAAACGAAATCAAAACTCTAAGGTCCAAGTTGTTCCAAGGCATCGGGGTAGGTTGGAATCTAAATATTGACTTCTTTTTATTTAAATGTCTCTTCTATCGAAGATCGGCGATCATCATGGCAATTGTTAAACAGTGATGTTTTGATGATTGTATCAGGCCCTGCTAGGAAGTTGTAATGTAGTGGTTTCCCGTTTCGTTCTGTATCCTTAAATATCGTTAACTCTTCGTTGGCTTCCTCCGACTTTAGGGGAGTTTCTAAACCCTAGAGACTCACAAGAGTGCCCTGCACAGAAAATACTGTGTTTTCCCTTACCCCGGCTCAAACTCGTTCCCCTATCTCTGTAGTCGCCATTAGGCCTACGTGTTTCCATCGAGGAGGTACAGATTCGGGTTTTCCCGTCCTTGCCTCTCAGACCATAAGGGATCGCCCAGAAGTTCAGCTATTTTACCCTAATGTATAAATAATATGAATATAATACAAATAATATATATAATATAATATAAATATGAATATTTTTTTACTATAATATACAATGTACTGTATGTGTAGTACCGCACTACACAATGTACAGTAAATAGTATTTATCAAGCATAACTTAAGTGAATATCCCATAGGGGAAACATGAGTTTGCTTACATCTGTCTACCTGTATTTTAAACGAGTCAAAGTGGCCACTACAATTTAACCTATATTATAGGCACCTAGTAGTAGTAGTAGTAGTGGTGTTCGTCGGGTTAATAACGACTTAGACCTCATATTTGGGCCCATAGAGCGACACTGACTTGACTGTCCTACGCCAGCCCATAGGACAGTGGACCTCCTGATTATATAGTGGATTCCGAACCACTTGCGAAACACAGTGAAGTCACACGATTAGTTCGGAGGTGACCAGGACAAGTCCTACCATGTTTCCCTACCGGCACTGTGCACACGACCAAGTTATCTGCAGCTTTGAACCTGCTCTGGTCCGCTGGATTCAACTTGGTATGGCGGCCGGTTTTATAGGCACCTATCATGGGTAAGTTTAATATAATTAAACTTTAATTCTAAATTTTCAGGACCCAATCAAAGCTGGTATTAACGGATTTGTAGAGCAAGTCGGGAAAACTCACCTGGAATTCAATGAAGCAAAGAAAGAGCTAAAAGAATTGGAAGACGAAAATTTGGAACTTCAAAATATTATGGGTAGACACTTCAAAGCAATGAAGAAGGGATTGCTTTCTGACTGATGTTAGACTGCAATGCAGGCAACTCGTTTATTGTTAACAAAATTACATTGGGTATGCTAAGTGACTGTTCCGAGTTGACGACATGTTTGTTTTGTAGGTTGTCGGCAATGATCTATATATGTAGTGGGTATTGAATGGACAACTTCCCTTTTCAAAATCAAACATGGCCGGTCTCCGCTTCAATGTGATTGGCGCGCCACATCCACATCACTATCTTATGGACAGAGGTACAGTTCACGCAAGAACAAGACCGGCACTTGCGCAAACTAAAAACTTAATCTGTATCTCTTTTCATAAGGTGCCCATTCCATTGACCGGCTAGGGCTATTTCCAACAACGGTGACGTGGTAGCAGACATTCAAGACTTAGGTGGCGTTTCCACCGACCTCGCATTGCAGAATTGACAGAAATGTTTTTTTTCCTTTGTGCCATAGTTAAAATTGATCAATGATCATACAGTAAAATCACAAACAAACAAACTAAAATTAAAAAATGGCTTCATGGGATATGTTAATTACAAACATTTTAATAGATTTCTATAAAAAGAAAAACAAACATTTCCGTCAATGTCATTTGCAATCTGCAATGCGAGGTCGGTGGAAACGCTACCTAAGTCTTGAGTGTCTGCTACCACGTCACCGTTGTTGGAAATAGCCCTAGCCGGTCAATGGAATGGGCGCCTTAGTTAAGTATCCCCATACGTATCCGCTACGTCAATCATAGCCCGACATGTTTGATTTTGAAAAGGGAAGTTGTCTATTTGAAAACTACTGAGGAGCGCGTTATCCATCATAGACCTATAACTTAACTTTTAAAAAAGGTAGGCTACCTAGCCTACAGCTAGCTTTTGATGATTTCAAATTACCGTATTCAATTAAATGCCAAAATTTTACAAATATGCCTATTACTAAGGTAATTAAATTTAAAAAATTCAAATATATAGTATATTTCCAATGGGCATTTCCTACAAATATGAAAAGTGTATGTGTCCATCCAATCAGTGCGAGGAGAGATTGGATTTCTAAGGGTGAGTTGTCCATTTGGCCATTCACTAGTAACAAAATCATTGGCCTGAATTTCCGAAAGAAATACCTGGGTGGGGAGGGGGGGGGGGGGTCTTAGGACCCTTAAAACTATAAGATATTTATAGCCATGATTGCATTGCAGATTCAAACATAAACATTGGGAAAATAACAGTCCGAAACTCCCGACATAATACATTAAAATTTATAATAGAATTTTCGCGCTAAAGTGACTAAGCCCCCCCCCCCCAGACCCCCATAATTACGCCAATGAAGTAAATAAATATAATATGGTCAAGTCAAAGTCAAAGCCAAAGCACAGCGATTAATGTGTTCAAGGAAAGAAAAATTATAACACTTTTATGTTTCATTAAAAAATTTATTTATTCTGGTTTTATCAAATCACGATTTATCGATATAAAAAATTCTTTAATTGATATTGATTAAACTATGGTATATAAAACAACAAAGACAATATTACAATATAATTTATGGAACATAATAATTATTGGCAAATTTACGTATGGTACACAAATCAGAACAAGTATAGTATCTGTAACGAGCAGGACTAAGTTTGTAATTCCAAAACCCACCAGTATTAATTAAGTTGAAAGCTCATGTTCTGTTTATCAAATATATCCGCCGATATAAACAGTACCTAGGTGATGCTGTCTACATCCACACTTTTTGTATTGTATTTCGGCCAAGCCGCAATGTTTTATGGGTGGTGTCAACATCAAAATGTACAAGAGGCAAGAGAACTAATGAGACTAATTGGCGGTATTTTTCATGAGAATCGAGTTGCTGCTGACGGTTAAGAAATGGTAACTAACTTACTTTGGCCATGGGATGAGGAACCAAAAGTATCGCCATCTGCATGTTATAATCCAAGGGAAGACAGAAGGACTGAACATTCTGGTCGAAAAATCTGAGGTAGTGATTTCGCGAGAGCACGACTTCTCTTTTCAGAGAAGCCGTCTCCAAGGTTCAAATCGCCATGATGTTTGCCAATCTTCGATAGAAGAAGAATAAGTCAAGAGAAAGCTGAGTGGCATTCTCTGATTGAATAAATATTGAGTTTATGAACCAAGAATCTGCCAGAGCTGTATAATTTTAGTTTAATTATACAGTAAATTATTAATACACAAAATGTAACTGCGGAGTACACATTCTTTCAACTGACACAGTAGGTTTTGTAGTTATAAAAACAATTACAAAGCACCAATAACGGCGAAACTTTTTGATATCCTCATATGCCAAACATAGAGAACATAATTGCATAGAAACATTCAGAAGATGATTTTTTGTTTCCAAGGTTTCATGTAAAAAAGGTACAATTAATTGATGAGGAAATGGGGCTACTGCATGTAGGCCTCACGGGTCACTGTTTCTACTTTAATTAACTCAATATTAGTTAGGCCAGTAGTTCCCAAACTGTGGTCCACAGGCACATATCAGGTGGTCCACGGACCAAGGTAAGAAATAAAATAAAACAGCTGAGTTAAATAAATAAATATTGACTTTTCTTGTTCTATTACTAAACCTAGTGGAGTTAGGGCTATAAAGTCCTCTCTTACTCTCAACTAGGAAGGCCCATAAAGATACATCAACTGGAGCGGCGGGAGCCATAATATCCCTTACGAGGCACCCGTTAACCATAAGCCAACTATCAGAGATAAGTACCAACGCAAAAAATATTGAAGTCTTACACATTGCAGCATAGCAGAACGGATACCTGGACCCGGTCAAAAACTCAGTACTTAGCTTGTGCAGGCTACACTCATCACTGGTTTCCCCGCAAAATTGCGTACTTCTCTTGTGCAGGCTACACTAGCAGCCATATTGATAACGGTCTCCAACCATGGGAGGGGAAGGCCAGGGACCGCCTGCTATACATGCCCTCCGAAGCATGGCCAGAAAATGTAACCAGTGTGGGACTCGAACCAACAACCGTTCAGAGTCCGTACCACTATTCTACATGTCCTGACTGAGATATTGGAAATTTGAAGTAAAATACAGTAAATATTGGCACTGAACTATAAAATCCAGTCCTAAACATTTAATCAAGTATTAGCACGTAGCCTAATTGTAGGCACAAACTACTTGATCTCGGTCCTAGAATTTGACGATTTTCCTGTCACAGTCATGGTGGCGCACGGACGGAAAATCATAAAATAATCAGTGGTACACGGACAAAAAAGTTTGGGAACCCCTGAGTAATACAATATAATTTTGCTGGTTCCTTGTTTAGACAGCTCTCTATGCGGCATAAACATTCTACAGGCAAACGATATGAACAATTGTATAAAATTAATTAACAATAAATTAGGTGTTATGGTAGTTAAACTAAGTAAATTTCAGTTTCACGTTGTAAAAGAAAGGCATGATGAAAATCATGACTGTTGCAAGGGCTAATGCTCTATAGAAGGATCCTACTGCTTAATATTCTGACTCTGACCGTGAAACCCAAGTTAGGCGCTGATTCCACCAACGTCAATAGTAATATTAAATGTTTTTTTGACGTGTTAGCAAACATTTTTAGACAGTTTTAGCCATAATAAAAATGTCTACTACCACGTCAAAAAACATTTAATATCACTATTGACATTGGTGGAATCAACGCCTTATTGAAGCAATCACTGGCATTGAGACACCAAATTGGAATTGACGTTTTGTCGGACTTTCTTCGAAGGAGCCTCAAACATGTTTAATTTTTAAATTGTTTAAAAATTTTTTATATTTAAAACTGCCAGGAAGGCTTTTACTTTTGTGGTTCCTCAAAAATATAGGTTGGAAGTCAGGGGCGTGTTTATATGTACTGTTTGGGAGGCGGAAGACCAAATCGCCCCTAGTTATCAACTTCTTGCCATTGGCAGAGGCTCTTTTCATGCCCCCCCCCCCTGGGCCCCCTATATATATGCCACTAATGGAAGTTAGCTTGGACCGTCTACTCTACTGAAATTGAATGAATTTGATTTATTTTTTTGTGGCTGCCACCCAAAAATAGGCTGGGGCATTCGTATTACCTTAGTAACACACTATTGGGTTAATTGTAAGAGTGGGCCGAACGCCCCAAAATTCGCCCATTTATAAAATAAAGACAATATTCACTTTCTTTCTTTCTATTGAACCTACAACGTGAAGATAGAAGTAAAACTCTTTGATGAGTTCGATTCATTTGTTTGTGTAATTTATGCATATCGTTTGTAAGAGAAGACAGCCCTATTTTTACAACAGTTTTTCTGTTGCGCGTTAGTTATCATGAAAACAACATACATAATTATTGTACCAACGCGTAGCCGTAGAAAACTATTATACAATATAAAGTAATAACCTGAAATTAGTGGATCACGATGGTTATGGAATAGTCACCTGACCTGCAGGCTTACCAGCGGCAAAAAATAAATGTTACATACGCATGGTAACATGGTTAAGGAGAGAGCAGACGGAAGGCACACAAAATACGCGGATTTTCAAAATTGAAATGAGTCGAGTCGTATTCCTATATGCCCTAGATTGAGGTACCATGTTGAATAAATATACTACCGACCCAGAGCCAAGCGAAGACGATATTGGCTAGAAGGAATTATGACTATTATTGAATTATGAATTTATGATGCATGCGGCAAAAGGACGACGGGACGTCCTCGAAAACGCTCGAAGGATGAGTCGGGAATTCGCGAGTTGGAAGTCCGTAGATGGTGGAGCGTTGTACAAGACCTAGATGACTGGAGGAGTGTTGTCGAGCAGGCCAAAGCTCATCATGGGCTGTAGAGCCAGAAGAAGCAGATGCATGTAGCTGAGTTTACATATACAGTATATCCTTGAGTTTTATTTTTAATTTTACAAGAATGATCCAGATATTATGCGTATTAGAAGCGCATTCTACAATATTTTAGGTGCTGAATATATACTGATTAGCACTAATTATTTATAAAGATATCGGCCGAGGCTGAGCTGCAGATTACCAGCGGACACCAAGTTGAATCCACCAGAACAGAGCCTGTTTCAAACTGCGGCAAACATGGTAGTGTGCACAGCGTTGGCAGGGGAACATGGTGGGACATGATACCGTGCTGAGACTATAATGGTCAGTCTAAGGGTGTGTCGAGTCCTGGTCACCTCCGAATTAATCGTGTGACTTTACCAAGTTTCCCAAGTGGCTCGGAATCCACTATAATCAGGAGGTCCACCCTGTCAGTCAACTCCCCTTCTTCTCGAGGTAAAGGAGTCTACCCTTTGGGTGCTTTAAGTTAATAAACAGACTCCCCGCCAGGCCAGCAGAAATGATGAAACCAGGCGTTGGAAAACAAACAAACAGACTACCAGCGGGGTCACAGGTGGCGGATAGTAAAAGGCCACAATCTTAGGAAAAATTCATCTTCTGAAAAGGGTTGAGGAGATTGCGGTCCTAAGAGATAGAAGGAGAGGAAGAATGAAAATTAAGCTGCCGCGAGATATGGAAGAATTCACACAAAGACGGCTCAGACAGAGGACTGTGTATCGTACCATCGACCCACCGTAGGGAATGAGACGCGGAAAAAGAAAAAAAAAGGAACAACCAAGATGACTACCATTTTCTGTATTCAGGTGCCTGCTAGTTTAAAGTGGTCTGCGCTCACCTTAATGTTAATTTATTAGTACAGTTATGTTAGAAGACAAATCGTACGATAGGTATAACATCCAAATATGGTACTGAATGTTTCGCCTAAGCAGGCGCTACTTTAGTTTCCTCGTTTTAAGTATAAAATATTTTATCGTATGACAACAATGTTTAAAAGGTTTTAAACTATAGGCTATATTTAAAACACGCATTACACTTAAACACAAATGTATCCTTGAGGACGATAATTGTTCCCATGGCCGCAATGCGTCCTTATATTCTATACAATATAATTCAGGAAGTCTCGAGGGGTAGATTTCGATGTGGGTATAATATTTCATTCATTGCGGCAACACAAACTAAAATCATCGTTGGGTGGGTTCCACGGAAAATACATTAATTAATTAATACAAGACACACTAGAAGTTAATTTGATTCTAACTTCACTAAGCTATCAAGCCAAACTACGGTACCGGTTTAATATTGATTAACTCAAGTGGCCTTTACAAGGAAATATTGTTTATTATGCTATTACGTTAAGGATGTACCTAATTGTTTTCAATGTTTCAATCACTTTTTAATGCATCTTCAAGAGGAACCTAACAGTTATGTGATTTATTACAGTTTCTATTAACTCTATATTTTCCTCATTGGGCACTTAGAATTGAAGATGGGCTGCATGTTTTCAAAGTATCTGAGCTTCTGAGTAGTGTCTTATGGTTTCAGAGGCGAAGACGCGAAAATTCCTAATCTGTACCTCCTCGTTTTGACAGTGGAAGTGGGTGATGGTGACTGAACAGAGGTTGGGGATCGAGACGATCGAGTTTGAGCCGGGGTAAGAGAAAACACAGTATATTTTTGTTGTCCTGGGGTTGGGAAACTGGTACTAATGGAGGAGGAATTCAATGAAGAGTCAACGGCATAAGGATGCAAAAGGAAACGGGAAACCACTGCATTACAATTCCCTAATATAGTCGTCATGGCTACAATTGCCAAGATGATTGTCAATCTTCGATAGAAAAGGTATTAGAAGGAGAAGAATAAGCTGCTAGACTACCGTAATTTGAAAAACCACTAGGTAGTCTATAATAGATCAGGTGAAATTGTTAGAACAAAAGTTTAAGGGCCACCTTAAAAAAGGAATACACGCCGCCACCGCCATGTTGCAATGCATGATGGTGCCGTCAAGAATTATTCAGCGAAATTTTCTGAGGCTGGTGGTTGGAACGACTTTAAAATAATGAAAAAATGTACGCCACGCCACCATTAGCGTATCATATTAGCACCGCAGTACCTACATATAGCTTCATAAAGATCTTAAAAACAATTTTCCGTAGAACCCACCATTTCATGGATTTGAAAAACATTCCCAGTTTTTTTTTCAAATAAAAACTGGTGTTAAGCACCATAATCAATGGTACGTAATAACTAACAAAACAATTTAATTTTTTCAGAATGAAACAGTCAATCGTAAAAATGAAGTACTATGACAAACTTTCATTTAAGCTCAAATTCAAAAGATTCAAGATTTCTCTATTTAAAACAAAAAACTTGTCGGGCTCTTAAGTTTTGCTCAGTGTAACCTAGAGTTCAAATTCGCAAATTCGCTTTAAGAATTCAGGAAAGATAGGTACCAGTATATTATTTTGAAGTCGAGCTTATAGAAAGAAGCATGGTCGTTACACTCATGACAAAATCATCCACACATTAAAATAGAACACATTGCACCAATTTTATTTTATTATAACATAGCTAACACATTGTTTTTTTTTTTTTTAATTAAAACCAACCATCAATTTATCAACTACACATATACTATTTAATAATAATAATTAAACTTGATTTGAGCTTTTTTCATGTGAAACTTACTTGGAAGCTTTTCACCAATTTCACCATATACACGTCCAGTGACGTAGTCAATATAATATTAATCTTACTCTACATTAACTTCCAAAAAAGTCTTAATTTAAATTATTTTAGATCGTGGGTACTATTAAAGCTTGTGCAACGAAAGTTGGGCAGTTGCGGATCATCTCTCAATCAATCAATCTGAAGGATTTGTGTGCGTACACTGCCGTACAAGTGTAGTTTTAGGTATAAGCAGATTTGGTGCGGTGGTCAACATACCACCCCGGGTTCGTATGTCGCTTCCGTCCATTTTTCCATGCCCTCCTTTTTCAAAGTAGCTATGTACAGTTTACAAATCCAAATTGGGGTAACTCGACTTGCCACCGTTTACAATTGCCATCTATGTGTGAAACTGCATTCCATCTCATATGCTGAACAAGCAGGGTATTTCATAGCCTATGTCGTCTACTTCGATTTATTTATGAGAGAAAAGGAACATAGAGTACGGTGTGTCATCTATCATGCAAGAAGTAAATAAATTTAAATTATGTATTAGGCCATAGCCCATACATTTGTTTATTTAATAAAATCTTCATACAAAACTCTTGACAATTTATCAAACATCTCGAAACTGACTGAAGCAACCAAATTATAGGGACCCCATTTGGACTTTAATTGATTTCCACACATGGATTTTAATAGTGGGCTATATCTTTTTTTACATAAACCAGATATATACATGGATATATATACATAGAGAGAGAGAGAGAGAGAGAGGATGCACCACTGGTCAGCTCTGGTTGCACAGACTATTTAACCGGAGGTTTAATTTTCCTAGTTAATTTTAATATTTTGTAGTGAGTGAGCGCGGAAGTGCTCTCTAACCAAATCTCACCTGTAGGCAGAATGCGATTGGCCCCTGGGGAGAAAAGCTCTTGCCTCATTGGTCGGTCTACTCACAGCTTAATTGGGAGAAAATGCAGACTATCAAGAAAGTTAAGAATCTAGGAGAGAGTGAGGTCCCATCATTAATTATTGTTCGTGCGAAGCTGCACGAATGCCAGCCGAAGTTACAAAATAAGTATAGGCTAACGACACCCCCTGATTCACACGCTACCGTACAAACTAATGACGTCAAAGTACCTTACACCTACCCTTTATATGCCATTCACTGCATTGAATTACTGTCTTTTTTTAAACTGAATAATGCGCACAGTTGCACTACGCAAACAATCTGCGACCACGACTAGAGACACTGCAATGCCCGTAACTTCAGTGACGTGCGAGGAATTATTATTATTACTATTAAGTTTGGCCAAAATTTGTGAAAAGCATTTATTTGTTTGATGACGCCACCCCCAACAAGTGGAAACTTTGTTGTGGACTATGGTTGAGCTATTGTATTTTGTGGAATATTTATATTTATATATAATATGCTCCCCTAGCTGGTAAACATTTAGGGGAAAAAATAAGGGCTTTTATATTTACGTAGAATTACTTTAAGTGGCATTTTTAACATCGCCCTGCTAAACACCTCATTGATATTTTCAGACATTGCATTGTTTCTGTATGAACTGGCAAACTGTTTCACGTCCTCAATGTCAATCCACACCGACTACAAGCGATAATGAACAAACTGAAACATGCTTACCATTGATTGTAACAGATTGTAAACAAGTTAGGGTACGAGCGAGGTATGTAGCCTATTTTTATATAGGGTACGTACTTTTAGTCTATGTACGAAGAAATGTAGTAGGCTAAATAGTTTATTTAACCATACTGCTAAACGTTTTAAATTTTTTAAGAAGAAGTCTCAGCAGCGATTAACATACCATATTTTCTGGTAGGGTAGGCTATTTATTTTAGGTGTTGCAACGTTCAGTTGGAAAATTCGAAAGATCAGCATCCCTTCGAAATATACTACCGGTTTACCCCCATTTAGACACAGAGCCCCCTGTATTATCATTTTCCAATGTTTAAATTATACATTCAATTTAACATGATTTTTTTATTCTAAATTTTAAAGTTTGGTTTACAGCAAGCGTCACTGATATATTAATATATCAAATGTTGCCTACCTGTTGCAATGAGAATTATTAGGCTATTGCTGTTTAACAAATGAGAAATATTTTCTTAAGGCTGATTCGGTAACAATGTGTAGGTTACAGAATACAGAAATAGGTCCTGGAAAACTCTCAATTTGTTATAGAGAAAATTCAACAAATTACCGGGACCGTTGTCCAAATTTTCATTTTTATTGGAAACCTTGGACTTAGGTTTACATTACTGGAGATCTGATTACAATTGCATTACAATATAGGTTATTGTTATTTAAATAAATACAACATAGGGCCTACCTCATCACTACTCACATATTGCAACTTTAAGTAGACCTAAAATAAATTCGGTTCATGCAAAGCAGGCTAGCATAAAGGGTTCAGTAAAATTACCTGAATAAACAGCCTGTCCAATCAAGACGCTTTTAAGACAAAATACGTAAAGAAGCTTGGCTCCGTTGATTTTCAAAATTAGGGAGACAGGGGTGATTTTGAGCCCTCATTGAGCCTTGCTCTTTTGATTGCAAGCGTTGTTGTTAGGCACAATACATACGGACGATCGAAACGCTGGAAATTTGTGATTGACTTGGCTCATTTGCTTATACGAATTTTGGTAAAACCCCTGGTGAATTCCGATACAGGTTCCATATTCGCGTGCTTTTAATTGCATAGGAATAGGTTTGCTTAATTCAAAGCGGCATTGCCTCCAGAATATAGAACGAAATTGAATGCATGGTAATTTGTCATTTTGTAGTCTATCCAGCATTAAATAAGTGGGTTGTACTATGCCATAGGGAGTAAAAACCGAATCTTTCTAAAATTATAATATTAGGCGTCTAATTATAATTATTATTATTTTTTAAATAAATATTAATAGTAAAATTTTATTATTGACTAAATACTGTACTGGAACAATGACTGGAAGATATAGAAATAATATAAACTAGCCTATTTAATAATGAGAGAAAAACAGTATGTTCACTTCTTGGTCATAGACTATAGATTAAGATTTGTGCGGAGTCCAGCATTTGGTAGCTTATTGAATAGGCCCTATTCATTTAAATGAATATTTTATTATGGTGTTCTTGAACAGTGGTTCACGAACACTGTCTAACCATTAACTTAAATTTGGATGCAGGAAATTGAAATTTTCCGTGAGTTTTTCTTAAAAGAGCAGGTAGGTACTAATAAAAACTAATAAGATACTTTTTCGATCCATTTCAACAAGGCCGATAAAATTTTCCGCAAATTTCAAATTAGACAAACAGTACATTCATCTTCGTTATTGAAAGGTTGCTGAAGTAAGCTGCTGCTGTCTGTTGTCAGTCTCCAAAGTCCAAATTGTCACGATGATCGCCAATCTTTGATAGAAGAGGCATTTAAAAAAGATTAACATGCTTTCATTACAACCTAATCTTCCAAAATTGGTAGCTCCATTGCAGTTCTCGAGAAGGACGCGCTTACGCTCATAGCCGCGCACAGGGGTGGGTTTGTTGATTAAACTCCCTCAGGGGAGCGCCAATTGCGAGGGGGGGGGGGCAGGCGGGGCATCAGCCCCCCTGGAACCTTAGTTTGATCTTGCAAGAGCATGCGAATTCACCAAGTTCAGTGAAAATTCAAATTAAATCGATAATGCGTGCACAATAAAATGGAAATTCTCTGATGTAGCCTATGACTCAGTTTTTGTTTTTGTAGGCGCCATTTAGAGCTTTGGTGTGACTTGCATTTGGCCTGACGTTGTGTGTCAATAAACCTGCTATTTTGCGCCTATTTTTTTAAATGTCCCAGGGCCTCTTTGAATGCAATCAATAAATCTTCGAATGTAAAATCTAAAATTTACTGCGGTGAAAATTCGGGAAACCCCACAACTTTTCAAGAAGGGCGGCCCCCCCCCCTCGTTTCTGGGGCAATAGCAATATGACTTTGTCCGTACAATATGTATTTTCATTACAGTCATTATTGTTCACTGCATTGAATACAATATATTTTTGTTTTACACAGGCGTATTTTTAACTTTCATCCTTTTTTAAATGAAAAATGCCCCCATCTTAAAGCTGATTTGGCGCAAACAGGGGGAACGGGAGTCTCGTCCAGGGGAAAATGTTTGAAAAAATAGTCTGAAATAATGGGGGCTTACCCATTTCGATAGCATACAGTCAAATTGATATGTTTCATAGACGAAGATTCATGTATCTGCAAACAAGAAGGTATCGCGTTCCTTTTGGGATTTTTGTTTTGCAAAAAATATGCCCTAAATGGTGGGAATTTACGCATTTTGACAGCAATCTCAACATTCGTCTTTTGGATGCCTAATGGTTCGCCCTTGCATGTACCTACATATGCATAATGTATACTTTACTTTGAGACTGGTGCGACCCGTGCCATACCAGCCTAATAGTAGTCCTTAATGCAAGGTATACAATTCTTCATGTTTGTATACAATAATCCATCAAAATACATAAATAAAATCCTGGATACGGAATTGAATTACACCTGTGGCCTCTAGTGTGAGCATTCTGTTTAGGCTACAATGATATATTGGTAGGCCCTTTGTACATGGTTTACAATTCCGCAAGTTTGCGTACAATTTAACACCTCAAAATTAATAAGAAAAGTACATAGGGCGGGGTTTCCACCAACCGGCTAGGGCTAAAAACAAATACGGTGACGTGGTAGCAGACATTCAAGACTTAGGCGGGGTTTCCACCGACCTCGCATTGCAGAATGCAAATGACATTGACGGAAATGTTTGTTTTCCTCTATGCCATAGTTAAAATTGATGAATGATCATACAGTAAAATCACAAACTAAAATTAAAAAATGGCTTCATGGGATATGTTAAGTAAAAAAATTTTAATAGATTTCTATAAAAAGAAAAATTCAAATTTCCGTCAATGTCATTTGCAATCTGCAATACGAGGTCGGTGGAAACCGCGCCTAAGTCTTGAATGTCTGCTACCACGTCACCGTATTTGTATTTAGCTCTAGCCGGTCGGTGGAAACCGCACCTAAATAAAATCCGTGAATTACACCTAATACTGCTGCTCTTTTCTGAAGTACAGATATAGTTGAAAGGGGTGCGGGAGATTCAGATGATGTGGGAGTCGATGAGCCAATCAGAGAACACCTCCACCACCGGCTACTGGACAATAATGTGCGGGGCGGACAGTAGGACGGCGACGGTCGCGACGACGGTGAACAGCGTAAAGACGATCAGGCAGAAGCGATCGACGACCATCGCGGCGAATTTCCAGTCACTAATTATCTCCTGTTCCTCGTCGCTCTTGCGCATCCTAGTCGTAATGAATTGAAGCTCGCGCAGAATCGCTTGCAATTCTCGTTGAGCCGTACTGCACCCTGTCACATCATCCATGTGTGTACTCCTCAGATAGTTTGCGCTTACCTTTGGATTAACAATTACATGCATACAAGAGAAACCCAAAAGCAAATAGCGAGGGGAAGATTCGGAACGGGCAACAGGCATCCCATTCTAGTGACAGTCACTAGGCGAGATGGGACATGGGATACTGTTTGAATCTTGAAGCCATATTTTTTCAATGGCTGGTCATAGGGCACGTGGTGAGTGGCTCCAAAAATTCCAAAATATTTTTTTTTTTGGCGGGCAGTGAATGTTGGCTGTTGCTTCTGTATAGAACTCTAGTCATCACGTCACAGAAATTTTTGAAAGCTGTTTTTTTTAAATAAATTGAAAACGGTCAACCCCTATGTTGGCTGTGCAAATCAGAACACTAGCTCACAAACTGAACTTCATTTGGTCGTCAATGTATCGCCATATTTTTACTGATCATTAAGGATGGGTTTCCGGGTAATTAAGGCTGAGTTCATTAACAACTCGACGTCGATTCACTTTAGTCAAATTAGTGTTTCACTTTTAAAAAAATGCATACAAAGAATACAAAGCAAAACTTAAATTTTTCATCTAAAACTTATTAATCTGAATAAAGTGCTGAAACAAGAAAATCCTACCTGAAAGTGCAATGGAGAAATGTAAATAGTTTTTATTTAATTTATTTAATTATTTTTATTGAATTCATTTTTTTTAACCCTGCGTGATAAATTAAAAAAAAAAAGTAATTGGAGCTGTTTTCGAGAAATAATTGTTTTAGCTATTTTTGGTGGGTTTTGTGTGGGGTAATGCCTTCAAGATTGAGTTCGCTCAAAATAGAAGCAAGTCTTCCGAGATATGATTTTTGTGAACTTACATGCCGAATTTCATCAAAATCTATTAAGTAGTTTGCCCAGAAATCGATGAACAGACAGACCTACACACAGACCGACAAATAAACCGACAGGCCGACCGAAATACAGACCGACAGACAAACGTTTGGTAAAAACCCCTTTTTGATGTTTCCATGGATCTCAAAACGTGCAAATCCACTGAAATCTTGAAATCGAAATTTTCAACCAACACAAAGCTTTTCTTATATTATACTACAAATAAATAGGAAAGCAATAAAAAATAAATTGACCGCAGATTTAAGGATGGTAAATATCTACAGTCAATATCTTCTTAAGACGTGATGACATGACTAATTACTGATAGTCTGATACCGATTTAGGTAGACTGGGACACATTTCTTTCGGTAAAGGTTATTGGCAATAGTGTAAACTGTAAATGATTAATTATTAATTTAACAAAGGGTTCGTTGGACCTATAGCGCCTGCTGTGTTGTTAATAGTCGTTATAGGCAGGGGCACCTAACTCTTTGTCAATACGTTAACGGACATAACTGAAATATTTAGCAATGGTCTTAATTGGGACAGTGGGAAACGCATTGCTACAGCAAAAGCGGGAATTCAAAAAAATCCACTACCTGGGACAGATAGGACAGATAGAACTATCACCTATGCTTGTATTATGGCCCGATGACTCCAGAAGCATCCTTGCCCCACAGCAACGATTTTAAAATTGACTGCTATTGCAGCGGTGACTCGGCTGGCTTACACACTTTTTTCGTAGTTCGGTGACATTCTAGGAAATACATAAGATCAGAGTCTGTCCGTTAAAGTGTTAAATATTCCTTTCGGAATACTTTTACAGGTTGTTGCTACTTTCATCAGTTCACTCAGGTTAATGTTCTCATGGAATCTATGAATATCGTATGCCACCACCAATGAGCTTACCGTATTAGGAGTCACGTGGGCACGGAAGTCGTCGTCCATGTCAAGGACGTTTGCAAGCAAACTTTTGGAAGATCTCTCCTTGAGCTCAAGCTCTTTCATCCTATTGGTCATTAGGATTGTCTTCCTAGTAATTTTCTTCCCAGGTCGCGACATACCCAGGCACCAAGGCAGCCATTGCAGGAAGAGGCATTTAATCTGGAATCAAACCCAACCCAGAGTAACAATCTGAAGGGACAATCGGAGAGGAGAGAGCCTAAAAATAAATAAATAAGGACTTTTTATTGTTTCTATTACTAAGCCAATCTAGCGGAGTTTGGGCTATAAAACCCTCTCTTACACTCGACTAGGAAGGCCCGCCTGCTTTACATGCCCTCCGATACATGGCCAGAAAATATAGCCAGTGTGGGACACGAACCAACGCCTAACACGTGTACAAAATCAAACATCTCAAAAAAATACGGATCGTAAAGATGTAGAAACACATCTCGTAGCAGAAATGCTCCTTTACACTTTCATATATGATGTGTGCCCGTCTATGACACTGATTGATCAGAATAAGGGAACTTGGTTAGAAAAAGAAAACGGTTGGTGAGGGGGTCCGAAAGAACAAGTTCCAATCGGTGCCAGTAGGGGGAGGTGTCCGACACCCTCTCAACAATATTAATTCACCAAATTGACCGTATTTCCCTCCGGAGGCTGCGACTCCTGTGGTTTCAGCAAAGCTGAAATACTGACATAATTCTACTTTGAAACGATGGATTTTTTTAAATTGTTACAGTTCTGCAGCAAAGGTGATTTTAGAAGATACAAAAAAATTAAAATCTACCTAAATTGAGCGATACCAATCTCTTAATATTTTGAGTGCCTTTTATAATTATTTTTTTCTAAGCTTTAGAAGTTAGGTTCCATGTAAAAAAAAGGTTACCGACACCTGTCCTAATATACTGCTGTATGTAGCCTAAAAAACCTACAATGTTCTGTATACATAAGGTATTAATATTGATATATAGGTATGAAATATAAATTTTATAATATTTTGTGTCATTTTGCCTGCATTCATGGATGCAGCTCGAAAAAGCAAGTTGCAGTAACTACCAACCATACAAAATAATTAATTTAATATACTAATTCAAAAGGTACTTTAACTTTGCTAGTTCTTACCCAATTAGGCATTTCATGGATATCGGCTTTCCGATGGTGGTAGTTGAGCACAACGACTGTGAGGACAACGGATGAAGCAACCATGAACATGATACAGTTGAAGTAAGTTCCTGAAAATATGAACTGCAATGCAACAAAACTAGAAACAAGAATTGACGTAATAATGATTATGCAATGTCAGAAATCTCAAAATAAATAGTAGAGTATGAATTGTTATTTTAATGCCATGCACATAATCATAATTACCTTACCCGTATTACCGCAGTTGATCGATGGAATTCGTTAACACCCAGATTAATATCCAAAAAGCCAACGAAAGCACAATAATCAATAGTTCAACGTATTTATAAATATTTTACAAAGCCTTTAAATCATTACTGTAACATACATTAGATTAATAAACACAGAGGTAAAAGAAGATTATTATAGAAATTCACCAAATTATAACTAATGATTAGTGTTCTTATTATTAACAGTCCATGTGTGTTACTCACTACGTAAAAATAATTTCTATTTAACCAATTCTATTTAAATTGCTCACATCAGCGTCGTTTACGGGGGATTTGATAAAGAGGGTGTCAGTCAGGGGTGGAATAGAAAAGCATTGTGCTAGTGAAATCGGCTTGATTAGGCAAGTTGCAAAGAAAATTGAAAGTGAGTTGAGGATACCTAATGATTTTAGAAATGGATTTAAATTATAGCCACCTTTGAGCAAATATAATAATATTTTTACTCAATAAGTTGCAATCCGACTTATGGCGGCTATTCCACTTGTCAATATTCCGTCATTTGTGTATCAATAATTGATGAGATTTTTGTTTTAAGGAGACTAATATGTAGATACTTAACATATCTATTGTAAATTAAGTAATAATATGGTAGAGACTTATTATTGATGCATAAATGACGGAATATTGGCAAGTGGAATAGCCGCCTTGCTCTACTATCAATATTACTGTTGATACTGTAATTTGACAAAAAAAAAAATCGAGTTCTCAATTATACTCAGGGTATGTAGAGTAGTGGTACAGACTCTGACTTTCACCCGAAAAGTGGTTCTTTCGTTTTGTTCTTTTCTGGCCATACTTAAATAAATAAATAAATTAGAACTTTTTTGTTCTATTACTAAGCCAACCTAGTGGAGTTAGGGCTATAAAGCCCTCTCTTACACTCAACTAGGAAGGCCCGGGACCTCCTGCTTTACATGAAGCATGGCCGGAAAATGTAGGAAGTGTAGGACTCGAACCAACAACCTTTCGGGTGAAAGTCAGAGTCCGCATCACTACTCTACATGTCCTGCTTCGGAGGGTATGTAAAGCAGGTGGTCCCGGGTTTTTCTATTTAAGTTGTAAGAGAGGACTATATAGCCCTAACTCCGCTAGGTTGGCTTAGTAATAGAACAAAAAAGTCAATAATATTTTATTTATTTATATTATGAAAATTTTACATTCTTAACAATGTAGCGAAGTCAACAGGATTACTCCAGTGAGAACTAGAGAACTAGACTTTGAAATGGACTCGACTCGACTCCACCCAACCTTAATGGGTACCTCACCTTAATTGGTAGGGGAAAAGCACGCTTTTAGGACTTGTTACTGACCACAACATCCCAAATAGTGCAATGGTCAAGACGGAGGCTGTTCACCAGTCCTCAGACCTTTATTGTGTAGTCGTGCCACGGCGTTTTTTTTATTAGTCAGCGAGAAATGTTTGAGATATCCCGAAGTTGAAAGCTTACAATGCTTCCTATTAGTGTTATATTTATACAATACTACGATAATTGCAATTTTTATAGTATGCGCAATACATAGCCTACTCCTAGTAGTATGAATTACAGAGCAGTAACTATCCATTGATTGTAAAGCAAAGTCGGAAAAACAATATGTATGACCAACAATGTGCGAAACTAACTATTATTCACTTTTAAAAATGTTAATAACTTCTTTATTTATAGCGATGATTAATTATATCCCATTCCATGAATTGTTAATAATAAGAACTATGACCGATAAGGAGCGGAACGAAAGACGAAAGCAGCGTTGGAATTAATCGAAAAAACGTATATTTTGGATTTTTATTTTATTAATAATAATAGAAGTGCTTTCAGCATCGGACCGGTTCTTATTGTTATGTACACCCAATTCAACATCATACTAATTAATTTTGAATCGATTAATGATGTTTTTAGTCTCCTGATTTACACAGATAGCCATTTAGTGTTCTGCTTTATTATTTATGAGAAAGACTTGCAAGTTGGAGCAAATATTAATACGAAATAAACGTCTGCGAAACGAGTAAAAGGGAATAGAGGAAAATTTTCATGCGTGGACTTAAATGTTATTTACAAGGAAAATACTACATGAAAGCTGAGGACGTTATTAAGTTAGATATCATTGTTCTCAATTGCACTTTGACATTTTGTAAATAAGGATGCTGAAAATTTCAAATGATTCATTTTAGTAGTGACTACCTACGTTACCGTACTTCAATTTCAATATACCGTATTATATGCTTGCAACTGAGCTATACAAAATAAAGGTATGCTTTATAAATGCATATCTAAAATTATTTGAATAGTCTTTCCCCCGAATGGGCTTCTCCATCGTTACAATTCTTTCTTCAAATGGCAGTAATTTAGTTAGAATTATTATTTAGTGATAATATTTAGGGTGTGTTTTTTTAAAAGTGAAGGGTATTCAGTAACAGTCAACACCAGAAGAAAATGAAAAAAAAAGACGCTTTTCGACAGGACATCGGTTGATACTTGGAGGCGGTGACCGTACAAAGTCAGTGCTATTATTATTGGTGTGTATAAGTGAAAGTGACAGAGAGAGAGAGAGAGCAAGTTAATTTAGAGTACAGCGGTTTAGCTCGGTGGTTTAGGCAGACATGCGGGCAGAGAGGGGCTGACCTATGATAGGAATCGCGTCTGAAGTCTGGGGCAAGAGTTGGGCCACGAGGAGTGCTACTACTACTAGTGACAGCAGAATGGTTACACCTGCAACAGAACAGATAGCACTCACAATCGCAGTTCACCGCGCGTCCAAGTACCACGGCGCTACGAAGCCCCCTCGGTAGCTCCACAGAGATGTATCCTCACCGTCTCAGTCAAGTAGTCGGATGTCTTCCAAGTTGTTGTGGAGCTAGTCCACTGCCAGCAGAACTGGTCCGGACTTAAGGCCAGGATATGTGCCGAATTACATAAATCACTAGTGTACGTAGCAGTGTTGTGTAACGAGGACACTGTTAACTGTTAGTGGATGATGTGCCAACCTCAAACGTCTTGATGGGGCAGTCTCTGTGATCTAAATGTTGCATAATTTTTTTTAAATACGCGGATTATTGATTAAAAGTTGTTAACATTGTTCCTCCTTGACTTTTACACAAGATACGCGTAAGAATGAGCTTTTGTCTCAGTAGACGTAAAAAGATGGGCGGATTATCTATAGTAGTACTGAAGTAATATTTACAACGTTATTTGAATTACGATGCAATGGCACAGGAGAATTAGAGCTAGAACAAAACTAGCTGCATATCGCATGAAAAGACTCTATTGAAATAGTTTTTCCGTGATGAATTGATTACAAGAACATCACTTATTAATATAATTATTAGATTATCTACTTAGTGAGGCAATAGTTTAACTCTTTAAATAATTTAAATGCGATTAACTTTTTATTAAAAAAAATAAATGACATTTGTCGGCTTTGAATGTGGAATGCGAGTATGTAGGCAGTATAGTTATTTTATCCATCACGTTTGAAGTATTTAGTTATATCAATGTCGGCAAAGATGTAAAGTAAATTAAAATAAGCGTGCAACTTTTTTTTAAGGTTTATCGAGGCTGATTTCTACGTAGAAATATCAGATATTAGGTATTTTTACTGTTCCATTTCAATCTGAAATTTTGTAACTTTCACAGCTATAACAGCAGCAATTAGTATAAATACGGCACGAGTAAACTATGGTTAAGTACATTAGTTATAACTTAGTTACATTAAAAAACTTTTACTATTCAGACCATTTCTTCAAAGATATTTGGAAATACCTCAGCAATGTAATATTTCCGGGCACAATGTAGCGACTGGAAGATATGACTACTTTCCCATATGGTGCTTTTCGACGGATACAAATGTATGATAATAATTCTTTTGATGAATGAGGCCTTATTGATGACTATACGTTCATCAACATTTCCTGAGAAATTTAATTTCCAACAAAATGTAGTACCGTACTGTGTGCTTTCCAATTATTTTATTTTCGGATACACGATATGGTACAATCTCTTAATGGCGCAATATTGTCCATATGTTTCCAATCTTATGGGAAGGATTCTCTGAGGTTGTGGGAATAGCGCCTTGGGAAGATGTGTCTATTCATTTGAAGATTACGGATTGCATGTCTCCAAGTTTTGTGCACAATATTACAGCCTAGCTATAAATTCTGAAATGTCAGCTTGCAAAAGTCGATTACGGTAGGTAGCGAGGCTATAATATATAGTTTTATATTATGTGTATTGACCAAATATTGTACTATGTACATACATATAAATAAAACAGCCTACTCATTAGAATTGTCAGAGCTTGCCAAAAATGTATCGCAATTTAGTCAAAAGAAATGTAAAATATAAAAATGAGGCGGTATCAAAGGTTCAAACCCAGTCAAACATAACCCAAAACACTCGTATCTCAAAAGGAATACAGGGGGTTTCATTATACCTTTAATCTACGAGTAGGCCGCTGTGAATTATCCCAATTTAACCCCGACTTTCGTTTTGAGCGAGCAAATTTAAACATTATAATTTACCAGGCCTGTGTAACCAGCTTTTACATACTGCATATACATTGAGTCAGACAAAGTCATCAGTAAAGTTATTGAATATCTCCTACACATTAAAATACAAGTGCATTGCCAGCTATAGTATCGTACAATAAGGTAAATAACTGCACGGGACATTTAAAAGTTCAAAGACATTACGACGAAGAATATGCTGATATTGGTACTGAAACTACATTATTAAAAAGTGAAGCAAAAGAATAAAAAAATATGTGCAGATGGACTTACCTTAAAAGGCTATGAATATCGATTATCATTTGATGTGCTACTGAAGAATTTGTACATAATGCCAATGGCTCTAGAATTATGTGAAAACACGGTAAATGCTGCTCAAACCCTATTTTGTTGACCCATTAAACAACTCTTGTACTGTAACCTACAGTTTACATAAATCTCAATTTATTGTTAGGTAATTTGTGCCAAGCAGGCAAGTATATGATCATGCATCAAAACTGGAGATCATGCAATGGGCAGTAAAAATTTCCCAAGATTATACTACAAATATAAGATCATACTCGTACTTCCCAAAGGCTACAAATCTACGGTTTCACGACCATTCAACCACCACCGCTATAAAAAGAAAATGCTGTACAAATTAAACTTTTAAAGTCCATTTGATAAGATTTCTTTCCACGGTCATAAATTTGAATTAAAGAAATCGTCAAATAACAATGCTATAAAGGCTACGTATTTTACAAGGATGGAACCGATTTACTATATAAAGGGAGTGGTGCATTACTGTGATAGCTCAATGACATGGTTAAAAATATCTACAGATGCCTTGTTCAAACTATTTCGTTTCAAAGGACCGTTCTCACAAAATTTTGCAGGTTTTGAAACCGATTGAATATTTTACAGCGATGTTCTCAGTGTCCCGTTAATTAATTATTACCCAATTCAATGAATACTTGTAGATTTTTGTAAAGCAAATGACATTATTGCATTATTTTGTTATACAACATAAACAGCTTATATTATTGTAGACACAACACTACAGAATAATTATGATATATTATTTGTTTACCGTAAATGATAAACCGCAATGAAAACGATCCCGAGAGAATTAGCTAAACAATAATTAAAATTCAGAACGATACGATGCTACAATCAGGTAGAATTTACACAAGTCAATGATAAATATGGCAAAGAACTGAGCTTGTAGGTTGAAGTGTTGTTTGTTAAAAAGTGATTGGTGAAGAGTGTCAGTGAATTATGCAATGGGTGAGTGTGTTACCGCTTTTCAGGATTGCATTGTCTAATATTGTAATTGTTTGCTAGCAGCTGTTGTTTTGACAAATGTTTTAAAAAAATAAAAAGGTAGCAATATTACATAAAGAACACATTCTCTGTACTACTACTAATACTTTGATGGATTTTAAATAGAACATTGATATTGAAAATTTCACCGGGCTAATATTTTAAGACCATCATAAGGCGGCTAGTCCACTTGTCAATATTCCGTCATTTGTGCATCAATAATTGATGAGATATTTGTTTTTATATAGAGTAAAAAAAATCTCAACAATTATTGAAGCACAAATGACGGATTATTGACAGGTGGAATAGCCGCCTAACCTACTAACTAGTTAAATGTATAAATATTTTTGATCGCAGAGGGAATGAACACAAATAAAAAAATCGAAAAACATTATTGAAAAAAACTTGGAATTCATCACAACTAACCCAGAAACACTAAAATTCTTATCTGAATAACTAAGCCAACACAACAAACCCGGACAATATGTAAAAACGGTTAATTATTTAATTATTTCGTTTAAAACTTATCAGAATTCTCCCAAAATATGTCAAAACAGCATTATTAAAGCAAACAATGGGATAAAGTGACTTCGGTGGAGCCATTCTTATAGTTAGGCCCATTTCACTCTGGAGGTTAAGATCAAAATAGATTGTAAAATGTTTATGATTTGAGTCTAAGATGTCAACTATGGTTAATATTATTTGATAATGTTAAAAAATTGTCCGTACGTAGTTAAGGGGAAAAAAGTCATCCTGGTGATTAAGTTCGGAGGAACACCTGGGCAGCGGCCGCGAGGGGGCTCGTGCAGATCTCGCGTTAGGAAGACCATCACGTACCTTCTTGCTTGAGCTTTCCACAGCGCCTGTCCGGAATACGTAAAACACCAAAGCCCAAACAAGAAGAAAGAAACACAAAAAACCGGTGAAGCTACGCTAGCCGCCCCCAGAACACAACAGGCAGGGGGGCAGCTCAAGCAAGCGAGCCAGTAGGATGAATACCTAACAGAGGGATGGCATCGGAGACTTGAGGAAGGGTCTCAGCCACGAGGTTCAGGAACACTGTCAACGAGAGCAAGATGGTCACCCCTGAAACAGAAGCGACTCCAAGTATCAACGACGCCCGCTAAAGCGTTAGCCTACCTATAAGCGGGACGGCGTCGGAAGTCGTCGGCATCTTTTCCGCGACGAGATTGAGGAAAACAGTGAGTGACAGGAGTATCGTCACCCCTGAAAATACGGAAAAGTGTGCCAGATCTCTCATATTTCAGCTTATACTACTATTTGATGGTTTGTAAGACGTCACAACTGTTTTTATTATTGGTTGACTTGTATGCCAGATTGTATCTTTTTGCAGGCCTATGCCTTTGTGTTTTATTGTATCTGAGACTGATGGCGGTTGACTTTTCTGATGAACACGGTTCAGTTCTATCACTGGCAGTTAGAAATCATTGATATAATTTCACCCAGGGGGGTGGTCCAAGGGGTCCGGACCCCCCCCCCCCCCCCCGAAGTATTTTTTTTAATGTAAAAGTGTATTGTTTAAAGAATTTATCCATTAATAAATTACGTAAAAAAAATTTTTTGGACCCCCCCTCCCCCCGAAATCAAGACCTGGGCACGGCCTTACAGTCAGGCCTATTCTACGACGAAGTTGAAGAAAGCTGTGAGGGAGTTCCAGAACCTTCATTTTTCAAATACATACTCTTTGATGGATTTCAATTCAAATAACGTATTTTTTAGTGAGTAGCCTATCGCTATTTTCTATATTATTTACCTTCGGGCCTACCATGCCATTTAAAGAATAACTAATTGTCGGTATAAGAATGTAAACAAAACAATTTTAGAGCAGTACTTTGCGTTCTAAAATAATTTTGTTCACATTTTTAACCCCCAATCCTAAAATTTGTTAATGGTAGACCCGCTTAAACTACCGAAGTTATTTTACAATATCCTTATATAGCATCTAACTTATTTTAGTTACAGCTAATTGGTGGAGACTTATAAATACATTTCTGAATTAATTTTTATTAACTTCTGAATAGTGTCTATAGTATTTAATTTATGTACAGGTAAAAGTACAGTAAAATACTGTAGTTAATTAATAATTAAGGTAATCATTAACAAGGCAAGTAGACTATTTGGAGTAGGCCTACGAGCTCATTTGGTTAAGCAGTAGAATCCGGGTTGATGTTCAATCTGAAAGATTACTTCAAAACGTTTCATCAACATCTGCGGTTGACATCTTCGGTGGTACTACGAAGACTTCTAAGATTAAATATCTCGGTGGTTTCATAGTAGCTACTTAGTAGCAGATATGAACGAAACGTTTGGAAATGCGCTTTCAGATAAACTACTGCCCATCAGCTCGGATTATGCTCCTTCACATCTGACTCCAGTATTGACAGCCTTTGTAATTATATCTAGCTTCGTTTATAAGAAGGACCAGTAAGGAAATGCCTCGAAGAATGGTCTTGAGTTTGTTCAAGGGTTTTTTTAATGCGGCAATTAATTTTGTAGTTGCCACTTCAACAGAAGTAATTCGGATCAGTTTCACCAAAGAATCTTATAACGGATTACGGAAACCATAATAATAATTTGTTGCATTATGTACAACAATAACACTCCTCTAAATTACAATCACTCACCACCAACAATAGGCTTCCACTGATAAGCTATTCAAATACTCAATACATTTTCATTATCAATTTTCATTATTTGATACTCATCGTCAATTTTATTAAGTAACGGAATTATGCTTCAACAATATTTTCATGGCCATAAAAACAGACCACATATACGGTATAGACCTATGACTTCAACTGCAATAGTTAGGGCACTCCACTGAAAAAGAAAAGATCTATAGAACTAACCTGTTTATTTCAGAATTATTGTTTTGGAAAACTTATGTCGTCTGCTACAATTGTTTAAAATAAATGTAGCTGGCCTTTCCATACTTTTGGGTCCAAATCAAGAAAAGGGATTTATATATCTACTGTAGATACTGCAATATCCACTGAAAGAATATACAGAATATGCTGCTCATTCAATCGAACGGAAAAGTTTTCCAATTCAACACACTAATCATGGAAAAGATCCGTCCAATTTTCAACCAAAATGTCCCGTTGACTCAAAGAGAGGCCGAAAATGACCCTCAATGACAAATGAATTGACTAAAGAGAAAGTTTTATGTATTTTTTATATTTTTTTATTATAAATACTTGACTGAATCGTGACTACATTATCCAGTTCCCTTACAAGGCGTTGCAGGACCGATAGTGCCCCTAATTCAAGGGCCATCACTGGTGCCAGCAATTGCACGCAAAAAAGTTCTGCCTCATGCCGTATACCCTCAGAATCTGGATAATTTGAGACGCCCAGATAAATGACCACATCCGTTTCCAAATTCAGCACATCCACACAAATTGGCGGATTTCGATGCTTGCGTGAGAACAGGACCACCGGTGATTTGGAACTTGATATTTAAAGTCTCAGGGCCGCTAAGCATGATAAAATCGTGTTAAAAGAAAATAAATAAGGGAAATAAAATTAAAATGTTGAAATAGAGATATTACTTTGAAATTGTGATACGCAACCTTTTCGCATAGCGAAAAACAGCGCACCATCCTGTTTGCTGGGAGACCATTTAATTAATGTTGCTTTTTCCAGCTATAGGTGTCCCTTTTCGGGAGACAATTTTTAGTGATAGGGTTTTTAAGGGATAGTGTTAATGTTGCGGTTGTCCGCGAGTTGCTTCGCTTGCCTTCGGGTATCGAAGAAGACATATGCTCTTTTAGCTTTTTTTCTTTTTCGTTGACCGTGGTTGCTATTGAAAAGTGATCGCTGAATAATGACTAAAATGTTTCCCCAGAATACAAAAATTTCACTAAAATGATGATCCGTGCCTTTGGTGGTGAATGATCAGAAAAGAATGGGAAAGTTATCTAATGTGAGCTTTTCCTCGGAATCCGAACTCCAGCAACGCCATGGAGCTGATGAGAACACATGGCACAATCAGAATGGGATCAGAAATCAGATTTGAAATAAAATTTCAATCAATCAATATGGGACAGTTACCTACTGCGAGCTTTTCTCCGAAATCCGGAGGCTAGAGGATCCCTATCAGAAACGCCATGGGGCTGGTGAACGCACACGCCACAATCAGATTAAGATAAGAATATACTATAATAATTAGAAATCAGATTTTAATCAGAAATCAGAATGAGAAAGTTACCTTGTGTGAGCTTGCCCCCGGACAGGGTGAACCCCAGCAACACACTTGAGCTGATGACACAGTCAGAATATAGTAATCAGAAATCAGATTTCAATCAGAAATCATAATTCAGAATCCGAATGGGAAAATTACATATAGTGTGAGCTATAGCCCAGAATCCGCAGGCAGTGTGAACCCCAACAACGCGATAGGGCTCAAGAGCACACAAGGCACATACTTTGTATGCAGAATAGGATCAGAATGTAGCCATCAGAAATTATAATTTAAATCAGAATTCGGAATTAGAATGGGAAAGTTACCTAGTGTGAGCTTTCCCCCGAATCCGGAGGCAGTGTAGACCCCAGCAACCCATTTGAGCTGATGACACAATCAGAATGATGTAAACAGACTTCAATCAGAAATTATAATTCAGAATCCGAATGGGAAAGTTATATAGTGTGAGCTTTTCCCCAGAATCCGCAGGCAGTGTGAACCCCAACAATGCCATAGGGCTGATGAGCACACAAGGCACATATATGCAGAATGGGATCAGAATTTAGCCATCAGAAATCATAATTTAAATCAGAATTCGGAATTAGAATGGAAAAGTTACCTAGTGTGAGCTTTTCCCCCGAATCCGGAGGCAGTGTGAACCCCAGCAACGCCATGGAGCTGATGAGCACGCAAGGCACAATCAGGTTGAAGAAGTAGTACAAAGTCCGTCTACGTATCATTATTGTGAACGTCACATCCACGTATGGCTCTGGACAACACTGATAAACTATTGTGTTCTTCTTTCCAGGCATACCTGAAAAATTAGGAGTATTTTATGTCTTTTATCTACAATATACATAACAACCTGAGGAAGTCAAAACAAACAAAATGATACATGGGGGAAGAAAGTAAGAAGGTATAAAGGGGGCAATAAACCTCGACTGGAGTTGTAACAAAACGGCTACACGCAGCTCGGTCAGCAACAAAGCAGAGCTTGTATGTCAGCAAGTGGAAAGCCTCTCCGTAATCAGCACTACTCCTCCCGTTATTACCCCCGGGTTCTACATTTTGATCTGGCACTTTACATTTTCATTTTTGAGCGGCCTCTTTTAAAGTAGGTAAGACAATCCAGTGGTAAAGTGAGAAAAAATGCCGTGCCATGACAACCTAATAAATAAATAAGGACTTTTTATTGTTTCAAATACTAAGCCAACCTAGCGGAGTAAGGGCTGTAAAGCCCTCTCTTACACTCAACTTGGAAGACCCAGGGCCGCCTGCTTTACATGCCCTCCGAAGCATGGCCAGAAAATGTGGCCAGTATGGGACTAGAACCAACAACCTTTCGGGGGAAAGTCAGAGTCCATACCACTATTCTACATGTCTTGACTAATGTGGGCTGGTAGAAGATCCTCCCTTATACCCACTGCTTCATTTGGGATGTTGAAAGTAAGAAAGAAAATTGATTTTATTTTTACTTTCAACAGGATAGTGAGTAGATTTTGTTGGGTCACTAGGGAACCGCTGTTTTATATATAAACTCCGCTGAGTTGAGCGTCACAGCTGAAAAATCCCGGTAAGTTGACTAAGGCATACTGTTTAAGTACTACGCGATTAGCAGTCATCTTACAAATGATGTAGGCGATGCGAGCTTTCGTATATATCATTTGACACTAACACAGTATGCTTCAGTCAACTTACTTTGATTTATCTGCTGTGACGTATAGCTCAATTCAGCGTAGTTGTACAATTGGCCATAGTGTATAGCCGTCAATAAGCATCAATCGCCGATCAGTGGAAGGAGTTCCGATACTGTGGCGCATATCAAAATGTAGAGGAACAATTTTTGTAAGGGGTGTGATCTACTTAGTAGCTTTTTATCTGTATCGATAATTTCTTCGAAATTTTGTTTTTTTTTCAAATCGTGGGTACATAAAATTGCCTCATTGGCAACTTTGTAGTCTTTGGAATACATCTTGATACAAAGCACGCTTAAAACTTTGTAAAATACTACGTCATAGGCTACATAAAAAATTACAAAACAAACCCTACTTTGAATCCGGTGGAGTCTTAAGCAATCAATACTATACACAAACAACTAAAACCACTGAAAACAAAGTCAAGATGAAAAATTTACACCTTAGTAGACATCAGCTACTGGATAGAAAAATTGATAGGAAGCGAATATTCGAAAATTTCAATCGACTGAGACGAACCAATGAAAATTGTGATGGAAGAGATGTCATTTTTGTGGGAAAATCCGAAGAAGGGAAAGAACCCGTTGTAAAAACATGTCATCGCAAATTTGAAAATCTGGATGCCTCGGATATACTTCAGATTTTCGACCTCCGCACCATCATTTCTGCGTCCTTTTTCCATAAGCCTCCAATTTGTTTTAACATAGTAACTTAGTTGCCCTGAAGACATTTTGGGACATGATACAGTGATGGACAATGAATAATAATGAATAACTAACTGATAAATAATATATTTTTATTGGCTAAATTGTTTTATAAGCGTGTGCAGTCATTTTGCCTGATTGCCAGAAAATATTGTAAGAAACGTTTTTGTTCTGAAGAAAGGATATTTTTTTTAAAAAGAAATGTTTGATTATTGCGTACCATTAGCGTGCAGTATCAGTAATCAGACAAAAATATTATAAATTTCAGACCATTGGCCTTAAAGATTTTTGCTCTTAAATTTTATATTTGACTTAAGCTCGCAAGATTTTTTGTTTGTTTGTTTAATAAAAGATTATTCGCCTGCAGACAATTTAATGAATGTATTCGAATAACCTCTTCAGTCGCCTCTGCAGGTAATACCTGTGTTGAGTGACGACAGGTCACCGATCACATGATGTGTAGAGACTTGCACAAGTACGAGCAAGCTACCACTATGCAGCAATATGAATAAGTATTCCTTTGTAAGCTTAAAAAAATTATACTTTACTGCTGTGAAAATGTGTAAAACCCCACTATTTTGGACTTATATTTTCAAATCACCCCCCCCCCCCCCCCCCCGGACTCCCCATTGGTACCTATCTGCATTTCTGGCTACGTCTCTGGCCGAGACTTGGGTGATCACAAACCGAGCTTTATGCTCAGTCTCCGTGAACTAATAACCAAACCAGTAAGACTAATTGTTATACAAGGAATTCTTCGTACGCTTGATTTAAAATTAGAATTGCTAGTCATGCACTATGAACGATGGTTTAGTAATGAGCGTCTGGAGGGACATTGGTTTCTATGGACACATCGCATCTGTCAACGTCCCCTCGGCTATTGGTTTTCTATTAATGAAACATATTGCGTCCCAAGGGGAGGGTAAGTGATTCCACCTTCTAAGAAAGGTGGTTCCCTTTGTTTTTTTAGTGTTTTGTTATTGGGTGGAAGAGCTAGGTAAAGGATGAGATTCGGGATGCTGGACAAATCGATAACGCCCACCCCGGGTTCTTACGAAATTGGAAAACCTTCCCTGGGAAAACAAGTATCAGTGCTTTTGGTCAAGTAAGTTTCAAACAATGGACTGGGACAAGTTGTGAGAATGTCAGTCGACAGCATGCCGAACAAGATGTAGAAAGCAAGCATGAGAGGAAAACTAATGGCGGGACCTAAAGTAAAACTAAGGGAGCTGGGAGTCCATAGATGGTGGAGTGTTTTACAAAACCGAGAAGACTGGAGGAGTGTTGGTGACCATGCCAAAGCCCATCAAGGGGAAGGAAAAAGAAGATAGAGGATCAAGTCAAACCTGCATAAGGCGGACGATTTGTGTAACGATGGTGACGCGATGCTCGGAAAGGCATAGATCACGGGTTAGAGTCCCGTATTGTCCAGATTTTTCTTGATTCCCTTTTTCGAGATGCAAGTAAGTTTCATTCTAGGTTTCAAACTTAACCAATTTTATTCGTCTTTAAATCGGATGTAAAAGAGCCGGTGCATACACAGTCTACTTGTACATACATGCTTTCCTATTATTATCAATGAGGTTCTGTAGGGACAGTTTTGGTCACTAGGTTCGCTGACGACAATTAGATATCCATATTATTCAAAATGGCCGCCGTTTGCATGTAAAAGCTAAGCTCTTAGCATCTAATTAATTCTTTTAATATTTTTTATAATATTTTTACTATGCCTGGACCTTATTTCGCTGCATATAATTTAATATATACTGTATATTCTCCGTGATTTATAGAAAAATATCACTTTAAAATAATACATAAATAAAATAATTTTAAAATAGTATTGAGGCATATGGAAAAATCAACGCTTTGATATCAGTGCAACTGGTGCTGGCATCTACAAAATGACGTCACAAATGAACCTCATTAGTATAGATAACAAGATAGATAATAAATGAGTTCCATAATAAGGTAGTTCCATGGTAAATTTTGTCCCATGGAGAGGTCCCGTAGAAAAATTAATTTTTAGTCATTTTGCACGAAAATTGATTTTTTTTTTGTTGGCGCGGGACTCTTTCGAGTATTTGCGCAGGTCGGTGTGTGTGTGTGCGGAAGTCATGGGTGGTTGAGAATGGTTTTCCTGAGTTTGTCTACAGGTGGGGCATGACTCCTCCGGTCTTGTACGGAAATAGCGACTAAAATATGTGTGAATTTGCAAAAGAAGTTCGTTGGAGCCGTACTTGAGAAAATAAATTGTAGTAGTTTTTCGTTATTGGAGAGTAAAGAAGCCCCATAAATAAAAATAAATCATACTGAGATAGGACTATTGTGAACCTACACGCCAAATTTCATGAAAATTTACCCAGCAGTTGCCCCCAAATTGACGAACGGACAGACAGACATTTCGTAAAAACCACTTTTTTAGTTCCTGGCACCTAAAACGTGTAAATCTTGAAATCGAAAAAAAAACAGGATAAAACAGTATTTCGTTACCAACAGTACCCACACAATTAAATTAGATAGGATACATTTAGTATTGTATTAATTTAAATATGCTTCATTTATTAAAGCAAACAAAATATTTTTCAACCTCGCCTAAGTCTTGAATGTCTGCTACCACGTCAACGTATGTGCAATGAGAGGTCGGTGGAAACCCCGCCTTAAATGGATTGATTTCGGTTATAATTTAAAGTTTCAATCAGTTGCAACCATCGAAGATGTTAAGACTAAAAAGAATAATACGATAAGTAACTTACCCAATAGATACCATTCACCATTCGTGATAAAGTCAGACAAATCTCCCCCTTCGTCTTCCGACTTGAGCACTAAATCCAGCTGAAACCACCAGCACACACTCGATCAAATATCAGCTTCGATAATAGAAAGAAGTCTTGCGTCCTAACATTAACACCTATCCCGTTTTTACATTTATTACAACAGTATCTGCAGTAGGTACAAAGAATATTGTAAAAAGACTGTTGAACCCTTCCACTATCAGTTTTTTTGCAAAAACTCAATTTGCATTGGTGCAAATTCCACCGACCTCGACTTGATTGTGATACTGATATTGACGTGGTGGCAGACATTTTTAAACTATCTTTAATGTCTGCTGCCACGTCAATATCAGTATCACTATCACTATCGAGGTCGGTGGAATATGCGCCATTGGAAATATTGATACGGTAGTAGACATATCATTCAAGAATCAGTAAATAGAAGGAATTAGAGTTCTATGTAGGAGAGAGATGGGACATTTGCTTCCCGCCAAAAAAAAAATTTTAAACTTCAGGTGCCACCTGCCACGTCTACTACACCATCGGCCATGCAATAGACGTGACAGGTTGCTTCAAACCCTTTTCACGCCTATATAAAGTTCTAGAAAAACTGTTCCCGCCATTATTATACATACTGTATATAGTATATGTGGCATTCTCAAATATTGATTGAACAAAGTTATAGAAGGCGTGGAAAGCGCACATAGTTTCAGTATTTATTGCCAAATTTCCACGTTTCTAATCGGTGCTAGCTACGCGCACATATCATGCATAAAATTTTAGAGAAATATTTCTTGTAATTACTGAGTCCTTGATGATAACTTAAGTTTAATACTTCCGGAGAAATTTGATTTCCAGCAAAATGGATAATGGGGGTTCCCGATATTGTAGGTACAAACAAAAAGGATTTCTAACTGATTGTTGGATTAATTCAATATTTTTTTTATTAAAAAGTAATGTTAATTTTTTATGTGCATGTAACAACGACAGCTGTTGGAAAAATTACCCGTCGTTACCACAAAATATTTCCATACCGGAGAATTAATTTCAGTATGATTGAAAAAAAAAACTTTAATGCTGAACCTTATTTATACCAGCAGTGTTTATTGTATTAAATTCGATAGCAGTTAATGCTGAAACGCAGACTTTCAATATATAAACATTGCATACATTATTATTTACAGCAGCTGAAGCTATTCTATTCTACTATTACTGCAGAGCTACAAAATGCGATTTCAGAATTATATTATAGAATTTTAAGATAAGTCATAAAACTATCACGCAGACATTGTAATTTGAAAATTATTTAATTTTAAGTTAGGATTTAAAATAGATTTTTCAAAAAAGTCATGCGGAATTAAGTGAACCAAGGTGCGATGGCACACAACATTAAATTTGCTTCCTACTTTTATTGCCTTTTAAAGTTATTAACATGCAGATTTAATTAAGTCGTGCCTCTAATTAAGTCAAATCGGTGGTGGAGGCAACGATGAAATTTTATAACTAAATTTAAAGTTGTGCAATCCTTGCCGGAATATAAAAAGTACAATAATTGATGCAAAATTCTTTCAACTTTAATTCTCATCAGCACTAAATTTTATTTGGGATATAATTTAATAAGATATTGAGTTAAATGTTTAAATATGTACATAGCCTATACTATGCAGTTTGGTATTAGCTTATTCTTGGAATTAAAAATGTAAACAAAACAATTATGAATAGCACTTCCCATAATAAAATAATCTTTTTTACATTTTTAATCCCAGGTTAGGATTAAAAACAATGTAGTGGCCGGCAGAGCAATTAAATATACAGCATTCCAATTACATAATATTAAGGCGGCAATTCCACCAGCGATTTTACTTCATTTCTCATTTGTGATTTTTCGTTTGGTTTGCTTTAGGGAGATTCTTATGTAGATACTTAACTTATCTATTATAAATTAAGTTATGATATGGTAGAGACTTATTAATGATGTCTGCTACCATATTATAACTTAATTTATAATAGATAAGTTAAGTATCTACATAATAGTCTCCTTAAAACAAAACAAAAAAAAATCTCAAATCACAAATGAAGTAAAATCGCCGGTGGAATTGCCGCCTTACTATTACAGCAATAGACGAATTATATTATCCCACAGTCACTAGAATAGTCTCGATCGGTAAGAAATATACTGCACGGCACTGCCATGCATTGGAATATGGCAGTGCCCCCAGTATTCCTTACCTAGACTTTTCATGTAATAGTGGGACCCACACTAATAGGGAATCGGACATCATACCTGCCATATAGTTAATATTCCGACAAAGTTTTTTGCAACCTAAACAAGCTGCTACGAGAACATAATTATTATTAAGGATACCTATACGAAATTACATATCTATATATACACTAAATTATGGGAAGTTGTAGTTTCAATGCAATATACAATGATACAAGTAAAAATAAAATATCTAAACATGTGACTCGAATGACACAATAAAATATTTTCATTTTAACTTTAATACGGTTGCAAATAGACTATTGCATGCGGGGGCATCATAGAAACTGCTGGCCCCCTTGCAAAATAGAACTATACTCCATGGTCCCCCAAATTATTATATACTGTATGCCTAATTTAATCTTAATTACTTAATCATACGGAATATCTGACATGACGCCGAAATATTCCTCATACCAGAGACATCTTCAGGCAGGAAACCCTTAAAATTACAATTTCAAATTTTAAATGAAATAACGATCGTAGAATCATTAATTAGGTGTCGCAAAGTAGAAGAAATGTTCGTCTACAATTTGATGTAAATTATGTGGCGATGGGGCCGTCACTAACAGCGATCGGCCACAGTTATTGAAATTTATTTGTAACAATGTCAATTACGAAGGAGTTCTAAAACTGCGGCCAATTGGTGTTAGAGACGCCTACTAATTTATAAAAATGTAGAGCAACATTTCTTTTTCATTATAACACCTCATTCATGGCTCTAAGATCAATATCTCCATTGAAATTGAATTTATGAAAAGAAAAAAACGGACGGTGAGTTTATTGTCTCTTAATTTATACGAACCTAACCTGTACGGCTCATGCACAACTAGGTCCAGTTTTTTTTTATATAAAAAAAAAATGGTGTCAGTAGTTCAGTCCTCGCACGTCACAGAACTACACTGCGATAAACAAACAATTCTTCAAAACATTATTCTACACTTCAAAAAACAATCACAACCACCAACTTTTCCTTTTCTTCAAAAAAAAATTGTTTTAATATTTAAATTGGAGAAAATGCTAAGAACTACAATACGATCGATGTTTAAAATAGTAGATAGGTACATACAGTAGTATATGAATAGGTAAACTATAATAAAAGCTTCTTCCAAGCGTTGAATTTCTACAATATTGTATATTCCTTGGAAAAATAGATAAATACTTGCCTAAACAGTACATACAGTACATGTAATAATATATTATAATAATTTACAGCATTATAACAGGTCAACAACTGAACAATGTCGGTGACAAATAATATGTGGGCGTCACAAACACCGATTGGACACAGTTATGGAAAGCGTGAGGTATGAGCACAATTTCCGTAATTTCTGTCAATTCCCACTCTTTACATAACGGTCGCCAATCGATGTTTCTGGCAGTCACATTCTGTATATCAAAGACAGGAGGAGCATTTTCTGGTATCCCCATGCTCGGTTCTCAACGATTGGTAGCTTAAGCTCAATATTTTGACTGGAATTGGATTTTGTTCAATATTCATAGTACAGACGTGTCGGGGGAGTTTCTTACTTTAAAGGGGCAGATCATGGGGCAGATTGAGCCTTGTTTGCTGGTCAAGGGAATTAGGATTAGGGCGTAAATTAGGGAGCAAGTGGTTGTGAGCTCAGGCATCTGTATCGTGATGCCAGTCAGTTGTAAAACGACGGGACCTGATTATCCAAGTAGGTAGGTATTTCTCCGCTACGGGCAAGTCTGGACCCCTCTTCCCGAAATATTTGCAGCGTACACAAGATAGAATGGAGTTTTAAATGCTTTGAAGTTATCTCACCTTCAAGGACGTCAGATGGACCCCCCCCCCCCCCCGAAACATATTTCTGGCTACCGGGTAATTTCTATAAGTCCTGAGAAAAAGGAACAAAAACCAATTACTCTCCAAGTTTTTTTGTTCATTTATTTCTCAACATCGCCCCTTTTCGGATTTAAACCATATTTTAATCAGTTATCAAAGATTGACAAACCCATCGAAAAAAATATCTACAGAAGGTCTGCAAAAAAGGTCTCTGCCAGGGTGATGGATACCTAGTCTCATCGCTATAGGCGTAAATTGTTGAAAGGGTCAAATATAGGGCAGGGTGTGCATTGTTTTCTGGTCAAGGGAAATAGGATTGAGAGAGCAAATGGTTGTAAGCTCAAGCACCTCTATCCAGAAGCAGGTAGCCTAAGTTGTAAAACGACGGGACCTGCTTTACCAAGTAGGTAGGTATTCGTATATACTTCTCCGCTACGGGGAAGTTCAATAAGTCCTCAGAATAAGTTAGAAAACCCAATTATTCTCACATTTTTTCTTTTATTTCCCAACATCAACCCTTTTTGGATTTCAATTATATTTTAATCAGTTAACAACCATTGTCAAACCCATCGAAAAAAATATGTTCAGAAGGTCTGTCAGGGTGATAGATAGCCTCATCACTAGACGTAAATTTATTGAAGGGGCCGAATACAAGGCAGGGTGAGCATTGTTTTCTGGGCAAGGAAATTAGGATTAGGGCGTAAATGAGGGAGCAAGTGGTTGTAAGCTCAAGCACCCGTGTCCAGAAGCAAGTAGCCTAAGTTGTAAAACCACGGGACCTGCTATACCAAGTAGGTAGGTAGGTACTCGTATATACTTCTCCGCTACGGGGGAAGTTCAATAAGTCCTCAGAATATGAGTAAAAACCCAATTATTCTCACATTTTTTCTTTAATTTCTCAACATCATCCCTTTTTGGATTTAAACAATTTTTTAATCAGCTGACAAACCCAGCAAAAAAAAAAATATGTTCAGAAGGTCTGTCAGGTTGATAGATAGCCTCATCACTAGACGTAAATTGTTGAAAGGGCCAAATATAGGGTAGGGTGAGCATTGTTTTCTGGTCAAGGGAATTAGGATTGGGGCGTAAATGAGGGAGCAAGTGGTTGTAAGCTCAAGCACCCGTATCCAGAAGCCAGTCAGTTGTAAAACGACGGGACCTGCTTTGCTAATTACTTCTCCACTATCTCTCGAGAAAACTAATGGAGTACTTTGTTAATTTCCGCTGTTGCTGCTGCTTCTGCTGCAAATACTTGAAAATGTACAGTCCGCGTAGAAAACACAGAAAACTAGAATAATTTATGATGAGAGAACACGATGTCAGGTTCGATTTTCTTTTTCAAAGAATGATCAGTTGGTGCAGACATTTTGAATTCAAAGCTACTCTGTTTCCGGTTAAATTAATTGCAAAAGAGGTAATTTTGTATTGTAGTTGGTTTCATGATGAGGGTATCCGGTATATGGAATGGTTAAACCTCTGAATTGTCCTGGAAATATTGCTACTTATTACTTCAAGCTGGCAACAACGAATTCAGCACTTGATTTTTTTTGGGGGGAGGGGGGGGGGGGAGAGTAGCCACCCTATGTGATTTTTACTTCCTGAACTAGTTGCTTTCCTTTTTAAAATTTTCACGCAAATGATAATTTACGGAGCAGTGAAGGAGGCTTTCGCGAAAAGTCTATGAATGATAAGACCGTAAGGCAGGGGCACTCTGTCATCCCGGATTAAGAGAATGAAGCGACCGCTTCAGGCCCCGCGCGGTGGTTGTCAAGGAATTAGATAAAAACTCTATTTTGCTACTATTGACTCAAAATCCCCCCCCCCCCCCCCCTATTGTAACGCGAAAGTCTTTGTAATTTTATTGAAACTGATGTACCTATCTACTAAGCGTATAAGCGATATTTTTAGATGGAAGCTACTAATGTTTTCCCAACAGATGAAGAAGTAATGAATAAAAGTAAAAATAAACATATAGTGATTGAAAGTGTGTTAAAAAATGATGAAAGGTAAGGGCAAAATAAAATTAGTTCATCTATCTAGGCCACAAAGGCACTCATCGTGACTGATCCAAATTCCACTGCAGATAAATGAGGTTTCTAGCTGACGACTTGATTACGCTCTGGCGCCGGAGCTTTTTGAAATTTCCCAGAGAAAAGAATCCAAATATAGCCATTGTAGCAAGACTTATATTTTTTCTCGTGAAGCTTTCATGATGGTGGTCGCAAGATATTTAATTCACATTAGCTCCGTCCCTGAGTCTTCATTCAACGTCTTTTCTATGTCTTCAAATAAGAACATTCGTATTCCCCGTTCTTTAACATTCTTTTGTGTAAGATAAAAATAATCGTAAAGCGTAGGATTTTTCTTCCACTCAATGTATTATTCGCCATTTTCTTCATTTTGCTTTGAGCTATTAAGAATAATTAGTCTACTTGCCATGATATCACATTTTGTTACAACAGGAGTATATAGAGTCGTTTCCTGCATTATTTTCATAAGCTTCTCATACAGCAGATTTCGCAAAAGAAAGAAGAGTTTTGTATGTTAAATATAGTCTACTTTAAAGCCTTTTTCCAGTGAGGTCGGTACTAGCGTATGGTACAGGATTAGGCTAAAGTACTTATAGGTGTATAGCTATGGTAAAAGTCCAAGAGACTTCCTGAAGCTACGGTCGCAAAGAAGAGCTTCTGCGAGAAACTTGAAGGCATAATACTCTTTGCAGACCTGAAATGGTTGGTGATGGCGACCTAAGGCAGCTACGCGTCCAGGGCCTAAGGAGGAAATCCCATATCCGCGGCAAATGGTGAGAAAATTTTGAAGAGACCAGAACTCTTTATGGGTAGCAGCGCCGGACATTTACTTTCAGGTATTGCATTTGACACTTCTTTTCGAACAACTCCTATTAATGTCTTGCTTCAAAATAATATGTTTCCAAGCATCAAGCTTTCCACCGAGTACATAATGCGATTGTACCATCGAAAGAATGGAAGTTCCCGATTAGGTGCATAGGAGACTCGGGTTTGAATCTCGTTTCTGTCCAATTGTCCATGTCTTCTTTTTTCTAACTGTAACCTAACATATTACCTAAGCTAAACAGTCTTAAAATATGCATACATATAACAGACCAGTGATTCCCAAACTGTACACCGCGGTGCCATAAGGGAATAATATCGAGGTGTTACAAGTATTTAGGACAGGAACAAAAAGGTAGGATATGTTCTTATGTAGGCCTATATGTACACTACTGCGTAATTATGCATTAGCTATAAGTTCGGGCCATGCTGGGTACCGCCTATTAAATCCCTGTAAAAAAGGACACCGCTTCCAAAAAGGTTTGGGAACCACTGCAATAGACATATGAAAAAAAAAAAAACAGAACAATCATAATATGCTGTCGGGTTAATTACTTCAGATGACATATTTAAAGTGCAGCAAACATACACTCGCCTCGTGCTTATGTTAATAACTTTATTAATTAAGTGTAAACTTTAAATACATAATATTACAAAGTATAAGTCACCAATTTATTATTAAGATGTTAGATTTATTTGCGATTAAAGGTGCCCATAAGAAAAGCACGCAGATTATAATAGTAGACCAAGTCATAGAACACAGAGCATATCAGTATTCGATGACTTTGTGTCGAAGCAGTTTTCATGGCAATGGGCACGATGTAGCATTAAAAGCTAGAATGAAAGGCAAAATCAAAGATTGAAACGTTTTCAGTGCATAGATTTCATATAGTCCATTCCTTCCAAACTGGCCAGCACTTATTATTAGTCGTAATTTGGATGGGCCATATTGCCTAGTTGGTACTTTGCTGGCCTATTATAGACCTAAGGTTGGCACATCTTCATCTGCTTTTTGACACAAAGCCGTCGTATTTTATACTTGTGCATAAAGTTATAAGGGGTGCTATTCAGCAAACAACAACAATATTCAGTAGTCAATATAATTTAGTGTACCATCATCAGATCAATAGTGTACTTTGATGAATAAACTTCAGCCTAACCAAGCAGCCTAATAATGAAACGAATCGCCCAAGTAACTTGCCAAAAGAATGGAAAACATAAAGAATATAGGAAAAATTATTATATACAGTATATTATATATATTATTATTTATAAAAGCAATTATTATTAATTCTTTTACTTTATATGTGCCAACTTAGATGCTGAAAAGTTTTGTATTGAATATATCAGTAATATTTTCCACACTCACTTTGTAATACTTTGTTGAATATTACTAAAAATAAGATTATAAAAATTTAGTATTACTTAACAAAGTTTTTTTTTTTTTTTAATTGAATAGATTAATCGCATGCAAACAATTTAATGAATGTATCCAATTGACCTCTTCAGTCGCCTGCGTAGGTTGTGTAAAAACTCGCACAAGTGCAAGCACGTTACCACCTGCAGCCTGATAATGGCGATTATAGTACCGGTATTAATAATGTAAACAAACAAATTTTGAATAGCATTTTCTATTATATAATTATCTTGTTTACATTTTTAATACCAGGGGATTAAATAAATACCGGTATTATAATCGCCATGATCAGGTTGCTGGCCATCGAAGTCGATTATTATGTTATTTTATTGTTTATTTTGAACTGAATGTTATATATTATTTAATTATTATATATTAGTTAATTATGCGATTAAATTGATTTTCAAAAAGTACGTAGCCGTAGGTATACACAATTAAGACGCGGTTAATTAGTTTATATAAGTAGGCATAATTATAAATCACTAACAAAACTTTTTTCCACATTTTCATGGGAACGTCAACGCGCTTTATTTAAAATTACAAATACCGATTCCATAGCTTACATAAACAGATGAAACAAAAGTCAAGTTTTAAATTACAGTAGACTTTGGCGGCTGTAGGCAAATAAACTTCCGCGGGCAAGAGAAAAAGCCTCCTCGCCAAGAACGAGCCTAAACAAAAGTGTTTCTAACTGAAAAATAAAAATGGTAAACTTTTCTTTCTTTCATAATCTTTTTATTTTCCTCTCCAGTTAATACTGACTCAATCTGACAGATTTTATTTACAATTTTTAAATTAAATTAGCTTAATAATGAAATTGGGAATTAATAATCTTTTTTTTCTAAGTCACTTCACTAATAGCTTTTTCGCTTGCAGATTAATTTGCCGCTTTTTCTGACACTAAACTATGTAGTAAGTACTGTATCTTACAGTGGTACCCAACAGGTGTTTCGCGGGTTTCTGGGGTCCGACAGATATCATTAGAGTACAAAAAATCTATTGTATTAGGCACAGTAACTGATTTTCTATTTTGAAACTTTCTGAGCGTTTTAGCGAATGCTAACTGCTAGTTAAATCTGTGTAGTGTAGTTCAAAGTTAATAAATAATGTCTTTTATAACATTATTTTCTACTTATTTTTTCCACATATTTTGAACTAGAATAATGGCATGTATCTATTACATTGGCATAGCTAGCCAAGGCAAGGTCCCAACCATGTATTGTATTACGTTAGCTTAGCTAGTCTTCTCCTCATTGGATCCAAGGAGGGGGGGGGGGGAAAGCAGGTGCAAAAGTTGGACTAAACCGCGGGTTTATTTGCATTGTTTTTTTTTTAATATAAACATTCCAATCTTAATTATTACATCTTGTTAAAATTGCCCGCACTTTTCTTTTATAATGTGTAAATTAAATTCATCAAAGAAAACCAAATTCTATTTAGTGTTAACTCGTCAAATCTTCAATGGGGAGGGGGGGAGGACGTGTCTCCCCTGCACCTCTCTGGCTACGCCTATGGTCATTAGTAATATTAGCGATGGGATTGATAATTTTATTTTTGTCGGAAATACCTGCTAATTTTATAATATAAATTATAATTAAAGTAGGTACTTTTTTTATACTTTCCGTTGCATAGGTATAGCAGCTTACTTTTTGTTATATCGCAGTACGGCAAAATAAGGATGTAAAATGTAAATCTTTTTTGTTTTTCTTCAACGAAGGAAGGAAGTGGAGTGCATTTTAAATTTTTTATTATGCCGAGTGACAAATGGATTAATAATAAACTTACAGCAATTCTTTTTACTTTTTTTATTGTTGAACCCTGCAGTTGCGCTGCATAAAGTAATATTAACAGTACCATTTATTGTGTAATATAAGTGGAGTCTTGCAGTTAGGAAGCCCACAATTTGAGTTTGCAACATCTTAATCGCTCAATCTCAAATTTTCTAAAGATAGTAATTTTCAACTGGACTATTTTATCATTTTCAATGGGTGCGTTCGATATGCTAGTCCATCAGTTAACTGAAAGTACTAAGAAAGAACTACGTATAAGTGACGCAAAAATGACGCTCAACGGATTAAGTGTCACTTAAGAAAAATGTCTCTAGGCTTATCTACAGCCATATTTACTGGTTCCTCTTATATCAAACAAATAGGAAACGGAGGGATATCCAAATCGAAAATAATATAATGAACAAAATTCTTTTGGCAAGTTGACCTGAGAGCTTTACGTTTGCACAAGTCGGTAGGTACCTGATTGCCGTCGTAAGTCCAGCTACCAAACTTCATGTCACAATTCTGATCGTCGAAGGGGAACCAGGTTATGTCTATCTTGCAAGTGCTCTTGAAGATACCGGGAGGCACGTACAAGCAGCTTCCGTTAGAGCGAACCACCACATTTGTGTGATAAGTGCCATCGAACCCCTCGTCAGCACTACGCAGCACCAGTAAACACTCTCATTTAAGAGCGGTCCATTCCAGAGAGCCTCTCCAAATGGTTCGGCAAATAGCTCGTTTGAGGGAAATAAGAAGGGAGGGAAAGTGGGAAGCTAACTATCAATTGACGGTTAACACTTCTGGCCGAATCCTTAAAAAATACCCATAAAACATATAATATGGCTTCCGAAATGGAACAAAGGTGCTGAATAATATACTAATTTCAAGTTGCAAAACACAATGCAATCTCCAAAACGTCACTAGTTTTACTGACAAGAAGAATAGCTTGAAAAGCATCGGTAGGGAATACTGCAAAGTACCGCCATGGATTACAATATGGCGGTAGAATGTTCCTTACCGGGACATTTGAAGCTGAAGAAGATGATGATGATGATGATGATGATGATGATGAAGAAGAAGAAGAAGAAGCAGAAGAAGAAGATATTTGAAGGGAAGATGATATCTTATAATGGATTAATTGTAAGAGTGGGCCGAAAGGCCCAAAATTCGCCCACATTGAAAATAAAGACAATTTACTTTCTTTCTCTGTTAAGGGGCATTGATCTTTTGACAGAAAGATTGCTGACACAAGGCCTTCATTTTAGCAAAGATACTGCAGGAGTTGAAGGAGTAGCGACAGATTTAATTTCATAGACTAGTAGATCTTAAACGACTTCACAAGAGAAAGGTTTTCAAATAGTTTCATTGCTATTTGATCTATCTTTCAGTTTTAGAACCTATTGTATTTAGTTCTGTATTGTACGGTATTTGGTCTTGTTATTTAAGTAGATTTCATATAGCTGTATCTTCTCATGGAAACACACCCATTGTCTAGATTCTTTTTTATACCGTCTAACGGAAAATATTTTTAACTATCTTCTCTATAACTTCCGCTAAACACAGTCGGGACAAGCTAAAGAAAGTTTCAGTATGAATTAGAACATGGATTTTAAATGTATAATAATAGTAAATAATAAATATTTCCTACTATACAGCATTGAAAAACCAAGTCCCGATTCGGAGTGAGTCACTCTTTAACTTGCGTCAACTGTACTTTTCCATATAACGGGCGTTATACTACTATATTAGAACCATTTGGGTGGGGATGACTGGAATGGAGCGCCTGGTTTTGACTCGCTCTAAAACTTATGGAACAATTTTTTAAAATAGAAAAAGTCATGCGTCAGGTTTTCTTTATCACTATCAAGAAAATTCAGGGAAAAGTAAAACTCCTCTACACACATATTACTTTGGCTTTGTTTCAACTGAATCATAATCTTAAATAACCGGTTGTAGTTTAATCCTACTGAGTCCCTATAAACCATTTCAAGTTTTAGGACATTTACCTGTATAACAATTTTTTATAGCCTATATACATATATGTATATGTATATGTATGTATATTTAAAGAAAAACTACATAAAATATTATTCCTGGCATGCTGTGGAAAATTTTATTGGTCAGTTAATTCCATACTGTACACTGAAAGGGATTATAATGTACAAAATAAAAGTTACAAGGACAAAAAAAATGCATAAACTGACATAAAACTCCCGCAAATAAACCAATAATTTTAAAACAAACGATTTCACGTCCCGTCCGCTTTTGGGAATAAATCAGTGACTCGGTAAAATTGGAAATATAAATAAGCAATGAAACAAATCATGATAAGGGAAGATAGTCGTATAATATCATCGATGACGAATTGGGCGATATATTTAGTGAGGGGGTGAACGTTAAAATCGGAATTCTATTTGTGTGTTGCCACTTCTTCTGCTGCCTCCCCTTTTACTTCGTTTTTAGGTTTGCTAAGATAGTCGATGATGTGGGAGTACACATGGAAAATTTATCAATAAGATGTAGGTTATACGTATTAGAATGAGGATTGTATAGATATGCGCAATCTGATGGATAACTCTCAGGTTCCTTATTAGTCTAATCACATAATTTTTAGCGTTGTGAGAAATATTAGGCAAATTCGGTTTTGCAGGAGAAGACTTTTTTTAAGGACTTTTTATGCTTGTAGTGTGCCCCATCGAACGTTGCCTTGCCATCGGTTTTCAGACATTATGGGTATTGTTTCCGAATGAATTTCAAGCCATTGCATCTCTCCTCGATATCACCCAACTACAAATGCCAATGGGAAAGCTCAGACATTGAAATTGTACAGGTGTTAGCTCGACTTAACCAACAATGGGAACGATTGGATGGATAACTCTCTGGTCTTGATTAGTCTTATAACGTAATTCTAAGCGTTGTGAGAAATATTAGGCATATTCCGGATTGTGCGACCTGTTGAGTGTAGTATTGTAGCTCAGGTACAAGTGCAACATATGCCTGACGGCCGAGTGGCGAGGAGAGTCCTGCACACGAGACCTCAGGGTAAAAAAGGGTGGGAAAACCAAGGCTAAGATGGCTGAATGACGTCGAGAGAGATGTGAGAGAGCTCGGCGTGCCTGACTGGCACCTAAGGGCGCTGGACCCGACACGGCGGCCTGCAGACGGGCCCGATTAGGCTGTAAGTATATAAGAAGAAGAAGATTGCCCTGGCTTTACTGCAGAATATTTAATATCCTACTGTATAAATACAAAGTACCTAAGCAAAATTTGATAATAATAAAAAATGGGTTGGTTTGTGGAATTAAAATGGTGAGTTTATACCCCACATTTGTTTACGTAAAAGGAACGTATAATTAGACTATTTGCAATTCATTCTAAAATTTTGCATTAATCTAGCTAGCTCATTTTCATTTTGTTTTTAAGCGCTAAACTGTGTTAACAGGAGTAGAACTAACGGGTTCGCAGTATGCAAATAACGACCAGAAAATTAATTATACGGTATGCATTAGTATTTGAGCATAAACCATGCAAACTTTGGCAATTATGATTCAGATTAGGTTTATTTTTTAGCACCGTCAAATTTGACATAACACAGCTTTAATTTTGAATTTTTGGAACACGACAGTGTGTAATTTCATCACAGATATGTTATTTTTATGTTAGAAAAAGATCCTACTGAACTAAAGAGGGAATCAGGGGGTTGTAATTCCCCGCGATATCCTGGTAAATAATTTGAACATTTCAGTTTCAGTTTGATTTTCCACAAAGATCATTCAAAGATTTTTAAAAAATTTTATTGCAAAAAATTACACATGGTAAGTCTGCACTTTTCAAAATTAGTGTGGCTAGATTCAGTAACTTTCTTTCAAATAATTAAAAGAAAATCTTCCGGGAAAACTTGGATAGTTGGGTTATTCGAAGAATTTAGCCCCTGCGAGAAAGCATCTTCATGCCATAGGTAGATTTTCCATACCAATTAATTTCAAAATTTGAAAACACTAAGAGGAGATTTCATTTGCAAATTTGATTTAAAACTTATATAAATATTAATAGAAATGAAATAGTTTAAGAGTCTACATCATAATAGTTGCTTTAATAGTCGGGGTACCCACTTTCCCCGATTTTTCATGATAAGCAATGGTAAGCTACATAAAACTCTCCTAGTTAGTGGCATCTTTTCCTAACATAAACAGGAGCGCATTTTTTTAAAAGAAATTAGGTAGCCTACTGCACTGAAAAGATTTCCCTAACCTTTTTCCATGAATGCCACTGTCAGAAACTCATTAGGGAACGATTCGCCGATTGTTACTTAAAATATAAGTGACGCTTATCCTGGCATTATCTATGTTATTATTTTTATTAATATTATTCAATTGACTGTAAAGTAGTTGTCTATGTTAGCCGATTCAATAATAATAATTAAAATAAGAAGAAGATAAGCGTTACTTTAATTTTAGGTATCGTTCGTCGGATCAGGCCTAAATGGTAATGAACAATAATTCATATTCTGTACTATATTGTACAATATTACATTTTGTATTAGGCGATAATTTTGGAATTTTCTTCATATCTAAGCAAAGTAATGTGTGTAGGAAAATTTAATTTTACACTTTCTATTGGTAATTTATTTAGCTCTGAAAGCTTTAGGGGGGCTCGGGTAACTCATAGCATGTACTTGGTAGAGGGAGCTTCCATCAGCCATTAAATATTATCAGCAAAGTCAAAATCAATTTTACCCATGACAATAAAGAATTTTGAATATTGAAGAAGCTTTATGCGTTGGAAAGTGAATAGAATATAATGCTGACATATATAGTCCACGCCTCCAGCTCCAGCCTTTTCAAACAGCACTAAAATTTTTATATTTATCAAAATTTAATTATACTCTCAAATAATATTTTAATGCTTCTTTATAATCATTATAAATACAGCACTATCAGCCTGAGGCCAAACGAATTAGGTACCATTCGACTTGATATTATGAAAGGAAATAAAACGCTAGGTTTATTTGAATTTTGAGACATTGTGTTGCTATAAACACAGTGTTTCATTGGGTTCCCTTGCTCGTGAAGATAGTACCAGATCGGATAGGGTGAGACTGAACTGTCCAATTAAATACATAAGCTAGACATATCTATTTAATATATTTACGTTGCAGCCCCAAAATGAATGTCGTATATATAATACAATCAATGATCAATTTATTGATTCTGTGTTTGATGCAGTTCATTTAAACGTCTGATGAAAGCTCTTTATTGAAATTACGCAAAGGACTATAGAATATTCCCAATGAAGAAGAAAACTAGGGACCAAGTAGATGCTAGGAATTGTCGTCAACAGGGTTGGATCCCACTGCAACGGAAGCTGTTTCTTGTATGTGCAACCGGGTGCTGTCCCCAAACTGAAAACTGGCAACGTTGCTGCTGTTGAAAATTATCATGAACGGAGAAAAGCTATTATGTCCGAAAAAAGAATAACAAGAAAAACATGTGTGCAAATAATTATTGAATTAAAATGCACAGTGTTTAGATGGTTCACTTCGACAACTTGCTGCAAGCCAGAGATTTCAATATCAAGCACAAGCTATGCCAATGGCTGGATTTGGAGAATTAATTTGATTCCACTAGATGGCAGTCACCTTCTTGGTTATGAGTTAATGAAACTTGAAAAATTGTCGGTTAGAATAGCCTATCCTAGTGGAAGGTTTATCGAACTTTCTTCAAGCAAATGTTTGTTAACTTATTAGTAACTTACAACATTCCAAGAATCTACATTCTCAAAAACGAACACAACACCGTAAGTTCATCTTCACTTTCCCAGTACAAGACGCGATTCTCAAAACTCGCTATGAAAACAACGGCTCTTTCTTAATACAGCAGCAATTTTACCTTAATTAACAGCGCTCCAACGTCAAAGGAAAATTTACCATGCTCCTTCCATATATAAAAGGAAAAGCAGTCAAACAAATTTCAAAAAGAAAATTCAAGGAAGCACAATAATTGCGTCTTTCCTAGCGTTATTACCTCGACTTTAAAGTGCCACTGCCAAGAAAATCTGACTCGGTCTAGTAAGCAATAATGCAGAAAAGAGTATTTCATTTTTATTTTAGGAAAACCCAATGACTGTCTGCGAGATTAAAAGGCGTTATGAAACTCATTTGCAACGTAAGGCGCTATTCCAGGTCCAGGAAATGTAGGGGGATTGAGAACGGTTCATGTTTTATTTACAAAATGGAATTAAAGGTATTATGGCTGTTGTCACGGGGGGAGAAATTATTGCACTGCTGGTTAAATGGTCGGAAATTTATTTCTGTAGAATTTTGCAAATTTAGGGACCATTTGGGAACATTTCCTATTTTAACTTTTCCACATTGTTTATGAATGTTCATGAAATAGGCTCCAATTACTGTATTTGTTTAGTTTAAGTCGAGACATTCAAACCAACCATAACAGATTAAAATAATTTTGGTTTGAGATCTAATAATAGGCGATTATTAAAATTTATTATAGGATTACTGGTTTAAGATCCGGTATTAGGAATAACTTATCTACATTCTACTTTCACCTGTTTTTGACTTTAATAAATTTAATTAGAAAGCTAATTATTTATTTAAAAGGGAGATGAAAAATTATTAAAACTGTGATGAAAAAATCAAAATGTTATTTAAAGTGACCTTGAATAATGAAATATTGATAACCCGAAAAGTATGAAATGTTCTATGTTGATTTATTGGAACATAGTGCAATTTTTAAATGCAACAACAACATGGGTTGTCTATCAAAGTCGCGCAACTAACTTGTTTTAAAACAAATGTCATCCTTATCTAGGTCTCTCACATTAGTGTTACTCTATACAGCTTTCTATAAGATAAATGAAGTCTCATCGTCATTGAAATTGGTCAATCTGGACCCACTTTCAAATTATCATTCCAATTATTATGTACAATATTATGTTTATCAAAGTCAAATAACAGGTAAGGACAGATATTCCCTTAATAGCGAATTTTAGACTACATCATTAGAAGTAAATTTTACAATAATTTGGTTTAAAAGACTACCTTATGATCAAAAGAGTTTAAAGTGGAATAATTGCATAGTTTTTTTTTTCTTTTTTCGCATTTCAAGTCCGGACTATGCCGTGTAAGTCTATTCATTTTTGAGAACATCAGAACTACATGTCTCAAATGCTTGCTGAGTACCACAACCACTGTTGCTAGAAAAAATACCTAGGTACATTCGATTTACAGTTCTTGTTTGTCTGTTCTAATGTAAAGGTGTCGCATTTTCTATATTGTTACATATGGTACACACCCCAGACTTCAAAAAGGGCTAGGCTGGCTCAGTTGCAAAAGAAAATCATTACGAATTTATTTCCAAATATATCTTTTAACTTCGTGCAGAACGTAATTTTTTTATTTATTGACAACCGCAATCAAACTTTCTCGGCTTTAAATACGGGCAATACAATACTCCATTGACACAGATGCGCTTTGCGAGAATTAGCATGAACAAGATGCTCAACACGACGAGCATAAGGCTATTACCAATTTGAAATCATGTTATTGTGAATTTGTGTTCGCTAAAACCATCAGCTATTGTAATTTCTATTAATAATGTTATCATCGACTCATGGCCAATGAGAACAACAGATTTCTTCGGGGAATGTTTACAACGGATGGCTCTAGATACACTTCAACAATAAAAGAATCAAACAAATAACAGGCCTGTCTGTTTTCTAAGTTGTTTGAAAACTAGGAACTGAAATTCTTTAGTAAAGCTGTCAAAGGGTAACCGCAATTCGAAGACAGTGACGCATCGAATGCGCTAAGGCATATGCCAACAGCATGTTCTAAGGTTTTTCTCGCTGTGCCAACATGTCTTATTTATGGGTTCAGAATCGTTACTGCAACATCAATATTCGATGTCACTGTCACCAAACTGCATTTGCCCGTTTGCCATCCCACCTGCTAAGTTGAGAGAAGGATGTTTCAAATATTTTAATGCAATGTACTCCGCCAACTATGGAGTTTTATACTGGTTTTAAAACTGAAAAATCACTTACCCGTTCATCGTTCGCTCATAAATATTTACAAGGATCCAAAAGCACTGGAGCTTTTGGGTACAAGATTCAGCAATATTGGATTAAAAATTTAATTAAGTTGGTAGGCCTGCTCAATATTCGAAATTTGACGTCATACATATTTAGAATCAGAAATATAGGTATACCATGTGAGGGACTCGAAATCTCTTGAAAGCCAAAATTAGTAATCTTGCCACTATACAAAACCGTCGTCATCTAACTTCTTAACGCAAAAGCGAAATAAACCCTGGAAAGTACATCAGGTGATTCGCGAGATATGTGCATTTAGTCATACTTTTCTAATACCGAGCGAATATCATACTGCAGCGCATAAATCAATTGTTAGCTCGTTCAATTAGTATAGATAGTAAATAGCAAGACCCACTACAAAAAAATAAACTAAGAAAAACGTACCTGTTATACATGAGAACGTCGGGTCTCCAAATTTTGTTTGGTGTAATTCTAAGGTCCTTAACGCTTCCATACTCTGATTCATTCCACCTAAGATTGTAGTCATTCCACTCCTAGATCAACAGAAGCAACATTTAGAAAAGGCAAGAAGCAATTGGACTAAATTAATAAAAAATTGGTTGCCACAATATGTAGCCTAATAAAATTTAAGACGGCTGCTCATGGGGGAGTAAGTCAAATAGCAGTTGAATTTTTGTCATGACAGGAATAATATTCAAAATAATAGAAATTGATTGGAATATAATTCTTCTGGATTTAGAAATTTTAATAGGCCTAATAATTAATTAATTAATTAGTTAATATAGTAATTAGTATAATCTACATTAGTAAATTAAACACGTATAATACAGTAGCCTCTGTCTTTTGGTGATTTTATTTTTTTACTTAATAGAATGCACCTTACCCCACATGGTAAACAAGGCGAAAACTGTAAACATACATACCAATAGTAGATTAATATTAGACGGTAGATATACAGTAATTAGCAGTGGGCCTACTATTATTATATATATTACATAGTATTATCTTATTCTTGGGGATTAAAAGTTAAACAAAACTATTTTCAATAGCACTCTTCATTGTAAAATTTTATCTTGTTTACAGTTTTAATCCCAGGTAAAGATTGAAAATAATCACATAGTGGGCCCGCTGAGACTAAAAGGGTAAACAGAACAATAGTAGCTCTAGAACAGTTTTGTTTACTTATTTTTTAGCCCCAGGTTAAGTAATTAGGCCCGCAGGTAGGTCCTCACAGCGTTAAGATACATGAGTAGTGATTAATAATTTGGTTCGAAAGAGAATTCAAAAGTAATATGTTTACTACACATTGTAAGAGTCAGCGTCATCGGAATAATGTTTCAGTATCGGTTTAAAAACGTCTTACAATATATAAATATAAAATATGAGACGTCTTACATTTTAATTAGAAATACTCTAATATCAAGATTTGTATTCCCTAATTGTGAATAACTAGTCATTACTATGTTGGATCAAGTCCAGAAGCCTGCTGTTTATTGAACTTATGTAAGGAAGAAACTCAATCTTGTTAATTTAGACTTTAACAGTCAGCTTAGCGGATTTTAAAAGTTGAAATGAGCAATTAACAGAAGAGTGCTTACGGCATACGCGAGCCAAATCGTTGATTTATCGTGAAAATGTGCGCTCGTTGAGTTTTGGAAGTTTATAAATTAAAATGGTACTAGAGACGGCCAAGTGGACAAATTTATTGAAGATGATTGTATGAGAGTTCCTAATGAACTGAACTGTGAACTGAGAGAGCCAAATCAGATAACAGACATTTCCACTTTCAGTTCCATATTCAATTACAATGGCAAAGTCTACCAAAGCTTGGTTATTTATTTAATTATTTATGGTAGCCGTGCTGAATAAGTATACCAAGAAAATAGGTTTCAAATTTTATTAGTTTGAAAGGTCTGGAGGTGAAGTGTTTTTCTTTTGTTTTAGGAAGTAAGTTGCCAACAGCATTTGAAATGTCAGCCCTTTTTGTTAGTAATTTCATTTTTTTTTTTTTGTAGAAGGAACTCAGACCCAAATTAACCCCTATTCTGTTACGATTAACAGCATATTTTTCCTGACAATTGAAATCATGTCTTTAGCATGCCCGCCTACTGGATATTGAAAAATTAATGTATAATAGATATATTTAACTGTAAAGCTTCCTTATATCATTATTTCGACCAAGTGTTTTAATTAGTGAATAACGGAAATATGATTAATTGATTATTAATGACAATCAATTGTGATTTTTTAGCGTGTTATGAACTTTGAACGGGTTTAACTTCGTGAAATGAAATGATAATCGTCTTTGTATTAGGCGAGCTTTAGCCCCGAAGGACTACTCTATCAACTAACCTACTTTTGAAGAACCAGTAGAATCCGGGCTGATGGGCCGTGGTCGAATTGAAAGTGAACTTCCAAACGTTTCGTCAACATCTCCGGTCGACATCTTCAGTGGCGCTGCGTAGACCACGGCGCATCATCCCGGATTCTACTGGTTCTTCATTTGACTCCGGCCGTGAAAGCCTTTGCAGTTACATTAACATACTTGTTTGCAATCAATATATAGAGTAGGCCCCCATCTTTTTCCTGCAAACAAAACAACAAAAGAAAAAGAAAAAAATTACAATACAATATCTCAGACACTCACTCATTCATTCTCAGACATCACTCCCCAGAAATTGATAGCAGGCTGTCGTAATCCTCCCCAAATTATTCTCTGTCCTAGTTTCTTCTGACAAAAAACTCTAAAGCCTTATGGGGTGATCACTGCGAAGTAGAGGTTGTAGACTTGTAGGCCTAGTAATTTGTTTGGCGCTTGGAATATAAATTGTGTTAATCTTAGTTGCCGTACCAAAATAATTAAAAAAAAATGAGTAAAAATGCCAACTCACAAAAAACCAATTTATACACAATATGTATTTATGATAAACTATTTATATTGTTGGCCTGCCCCAATTTTTTGTGCCCCCCTCCTTAAACTTTTCTGTAGGCGCCCCTGAGGGTATGTTCGAAGTAAAGTACATACGCACAGTATAGCAGTACCCTTTTAGTAGTGAATCTTCTACAAAAATTATTACAAAACTAGCTGTAGGTAAACACGGTACAACACAGTCTTCTAATATTAATTGGGTTCCAAGTTTTGCATACCTACCAACGGTAATTTTTAACAAAATTCATTCATTTATCGATCTACAACCACAAACATATTAGAAGAGTCTTTTAAAGACTGAATAGAACATAAAAAACTTTCGCGGTAAATTTACTATGTCTCACCTAAAATATTACTTTTAGGCTTCTTTAAAAACAAAACACGATAAAGTGCACTACACTGATTTTATAGTAAGTCGGCGGGGTAAATAGTCTGCATGTCGGGAAAGTTTGTAATTTTTATGAAGTCTTCTAAAGATTACTTTTCTATGTTTGTGGACGTGGAACCGGCGCCCTTTGTATACAACTAATTTGAAATGATTAATTTACAGTTTTTGCCTTTTTAACATATCGCACGGTGCATTCTGCTAGGGAACCTGATTTTAGAATGCCACAAATAGGCTACGACTGCTGTAAGATACAGAAAGGGAAGACAAACTGCCAGTGGATGGATAACTTTCATATAGAAATAAAAAAAGACAATGTAGCGAAATGCCCTCCTCTGATTAAGAGTCAATTCCCAAAAATAGCGCCCATGATTAACCTATGGAGAGAAACATATCACTTTTTATTTAATTCATTTTACGACAAAATAGCAGTTGGCATTGTTGATAATTTGAATTGCAATGAAGTAAACTTAAAAATTAACAACTGTTTAAATTGGACTATTATAGTCTATCTATTGGGTGGATTGGTATTTAAAAAGTTATTTATGGCTGGAATGAATACTCTACCCAAGCCAGCCAATCAACAATCAGAGTGAGGATTATTCATAAGTTAATCATATAGGCACTACATTTGGGAGTTACCACCCAATTAGAGCAGGTGATTCTATCGAAAGCTGTCCATTGCCAAATTGCGGCTACCGATAAACAACTAGAGTGAATGACGTCAGCAAGCATTGTTATATGTCATTGGCTACCACTATTAGGAGCGCGCCCGTACCAATTGTATGTAATAAGTATCATTCGAGCTCAACCTTTATTGTTGTTGTGGCGCCCAAGGCCTGGTCCCACCATCGCTTGAAAAGTATCTCTAAGGAACACTAAGCGGCACAATTATCTCCTAATGCATGGCGCCACCTTGTATTATTCCTTACCGAGACTTTTCAAGTGATGGTGGGAAATTATCCATTTGTAGATAGCGATATTGGTAATTACTGTACATAGTACTGTTCGCCCAGAAAAGTTTGCAAATGTCCATGAAAATATCCCTTAATGCTTTACCAAGTCGGGGACAAGCCCCGCCTCTCCATGTAAATTCCCTATGCTGCATTTTCAAATCAGATAGAACTACTTTGCATGTGTTTGTATACACAAAACTTACGGGGGTTCCATTCCAAATTCAATGCATTAAGGTCACAAGTGGACATTGCTTATTTTTTTAGCTAAAATTGTCGATCTGTTGCACTTTTTACGAATTCACGACTCCAATGTCAAAATTAAAATTAAAATTTTCTGAATGTTAGTTAATTGTCTTCAACTACTGTAGCAACGTTAGTAGAACGGTTTTAGGATCATCATAGAACAAAATCAAAGCAATATTTGTTGTTATAAATATTATTAGTGATGCGTTTCTTGAATTAGAGAAATTTATAAAATTTTCATATTACCATACTGTGTTATAAAATGGATCAACTTGAAAGTAGAAAGTTAACTTAAGAGCGTTCAGGCCACAGAATAGAGTTTCTGTGTATCACACCAATAAGGGTCTCGTCAAGGTGTACAATGCGATTTCCTTCAGGCCTGGCGTTTCGGATTCCTTGTAAATACCTATAACGCCAAGAAAGCGTGTGTGGCGACTCGACCAAGACGTTGTATTTTGTCAAACATCTTAAATCTGCACAGCATTTAAATTGTGACTTCTTTGTTTCTGCTGCACTTTTGATGCGTGTATTTATAATAGTCTCCTCAACCGACTGGTTGTGTTTTTTATTTTACCTGAAATGAAGACGCCTAGTGATAAATACGCGGAGGCTCTCCTTGGGCATTTGGTAACGACCATTAAGCTCTAATATTTCTTGTCGCAGGGTGTCCAAGCTTAACAGTCAGCAATCATCCTAGGATGAATATACATAATTATGGGGTTCCTTATCATACTTTCATCACATTCGTCGAGATTATTGTAGTATTTTTGACGTCTTCTTTCCTTTATATTTTTGTTGATTTTATACCTCGACGGACTCCTAGACTCTGTATATATATAATATATATCTTAAATATAACTTTCACCTTCCTTAAATAGTTCGCAAAGGTTTAAGATCATCATTCATGCCTCCTAGTGAATTTGCTTGCCTTACCAACGGTTCATGCGGAAATGTTGCATCAGTTGCTTCCCCTTACTAGGCCTGCTTCCTTTGGTAAGACTTAACACTCTTTTCTGTGGTCTTAATGCCCTTAACTTCGATATTATTAACTGTCTACTTTCAAGTTGATCCATTTTATAACACAGTATGGTAAGATGAAAATTTTATAAGTTTCTCAAATTCAAGAAACGCATCACTAATAATATTTATAATAATAAATATTGCTTTGATTTTGTTCTATGATGATCCTAAAACCGTTCCACTAACGTTGCTACAGTAGTTGAAGACAATTAACTAACATTCAGAAAATTTTAATTTTAATTTTGACATTGGAGTCGTGAATTCGTAAAAAGTGCAACAGATCGACAATTTTAGCTAAAAAAATAAGCAATGTCCACTTGTGACTTTAATGCATTGAATTTGGAATGGAACCCCCGTAAGTTTTGTGTATACAAACACATGCAAAGTAGTTCTATCTGATTTGAAAATGCAGCATAGGGAATTTACATGGAGAGGCGGGGCTTGTCCCCGACTTGGTAAAGCATTAAGGGTTATTTTCATGGATATTTGCAAACTTTTCTGGGCGAACAGTACGTAGGATTTTAAATATATTCAGTTAAATACGTGAATTTGGTGAATTATTACGATTGATTCGAAAATATCTAAATGTCCATACTTTGTTCCTCTCAATGTTTATTTAACTATTGTAGTTGGCGACTTCCAATGAATCTACTTTACAATAGTAGTATAGTACTAGGCGCAGTTTCAATGAATAATGTAGAACATATTAATTTATATGACCTTACCTTATACAAGGAAATAATAAATAATTTACGGGTAACGCAGCAGGCTTGAGAATCGAGTGCAAACATTTATTATTTAAAAACACCAATTAGCGATTCTCTCGGGGGGAACGTTATAATGGAGGAAGCTGAGAAAACAGCGTTGGAGAGTCCACTTTAATATATTATATTTTTTTAACTCTCCCAAATTAAACTGCCTTATTTCATAACCTAGGGCAAAATATTTAGGCATCCAATTTAAGTGAGTACGCATTTCTAAATTCCTATGGTCCCAATAACGCTTGGGAAGTACTGTTTAGGAAAACAAGACGGCACCGCTACTTACCAATGCATAGAGATGCCGTGCAGTGTTCCTAGCCGGTACTTTTCAAAGGGTAGGCAATGTTCTGAGAATGTGATAAAAAAATTGTTTCACTGAGTCAGCCTATACCTATAATAATATATTATGATAAAATTAACCTATTTGGGCCCTTGCTGCAATATAGCGCGATAAACTGCGCCATCTATTGTAGGTCTAATATGCTATAGAAAGAGCCCTTATCACTGGGAAATTTTCCAAATCCTCACTTTTGCACCAGCGCAGCATGAGATACCTATACCTAAGTTTAAAGTACTATAATACATACTACAACAATCACTGACCACTACCACACGATGATACACAAAAGTTACAATAACATGCTTTCTAACAGTAGTAACTTGCAAAATATTAAAGGTCATCATTAATTACATTATTAAATTTAAGGTCTAAGATCGTCTTTCACTGTATATCCCATAACATCTTATCTACGGAAGTTATAATGAAAAATGTGTTGATAATGCTGAACTTTACAGGGATTTTAGAAAAGTCGGAAAAACTTTGTTAATTTTGGTTCGATCACCGTAAACATTTCATTTGTCTGCACCGCTGGGGTAATTCCAGGGCTAAGCTGCTTAATGGGCAATATCGGCGGGAAATTGAGGGAAAAATTTGTTAGAGCCTTGTGGCGTATAGGCTGCTTGTAAAAGAGCCTTTTCACAATATCGCTTATCAGTAATTAGATTTGTAATGTATGAGGTTCCTTATTGTGACTCGGTGGACATAATTTCGGCAATAGGTCATCGCCAGGTGTCCTAGTACCGAAACCGGTTGCACAATATTATAATTGTTTTTAATTTGTGGGTTAAGCAAGTCATTATTTTTATCAGATTTGTAAGTTTGTGATTATGAAGCAATTCCTTGGTAGACAGACCACGCTACGTACGTATGGAAGAAGCAGTCGTCTAACGGCTACCCTTAGATCTCCTAGAGCGATGGAAGTCCGGCAATATGATCGACTTCCCGGGAGATGAGGGCTATAGATAATATAATTTTTTTTCTGGGGCCGTCCGTCGGCTGCTCCTGGAACAAGTGCCCTACTTGGTTAGGGAGGTTTTGACGAGTTTGTAAGGATAATACTGAAATATTTTTATTTTGTGTGTTTTTATATGTTTTTTGACAATCGTGACGGCGCCCAGAAGCTTGCTAAAAAACGGCCTGAGAAGAACTGCACTGAACAAAATTGAATTGAGAGCAGTGTATTAATGTATATAGTAATCAGTTTTTAATTTCATTATTGGCATTGTCTATATTTAGGGTAAAAGACGAAATTTAGTCCAGAGTCAATCCAGAAGACGCCCATGAAGCAACAAGAGAGCACATAGCGAGTACGTCCGACTATTACACAATTTAATATTTTTACATTTATATCTTCAATTGAAGATAATAGCAAAAAAAAAATAATAATGCCGGCTATTTCAGTTTCGTGAGCGTACTCTGGATAGTCTATTCTAGAATTCTATGTAGGAGAGATGCGATCTTTGCTCCCGCCAAAAATTTCTGGGCTCACCTGCCACGTCTTTTCAATGGCTAGTCATAGGAGACGTGGCAGGTTAGCCCAGAAATAAAAAAAATAACTTTTGGTGGGAAGCGAGTGTCCCATCTCATCTATATATAACTCTAGTCTATCCCAATGAATTTAATGTTGAATGAACGACTGGCTTCCTGGAATAACGCTTTAAGTGCCAAATATTTGAAATTAAACGTTCTAGAGCAGGGACTCCAAACCTTTTTCGTCCGTGGACCACGATGGCTATGACAGAAAAATCTATAAATTCTAGGACCATTAAAAAGTAGTGTATGCCTACAATCACGTGCTCTGTATTTAATTTATTTAAAGTTTAGGACTGGTATCGGTCGGATTTTATAGTTCAGTGCCACGACTTAATGTATTTTATTTGAAACTTCCAATAACTCAGCTGTTTTAATTTCTTATTTCTTACTTTGGCCCTTGGACCACCTGATATACAATAACTATGTCCGTAGATCACCGTTTGGGAACCCCTGATCGAGAAAACATTCTTTATTTCCAAAACCCCGCCATATGGAAGCTGCATTTACTCCCATAGTAAGGTATGGACGTAAGAATATACTATTTTAATATTATTTGAAGGGCTTCCTATGGACATAGGCCTAATTACATAGTAGTCCACTGAACCTTGTCCTGCCAACGACGCCATTAATTTTGATCATTATTGGCATTGTTTTCGCAAGAGTTCATGGCCGTTGGCAGACTGGTATACGTCCTCGATGTCAACCTACACCGGCTACAAGTGAAAACGGACAAGCTGAGACAAGCTTACCATTGGCACAATTTCACAGGCGTAAGCGTGACTTAGTCAAGTACGGGTCCGAGTCTAAAAAATTATTAAGGGAAATAAAAATATATAATATTAATAACTTTCTGAATATTATTTTAATTGGCTGTTAGAGCGCTATTACAGGGTGCTATTTAAAAATTAGGTACATACAGTATATTATACACAAAACAGCATGCTCTGCATTACATTTATACAAAAACAGGAAGAAATGGCTCAGCAGCTCAACTGGTAATACTATAGCAACTGTACTGGATAGTCCCAGCTTACGTAAGTTAAGTACTAGGCACGACACAATATAATTTAAATTACTAATACCTTGGACCAGCCAGTACTTGGGGTCAACAAGTTAAAATCAATTTAAAAGTAGCATACAGTATACCTACCTATTATTGAAATATTTTAATGTAAGCCTTATAGAAATGTTGAACACATTTAGCTTATCTCCTGCACTAATTTTGTTTTTTTTTCAAAATATAAAGTTTAACTTTAAAGCTTAACTTAAGAGGAACAACTGGCTGAATATTTGATTTATACGCTACTTTCTATATAATTATGATGATGGTTTAACCCTCGAAACAGCGGCCACTATTAGTAATATTTTCGGAATTGATTGCTAAATAGTCCAGTTTCCTAATGTTAAGAGGCAATTGGACCAATGGCGGATCCACAGGGGGGGGGGGGTGACGTGGTTCATGACCCCCCGCCCCTAAATGAGTAAATTCATATGATAGTAGAAAAAAAAATGAATAAAACTCAAATTTTCAAAAAAAAAAAATTACCTTTTATAAACTCACATAAAACTTGTGACCCCCTAAATTTTCCGCTGGATCCGCTCTTGAATTGGACCCCCCTCCTCCTGCCATCCTGCGGGACACGAACGCAACTCGTTTTTTGTACAAAGTCGAATTTCACAGTACATTTTATTTTATTGTAGAGTATAGAAAAATGGTTTTATGCATTAGAAGAAATATTTCTCGACATTGTGATTCATGATGTGGCCGTCACTAGCATTGACTGGCTACAATCGTCAGAATCGATAGGCATAAAAAAACGGTTGGTAAGCCGTCAGGACGCCATTTTAGTACCCATCAATTCTGAAAGTTATGGCCAATCAGTGCTAATGAGGGCCACATTTGATCATGTATCAAAAGGGCGAGAAATAACTTATCTCTTTTAGTGCCTAAAATATTTCTTCAAACTATAAAATAAATATTTACTGTGAAATTTGACCTTGGACAAAAAAAGAGAGGCGTTGGCGTCCTGTGGTAGAGAGGGTGGGGGGGGGGGGGGGGATTGGGTCCAATTGGGCTTATAGAGACTGGATTTCAATTTTTTTTTAGAGAGAACGTGGAACGTAGAAAATTGGCGCAGCAAAATCTGGTATTTTTATTGCATTTTATTTTATCAAATTTTCTAAGCAAGCTATACATATTTTTAATATTATATGCAAGTTATATAAGACTATTTCGTATGCATTATTTTAACGTATTGTTAATTTTTATGTTCACAAGTACTTCCATAAAAATTACTGGGCCTAAAAATTCCCCCAGTAAAGTTCATTGACAAACCTTTACACAAACAATTAACATACCCTATAATAAGATGGTTGAATTCTTCTAATACCTAGGTATACACCTAGAAGCATTCACACGTTGTGGGTGACGGCTTGCGAAAGAGACAGCGAGACTTTGCTACGCAGATGATCCACCATGGCTTACATTAAAGTATTTCTATAATAAGTACAGTACGTTGGAGGGTAGGGAAAGGATTGGAAAAAGCCTTATAACCGAAAAAAATACGGCCGATTTGTCAGTTATAGAAATAGCATAAGACGAATCGAGTAAGAAGTTGATCTGGTTAGTAAACTCGCCTTATCTTCATTTGACAGGGTTCGAACCACAATTTTTTTTACTCAGAATTTCATTATCGCACTTTTATCTGCGGGCCTGCTATGGCGATTATTTTTAATCTGGGATTAAAACCGCAAACAAGATACTTTTAGAATGGAAAGTACTATTCCAAATTGTTTTATTTACATTTTTAACCTCAACAATAAGTTAACGGCATAATAGGCTCGCAGGAGAATAATTTCAATGTCTATTCTCGGTTTACCACACTGTACAACGCAAGGCAACGACACTCTAATTTTAATATTAAATACTATAAGGGCCTGTAGTCTAACAACTCTCTTGTAAATACGGTATATTACTACCATATATAAGCTATTAGGTTCACGAATTCAAACTTTAGCAATGTTTGTAAATACAAATAAATACAGGTGAAACACTGTATATGAGTGCAAGTGCAATACACCTACATATGCGCGGAAGTTTGGTTGAGAAACCGTATGCTATGTATGTATTATGGAGAAATTTTAGAAAACACTACTAATACAATAAATGTATATCTACTGTAAATACAGCACTAAAATGTGTCGACTTTGCAGCAGGAGCGATAGACTTGCCTTCGTAAAGCTTTGCGGTTACATAAGAAGATACCTACTTTATATTTTTGGCCTATGCAAATAAGAAATAATTAAATATAATAAATTTACGTTTCCAAGGATTGCGGTTGGTTCGATAATTACATAAATTAGGAAAACTATGTTGCATTGTTGATGTACAATATAAAAATTTCTGACATGACGAACATGCCATAGGCCTGCATAAAATCTGCAGTATGCACTGTATCAATTATCAAAACTAGTAAATAAGTTAATGATAATAGCTAACTTAGCACGGTATGAAAATAAATTATCCGGTAATGATATTAAATTATTCTGAATAAATTTAAATTTACTCCCGAGAATAACAGCCAGTAATTAATTTTGCTATTGTTTGTCAACAGCGGAGATTAATTATTGCTGTTCATTGTTGTATATGCTTATCTTATATATTTTTGAGCTCTGTGGTAGCAATATGACATAACAAAATAAATTACGCCTGAAATTGAAATAAATTGTTAATAAAAAGGCTGTAAAATGTCGTCCTTGCAAAATTTTCAATGTTATTGTCTAAAAACACTTGTTTGATATATCCTAAATAAATTAGATTTATTGTGATTAGTTTGTACCATCAACCCATCCGAAGAAACGTAATATAGGCAATAATAGGATATGAAAGCAAAGCCATACTGGATAGTCCAGGATTAGTGGTAAAAAGCCTGAAATAGAGTTTTATTGAAGAGGGAGTCTGTCACATGCAAAATTATTTTCCACCAAGCGAAGTTATTCAAATTTTGTTGGGCCTTCTTCTACGAAATTTCATCAATCCTCTGCGAGCTTGCTCTTGCATTGTTCACACTGGCGATTCTCGCAGGCCTGATTTGCCAAGGTCTTAATTGGTCAAATCCTTTGGTAGACTATTATATTGTATAATCTGGAGGGTTCAAGAAAATTCAAATTACAGTGCTTTGGTGCGAAATGATTCTGCTTGACATTTCTCTCATTCATACACCTCTATTCTGAAAGAAAGCAGCCACTTTTATGTAGACCCCAACAGACTTCAAATAGAGAGATATCACATTCACTCACATCAAAGTTATTTTTTAATTTCTTGTGCCACGTTTTCTTCTGCCCATCAGCGCACGCCTTGGAGGCTTCCAAACTACAAGAAATCACGTCATAACTGCAAGGCGTAATCTGATTGGACAAAAAAAGACGTGCCCATTGGCTGGATTGGCACTGATTGGTCAAAAGAGACGTGGCAAGTGGCACCAGAACTTAAAAAATTTCCTTGACAGAAGCAAATGTCCCATCTTTCCTATGTAGAAATCTTCACACCGCCACTATTGACGTGAAACTAGCTGCACGTCTAGACATCGTTTGTTGGTTCATCTTAGGAGAGTGGAATTAAACACATTTAATTACAACTGGCTGCGGCATAACCGTATGTGCCATTATCTCGCGTAAGGAGAACTCGACTAGGCTACTAGTACCTACAGGGCTACAGAGTAGGAGCACCTGTGATAAACAAAAAGAACCAGTACGAGTTTCGAATTAGTTTGAGCCGTTTTTCAGAAAAAAAGTTTAGTCATTTTTTTGGAGTTTTTCGGAGCTTAAACCCCCCAAAATTTGGTAAGTCCAAAATAAAGAAAACGATTCCGAGGCATGATTCTTGTGAACCTACTTGCCAAATTTCCACCGAGTAGACAGACAGACAGGCAGTCAAACAGGCAGGCATTTTGTAAAAATCAATTACTAGTATTTTGGTTACGGGGACCTCAAAACGTTTAAATCCAGTGAAATCTTGAAATCAATAATTTCAACCGTCACAAAGCTATCCTAAGGCGGGGTTTCCAAATACGTCAATGGTCAATGGTAAATATGGTTTTGACGTGGTAGCAGACATTTTTAGTATGTCTTTAATGTCTGCTAAAACGTCAATACCACATTTACCATTGACCATTGACGTATGTGTAAACCCCGCCTTATACTAACGAATAAATAGGAAAGCAATAAATGTATAAAACTATTTGCAGCTAATTTCACCCTAAGGCTCCCAAAAAAAAAAATGGCGGCTCCCTTTTAAAATGGCAATAACGTTTTATCAGAGAAGGAGGGTCAAGGCCGGCTACTCAACGGCAAATGTTTTGAGACTATGGAGAGCCCGTACTTACCAGGCTGAGCCAAATGTTTGTAATTAAGAGCTGATTCTTCTCATCCTGAGAAGACAAAGACTCCAGTTAGTTGCCTCGCAAGACATCGCATGCATACGCCAATGACACGCCGCCACTTCCCATTTCTGCTGTAGAGATCCGCGACAGAGAGATTGGCCACACATTTTTACAGTGAGAGCAAAACCGAAGTTTTCCAAATTGAAGAAGTGTATGACCATAATTAAAGGAAGACATACAATAAAAATAACTACGCCCTTCGAGTAAGCAAAACTGTTCTAAATACAAGAGACTATAAAATTCGTTATATTGCCAATAATTTCAAACTGTTGTTAAAAACAAACAAAAAAACCGCAGTAACATTCTTCACTTTTAAAACCTATCACAGTCTAGTAGACAAGATTTAGGCTTGTGTGCTACACCAAAGTCTTGATTGTGAACTTCCAAAAGGTTGTATGCTATCGAAACGGTTACCAAGTAACACCAATATTAACGCTACTCCCATTTATCTGTTTACATTCAACACGAGGGGTCACTCCCATCATCGCTTAAAAAGTCTCGATAAAGAATATTGCACGGCACTACCATACATTGGTAGAAGGAGGTGTCATCCTGTATTACAGACACGATTCAAGCAATGGTGGGAACCGCTCTAATAGTACAAGAATGTTACGGAAAAGCAATACTGAGGGGAAGTTTACAACGAGTCCAAGCTTAACGGAGCTTTATAGGCGCTGATTCCACCAACGTCAATAGTGATGTTAAATGTTTTTTGACGTGGTAAAGGTCTAAAAATGTCTGCTACCACGTCAAAAAAACTGATTCCACGGCACTACCATATATTGGTAGAAGGAGGTGTCATCTTGTACTACAGAACGATTCAAGCAATGGTGGGAACCGCTCTAATAGTACAAGAATGTTACGGAAAAGCAATACTGAGGGGAAGTTTACAACGAGTCCAAGCTTAATGGAGCTTTATAGGCGCTGATTCCATCAACGTCAATAGTGATGTTAAATGTTTTTGACGTGGTAGCAGACATTTTTAGACCTGGTCTAAAAACCAGGTCTTAGACCAGGTCTTAGACCAGGTCTAAAAATGTCTGCTACTACGTCAAAAAACATTTAACATCACTATTGACGTTGGTGGAATCTGCGCCTAAGCTAGCTGATGCTAGCCCCCACACAAACAAAGCTCGATTCTGTTCTCTGATTCTGTTCAATAAAACACAGAACAAACCATTCAAGAAAATAAACTACCAGGAAGACCAATCAATGAGCGTATGAGAATTTTGCCATAAATAGGGAGGTGTCCAATGGCCATATTAAATACCGTATAAAGTCAAAAGCAAAAGGACCATTAGGGATAAGAGGAGAGAACATTTGCAAAATTGATTTTGCTGGAAACCTTTTCGTGAGAATTTAGAAAGCCATTATGGCAAGGAACAGCTTGTGAAGTGGCCATAAAATCGCCAACAACACTATTCCTAAAAGTTCTGGCACATTTTAGGTTATCTGGAACGAGTGTGTCCAAATTTTGACTTTGTTGTGTCTCTTAAATGTTTGTATACCCTTCATCAACCATTGTAGTGTCATAGTAGGTTCAGTGGCGTAGCGTGCCTTGGCGGGACCCCTTAGGCGCCCATTCCATCGACCGGCTAGGGCTATTTACAAAAACGGTGACGTGGTAGCAGACATTCAAGACTTAGGCGAGGTTTCCACCGACCTCGCATTGCAGAATTGACGGAAATGTTTATTTTCCTCTATGCCATAGTTAAAATTGATCAATGATCATACAGTAAAATCACAAACAAACAAACTAAAATTAAAAAATGGCGTCATGGGATTTGTTAAGTACAAACATTTTAATAGATTTCTATAAAAAGAAAAATTGTAATTTCCGTCAATGTCATTTGCATTCTCAATGCGAGGTCGATGGAGACTCCACCTAAGTCTTGAATGTCTGCTACCACGTCACCGTTTTTGTAAATAGCCCTAGCCGGTCGGTGGAATGGGCGCCTTAGCAAAGTTTTTTTGGGGGCCCTTATGAAGGGTAAAGATTTTTCAAAAAAGAAAAAAAATGTTTGCATAAAATTAAAAGAAATATTTATTCTTCATAATTACTATTTATCTGTCACTTTTTCCAAAATTTTTACAAACAATTCAAAATAAATATACCTACACTCTCCTTGCCTTTTTTTCAGCAAACTGATTTATTAAATCATTTATATAGCTGATGATGACTTTAGTTCTTCCGTTCTCATAATGGTGACAACAATGGATCCCCCCCCCCTCTATCCTCCTTTTTTCTTTTTTTTTTCTCTCTGCCTCTCTTGTTTCTTCTCTATTTAATTTTAAGGATCTATCAATAATTAATACAATATTTTTGTTTTTTAAGGTTAGCATGTAAAGAAGACTTTATAGTCTTATTGTTCGCCTTTTGTTTTTGTTTTTTGCAATAAAGTCGTTTTCAATTCAATTCAATTCAAAGTTTCTGCCTTGATGGACAATAGTGACAGGTCTGACAGGCGTCAGAAAAATTTGGGAAGTTTTTATTAATTTGTGCTTACGCACGCCCCGGCCCGGGGAACCCGTATAAATGATACGGCTGATAAGGCGGTAGCTACGCCCCTGAGTAGGTTTAATGATGGACAACAAATTGCACTAGTGATTTCTTTATTGTTGTATATAAATATATTAGCTGAAACTACACTTTGCCATTTTATATGAACGCCTTATAAAGCACGTTACAAAAGGTTAAATCCACATTTTGAAATGGAAGGCAGAGTACTTCAAAAGTTATACAACAAAGCGAAGAAGGAGTAAATTGTTCCGCGCAAAATGTAATATTGTAACAACTGCTGCCGAGAGAAAGTTAATACGAAGTGAAATCCAATAGCCCTAAGAGATATTCTTCCGAGCGCACTAAACATTTTTAGTTGGAGCACTGAAAGGTCTCCATTAAATTCGACATCCTGTTTCAACGCTGGCCGCAGCACCGTCTTTGATAAAAAAAAAGGAAACCCCGATTTCCGATTTCCCTCCAGAAATTATTTTCTCAAAACAAAGTACAGTTCCTGGTGGGAAACGAGCATTGAAACGTGCCTGTCGCTTATTCCAGCGAATTTTATTCATTTTGCTGAGGGTTTCTCGCTTTTATTCCAGGCTGTTGCCTCATGGTTTAGTATAAAGATTAATTTTTTTGTTGTTGGTAATCTTCACCTTGTGTCAATAAAAAAAAGCCCATTGCTAAAAGCAACTCATGTATTCGAACAATTTTACAAACTTTTTGATGCGCAGGGCACATCAATATCAGATTGCATGATATTGTATCCTGTAAGTGCTGAATGTACCTGTACATCGCATCTATACTGAATATAATCATTTCCAAAAATCTTGAAATTTTATTTCCTATTTCATTTAATATGCAATTCATTACAGATTTAGTCTAATTAAGTTGTAAAAAGTTTCATTTGGGTAAATTTCAGTGTATAATTCACAGAAAAATCTCATGATCAAACATTCAAATTTCCTAAGATTTTATGTTTGAAATGGTCTTCTACAACTTTACTAAATTTTTATAATAACTTGAAATTGAATACAAAATAGAAACTGACTGATTATAGGGTGATACAGGGAAGTCTATATGTTTCATATTCTCTTAAAATCACAATGTAACCAAAATGACAATGCGGTAGAGCTGAAGAAGAAAGGGAGTTGCTGCCAGCCAATTATTGTTGAGATTGTGACCTCAGAAGGAGAAGATTATAGGAATGTAGTTATGAGAGTCCCCATAGTTGCTATGATATTTCGACACAATCAGTTTAATTAAAAACACCCAGTTTTTTCATGATAATGTAACTATTACAATTAAAATTAAAAATGCATGACCGGTTATGACTCTTTTCATCATCAGATGCAGAAATGAGAATACAATCACCAAAAGTTTAGTCTTATACTCTGGGTCGTGAGCATCTGTACGGGGTCACGAGAGCTAAGTGAAATAAAATATGTAAAAACTAAGAAGCTATGCTAAAGCATTATAATTTTGAGTTAAAAGTACAAAAATGGTAAAAAGGATCAAAATCTTGTAATGAATTCGTGAATTCGATGTAATATGTTGGTGCTAACTACGAAAACGCTGGAAGGATGAGTTGGAAACTGACCATCGTGAGTTGGGAGTCCGTAGATGGTGGAGCGATGTACAAAACCGAGATAACTTACGGTTTAGCCTATACTTTTTCCCAAGAAAACAAAATTGAATAACAAAGGTTTGACTTTGACACAGTGCTGCTTTAAGCATAAAATCAGAGAATGGGCTTAAAGGTTTAAACGGGCAGACGGTTCAAAATGGAACAGGTACACTAGTTAATATTCTGCTGTTCCAAACGGAATGTACCGCAATCTGTTTCCATTTAACGGAGCGTTTCGTGAATCCCAAAGCCTTTAATTACATTTTTATTTTGCAGCATCTCTCTCTTTCTTGCTAATTCCAACCAAGTTTCAAAGTAATTTTAAACTTTAAAACTTATGTTTTGAGTTATATGTCACCAGTTACCAATAGGACGACCAGTGGGACTCTCGTGGAAATTACTAAGATAAAAGTTTAGCGATTTTGCTGAATTCTTAAGAGGATGCTGCCTGATGACATTGGCTGGATCTTGATCTAGTTTGGTTTTTATATTTTTTTAAATGTATTAATTATATTGTAACGATTTTATTCATTATCAGAGGACTATTTCGTACATTATTATTATTATTATTATTATAAAGCTCTCCATAAATTAAAATACGGGATGCCAAGGAAAGTAATAAAAAATGTTTATCACGCCCTGATAGAGTCTGTAATAACTTACGGAATAACATCTTGGTGCAGGGACGAAAACACTTATGTAAATAAAGTGCAAAATGCCCAAAATAGAATAATTAAGAATATATTGTCAAACAAACTAAACAAAAAATTTAACCACATTGATGATAAATATAAGTACCTCGAAATATTAAACCTAAAACAACTCTATACATTTAAAGTAATTAAATATAACTTCTTTGACAAGAATTTTAACATAGAAACAGAAAACAATTCACATCACAATACTCGAAATCCAAGAAACGTCAATTTGAAACCAGCCTACAACAAATACGGGAATAGATTAAATAGTATAACGAAAATTTTTAATGAATTGCCCATACAACTTAAAAAATTAACTAAAATAGGAGAGATAAAACGAAAATTAAAAAATGGCTTTTGAATTAAAATACTTCGCTTTAAAACTTACTTTACTTTTTACTTTAATTATTTTACTTTACTATAATTACTCTTTACGTTAACTTACAATTTTAAATGGTATGAATTAAACTGATTTGAAATTAAAACTAAGTTTTTTTTGCTAACACAGACGTGAAATAGAAAACATGTTGCATCTTCTACAGCGTTTACTGTGCGAGCCCCCGACAAGTTGATTAACTTGGGGGCCCACAGGTTATTTGTATTATAAGGGTATAATTGTTAATTTATAAATATATTCCTTCGGCGCAGGGGAGTACCGGCCGGAGAAGAAGAAGAAGAAGAATAATGAAACAGTTTTACCAGAGATATTTAACAAATTGCCACTTAAACTAAAAGAATTGAACAAAATAGGGCAAATAAAAAAGATATAAAAAAATACTTAATTTCAGATGCAGACTACTAGCCATTTTATTATACATATAATTTTACATATATACTTTTATATTATATATATATAAATTTTATTATATATATAACAATACCAGCCTTCAGAGTTCAGAAGGATCTCACTCATTGCAGAAGGCTAGAGTGAGTACTCTATAATGGTTTATTATTATTAATTATATTTTATATCTTGCAGTGCCACTGCACTAAGATCGCTCGATAAGCGGAAGCTTGAGCGTGATAATGTTGATTAATACCAAATTGTTTTTCTCAATATATGTAAAAAAAAAAAAAATATTATTATTATTTAGAGAGTTGAGCTGACTTATAGGCCTTGGAGCCCTATCAACAGCATATTATTACATTATATCCAAATGCCAAATTTGCCAAATAATCAGTAGTGGTTGAAAACCAGCAACTTAACCTTTTTAGCAAAGACAATCATGTCCGTTAGTGGCAAGTCAATCAGATTGACCTGGTCGTAGTAGGCAACCCCAAGAAAGTCCAACCGCGCCCATCACTGAGCTGGTTAGTGGCCGGTATCCTCGGACTCATCGGACGGTAGGACTATTTAATACAAAGCACAATGAGGTATTGTTTGGTTATGGTGTAGGGGATTTTCCATGAAACTGATAGGTGATACCATTTACCAAATTATCAAATTCTTGGTAAAAGAGGACAAACTCAGCTTAAATAAGTTATAAATGAGAAATAAAAAGTAAATAAATTAACTGGAAATGCTTTTTATAACCAATTTCTATTTTACCTGAATTTGCCCAAGTTGCAGTAACTAAGACTCACATAGCCTAATTACTATTATTTGTCATTAGCGAACTTTATGAGATATTAGCACGGACTGGATATTTTTTGTAAAGAAATTCAAAATGCCGGCTACACATATAGCGATAGAGGAATGACGTACAAAACCCAATGATGCGATTCGTTATCTGCAAGCAACGAAAGAGCACAAGGTCCATTAAAGGGTCATTTGCTGAGCCCTCTTAATTTGTTGAATTATATTTATAAAATTATTAACGGGTCGGTGACTAACGTTTATGGAACCCTTGAATTATACAGCTGAATCCCTACTCGAGTATTTACTTTTATTTATTTCAGTTAGTTTTATGTAACTAAAGTAAGAGCTCTAACTCTGTAAGTGCTGTAGGTCTAGCCATAAACTGTAAGATACAATCACTGCTATTGCTCGTTCCAAATAGATGATCCCTTTTGTTCAACCTACTTTTTTATAGCTCCGAACCTGCTATTCAAGTTATCCAAGCCACATTTAACTCAATTTACGGTCCGCTTTGTAAAAAGTTAGTGAAAACTTGAGCTGAATAGAAAACAATTGGATCGTTCTCAATCAAGACTTTTTAACACTTTTCATTTTAAATAATGGTGAAGAGCTGCTGGAAAAGTCATTGTAAAAGTCTGAATAAGAGGAAAATGAGTTAAAACAAAGTTTTTGAGCTCGTCAATGGTGGAAACTATCGTTAATCTACGTAGAATTGAATAAAGCATCCGCCGATATACCTGTTGCCACGATTCATTATGCACAGCAGCGGATGTACCGATAAATTTGGCGGGCTTTCTCAACCGGAAACAGGAAGTGGCGGGCGACAGTCAGTGGCATAAAATGACAAGACGGCGGCAACACACGAAACGTGGCACAGCACCCATTACTTTCCTCATTTCTGCATTTTCTAATAATTTACGGTTTCATTCTACTCCAATGTTTTTGCTTACACAAGCACGATACGCGTAAATCTATCTTTAAAATGCCTGGAGGTACCTTTTCCGACCCGACAGTGAATTAGTATTTTAAGAGTGCAATAAACTGTGATAAACTTCGAATAGTTGATCCCACGGCCGCTTGAAAAGCCTCAGTCTGAAATACGGTATAGCACAGGCTATATGCTCCGATGGATGGCGGTGCCGTGATTTATTCCTAACCGAGACTTGGCTTTTTAAGTAATAGTGGATAGTGGATCCCAGTCTATGTACACAAATGGCTACCAACACCCATAATAAATAATTATTGTCCATATATCATACTATATAATTATGTACACTGCCACTCTCGAATCTCAAAAAGTGCATTTATTATAACCTAGGCGGTGGGCATTACATAATAAATATGTATACATAATATTATTGATATATATGAGTATTACACGCATCCACAAATAGCGACTTCTTGGTCTATACTAAGCCAACCTACAGAATGAAGGCTATAAGGCCCTTACTTAGACTAAACTAGGAAAGCCCGGGACCGCATCCTTCACATGCCCTCCGAAGTCCGAAGCATGACAAGGAAACTAAGCAAGTGTGGGGCTCGAACCACAACCTTTCTGGTGTCATGTCCTGTTGTATACGACTGTGAGTGTGACTCTAACTAAATGAGACTCGCCGGGGCTGCTCAGTGGAAGAATGAAAGGGTGTGCTATAAAGGATGATAGCATTGAAAACAGCCTTTTGGGAATCCATATTCGGATGCAAAGTTCGGTAAAGTGACTATATATTGCTATAAAGGAAGGTAGACGACGCGGGAAGTCCTCAAAAACGCTGGAAGAATAAACTGGAAACTGACCTTTGCGAGTTGGAAGTGCGTAGATGGTGGAGCGTTGTACAAAACCAAAATGACAGGAGGAGTGTTGTCGTGCAGGCCAAAGCTCATCAAGTGCTGTAGAGCCAGCAGAAGAAGAAGATGTAAAAGAACAAGAAGATATTTATATGAAGAAATCTAAGTGGTACCTGACAATTTAGGCACGACATACATGTATTCTTAAACGAACAAGTCTCTCTAGGTAGCTCCTGCTCATCTAGTGTTCAAAAAGGTCCCGCCCCTCCCCTTCTGTGTTAAGTAGCTCTACATTTCTACAGTGTACCGTAGAAAACCCCATATAGAAGCCTATTATGATTGTGAGAATTGAATTATTGGCGTCATATCACTGTATGCCGTATGGGAAATTCAGCACAAACAGTCCGTATGTACGTGAAGAGGAAAATAATGATTACAAACATTATAATGATTTTGTGTTTCCACATAGCATTGGGTGGCATTTCGCAAAGGGAGTGAAAGCTATGGGTGGGGTGCTAGAGAAGAGGAGGTTGGAAATGTTCAGGTTGCACGGCCTTTGTTTCGATATCTGGTTTCTGCAAAATCAAACAGAACAATAGCACGCGAATGCACCTGCGGTTTTTTCCTCACGGGAGAAATCGATTCACTTGTCTCAGGTGGGGGAGGGGAAGGAGAGAGAGAAGGGATGTATATGAGAGAGAAGGAGAGGGTAGAGGCTGAAATTTATTTTATTCTGTAAACACATTGTCAACCGTTGATTGTGTCTTCTCACCATTCGACGCCTGTGCAATGGCAAAGATTCGTATTCCGTTACTTTGCAAAGTGAGGTTTAAATAAAATATTGGTAACAATACGTATTGACTAGCAAAGATCAATTCGCTCGTCTCAAGGAAGGAGCGAGTGAAATTTATTTTATTTCATGGCCACATTGCCAACTGTTGATTGTATCTTACCATAGGGCACGTCACTTTTACAATGGTGAAGGTATGTTTTGTTACTTTGAAAAGCGGAATGGTTTGGGGAAATTTTCTTAACTAATGATGAGTAGTAAGGTGGCTATTCCACTTGTCAATATTCCGTCATTTGTGCGTCAATAATTGATGAGAGTTTTGTTTTACTCTATGCCATTGTTAATTTTAACTTCCGCATGTTAAAATTGATCAATGATCATAGAGTAAAATCACGCTTTGCAAACAAAAACAAATTAAAATTACAATGGCGTCGTCTGGCGATAATAAATAATTGTAGACCTAATTAATTTATTGAGAACGAACGAATTATTTCATAATTTGAATAATAAAATTTCTTGTAGAATATGAAATTAATAGAAAGATAGCGGGAAAACTTACAAAATTGGAAAAAATTGAAAACAAAAATGGTCAATTATTGGTGACAAGTGGAATGGGGTGTAAAATGATAAGTGCAACTTTGATGATATTTCCGCCAGTGACATTATCAATATTGAAGAAAAACAGACAAGTGGAATTGCCGCCTAAAGGAAAAATAAATAATATATAATATGTAAATATGTATATATAATGTAAATATTTACAATATAGGCCTATTATATGACAGCCTTACAGAGTTGGAATTAAGTAAATCAGATTATACGGGCATCAATAATGGAAAAATCAACGATAAAACAACTGCATTAGCCATTAGGCCAACTGACTCATAATCCATACACAATAAGCCTCCGGCAGATTGTCCGCTCATCCAGGTCGCTGACTATGAAAATGAAAAATTCTGTGGTGGGGAGGGGGGGGGGGCAGGGGATGGAAAAATGACAATCTATTGTGATTATGATGGCTCGAACAGGCGGGTTAACAAAGCTCATTTCCATAGTGGGATAGAGAAGTTTCCGGTGGTTTGTATGTTGACAAAATTATGGAAATGTACCATTCCACGGCTCACAACCCCTTTCCCCATGTCACTGCGTTTGCCACTAAATATAGCTTGTTCGGATCGGATGCAACGTATAATAGCGCAATTTATACGTGTACATTGTATTAAGTTACATTTTTTTTTTTTTGCTGAGGTTCGCCAAACTTTTGCACGCTATGGGGAATATTTCTAGTTAATGGTGAATTGAATATTAAATTGATGCACGTAAGGTATATGCTTCATTGTTTATAATATTTTTTAATGCGAAAAATTGAAGATTGCGTTTGGAGTAGCCTACGTAAGATAAAATACAAATCAGGCTAACTGTCAAGTAGGTACCCAATTGCCGTAACCAATAAGATAGCCAATTGCAACCGTCTTGTAAATCATTGGCTATCACATTGGCTCTTGAAATTAGCATTTTATTTACCTCAGCGTACTCTATATCACATATCACAATTCACTTATAAAAATTCAATTTTCTTTTTCTTTTAGCATTAAATCAGGAAATCAGTAAACATTCTTTGATCGAAAATTTTGGCTCTAAAAACAAGAAATTATCACTGATGCTCTTTTTGCATTAAATTGGGAAATCAAAAGCCAAAACCCCCGTAGTTTTTTAACTAGATACTGTACATTATACGATGCAACACAGGAAGAACCGGTCCGAGTTTACTCGAACATGCTTTCCGATTTATTTAGTAGTAGCTAGAGAAAATGAGTAATTTCATGGTAAATAATTTTTCCTATAGTTAAATTTCGGGCATCTCGGGGGGGGGGGGGGGGGTCCACCTGACGTCACTGGAGGTGAGGTAAATTCTAGATAGATCAGACCAAGAAATTACCACACAGCAATAATGGCAGGGCACGCAATGCATTTGACCGTGAATTTTCTATCATTTTTTCAAAAACTTTTTTTTTTGCACAAAACCAAATAGTTTTTTGGGAAAGCAATCTGTCCGGTTTCGTTACTCAATTTAACACCTAAAACATGCCTGAAGGTAGAAATCATCGATGGAAAGGTTTCACAGAAAAATTATTTTTTAGTCATTTTTCATTAAAATTTAGTTATTTTTATTTTTTTACCCCCAGAACTATCAAGGGGCAAGCGACCCCCCGCATTTTGTCAACATTAATAACGACTACAATATATGTGAATTTAAAAGAAATCGTTGGAGTCGTTTTGGATAAATAATTTTTTTAGACGTTTTTTTGGAGTTTTTGAAAATAAACCCCCCCCCCCCCAAATTGAGATAGTCCTAAATTTAAAAAATTGTCTCGAGGTATGATTTTTGTTAACCTACATGCTAAATTTAATCAAAATCGACCAAGTAGTTTGCCCGGAAATCGACGCACAGACAGACAGACTGACAGAGCGACAGACAGACATTTCGTAAAAACCACTTTTTTGGGTTCCTGGTACCTCAAAACGTGCAAATCCGTTGAAATCTCGGAATCGAAAATTTGGATCATCACAAAGCTTTCCTTATAAGGAAAGTATATATACTACGTATAAATTGGAAAGCAATAAAGGGATTTAACGTGGGGAAGAGGAAGGGAGGTGGCTAATATAATATACAGTGGTTTCGATGCGTGGTTGAACAGTAGCCATGTTTATTGTGGTGAAATGGTTTGCTAACACTAAATCCATAATTACAGACGATGTATGTTCATCATGATGAAAGAGCAATGAAATTTAATGTAGGCCATGATGATTTGATTGAATAAAATAGGCTAATGATAGGCCAAACGTTGCATTAGAATATACGTAAGTAGCTAGCTGTATTTCAATAGAATATTAAAGACAATAAAGACCCGAACGAAACTTGTAACTTTGCCGACACAAAATGAGGAAAACCCATAATTACAAGCGATGTATGTTCATCATGTTGAAAGAGTAATTGAATTGAATGTAGGCTATGATGATTTGATTGAATAAAATAGGCTAATGATAGGCCAAACGTTGCATTAGAATATACATAAGTAGCTAGCTGTATTTCAATCGAATATTAAAGACAATAAAGACCCGGACGAAACTTGTAACTTTGCCGACTCAAAATGAAGAAAAACCATAATTACACGCGATGTATGTTCATCATGTTGAAATAGTAATCGAATTAGATGTAGGCTATGATGAGTTGATTGAATAAAATAGTCTAATGATAGGCCAAACGTCGCATTAGAATATCTTATAAGTAGCCGTATTTCAATGGAATATTAAAGTCAATAAAGACCCGAATGAAACTTGTAACTTTGCCGACTCAAAATGAGGAAAAACCATAATTACAAGCGATGTATGTTCATCATCGAATTAAATGTAGGCTATGATTTTAATTGAATTAAATAGGCTATCTATAAGAAGCCGTATTTCAAGGAAATATTAAAGACCCGAAGGAAACTTGCAACAAAAAACAATATTAACATCTATAACACCAAAAGCGTGGGACTGCACTTTACTAAGGGAAAATCTCAACAGGGTATATAAAAAGGGGCAAGCGTCAGGTTGAGTGTCCTTTTCAGCAACACTTGGGTCGGTAGTCGTAGTTTCTCAGTGAGAACCTTTCTCCGCTATTTATGACTCTGACTACATAAACAGATATTCCTATGCAAATGGACGGCCCAGAGACTGACTGAGAGACGAATAACGGCTATTCACCAGCAACTGTTGTAGCCGCCCCAACAAGGTGACTCTAAATCTCCCTGTCGTTTAACATCTGTTGAATTTATCTCAATTCCGTAGCAAAAAAAACTTATTACTGTATTGTCAAACACCCAATGACGAATGAAAAATATCGCCTTCTGCTTGTTATAATCGAAAGTATGATACGCTTAGAGCTCCTTATGATAAATAGCTCACACAAATCAGAAGTAATTTGACACTGGATCCAACCCTGCTGATGTCTTCCACGTTCCAAAGACCTCAGTATTTGCCTGAATGTCTACAGTCGTCTGCGACCCCCCCCCCCCCCCGGAATATTTGCAGCGTACACTACCTAGGTAGATAGAAGGGAGTTTTAAATATGTTGAGGTTACCTCACCTCCGGTGGCGTCAGATGGAAACCCCCAAAAAATTTCTGGCTGCGGTCCTGCTTGTATTGTTTTTTTACCTAGATTAATATTAAGAAATTAAAGAATTCGGGCTCCCTCAAGCCTTTGATTTAATGGATTCACCTTACTAACGCCTCGACAGGCATATGGTTGCCAGCTCGTACAACTTTAGGGTAATGGGTGCCTCATTGTTCATAAGATCCATTATTTTATTTTATTTTTTAATTTAAATAAAAGGTTCACCGCATACAGACAATTTAATGAATGCATCCGATTGACCTCTTCATCCGCCTCTGTAGGTTATTACCCGTGTTGAGTTACGACATGTCATGGCGTGTTAAGACTCGCACAAGTGCAAGCACGTTACCACCTGGCCATCGAAGTCGATTGTAAACCTCTATTGTATAAATCCAAAATGTCGGTGGGTAGTCGCTAACAAGACAATACGATAACATAAATTATTAAAATATGCAGAAATGAGGAGTTGAATGGAGGCTTGCACAACATGAAGCTAGTGCAGCGTGCGGCCCACGTTTTCAACACAACTTACCAAATTTAACCAAGCGTTTGTAGTCAGAATTTGATTTTTCTCATCCTAAAAACCCAAGAGTTTATATTGTGAAATCTTCGGCTACTAGATCTTCTAGCAACCTAATATAAACCCTTTCGGAAACAGTTGAAAGCAGTATACTTTCATTATTCGTCACCAAAATATTGATATGGTGAACGAATCACTACTAAGTTTTACTACGGTGCGCTATTAGTGGCTTAAAACTAAGTCTAATGCACTTGACGCGACACAATATTTCATCCAGTTAGATTGTATAAATTTTAAATTAATTTAAATATGGATGAAAAATGTGAAAAAGACCATAAAAAATATTCATAAGCCTAAGCCAAATTAATGGTGTTAATTCACTTCAATTCATTAGTAATGCTAATTGGTTTCAATCGTAAGATTACTAATGAAATACAATAGGTACATTTCAATTTAAAAAATATTTTACTTTTTAAATAAGACTAGGAATCGCAATAATAAGTAATGGATTAAACTTTATCTGTTAATAAAACACAACAATTTGGTATAGTCCATTCACACATTTAACGGTCACAGATGGCACCTTGTTCAACGCTCTAGAATCTAGACAGCCACCTTATTAGTTGACCTCTGACAACTTGGAGGGGGTTACAACCGCACGGCCATCTTCTAACGTTCCCATGGAAACATCGTGTGGTCTTAAACCCAACCAAGTATAGTGAGAGTTCAACTAATAATGTGGTTGTTTGGAGCATGCAACAAGGTGCCACCATCCTGCGACCTTTAAATACTATTGTAAGGCGGGGTTTCCACGTACGTCAATGGTCAATGAGAAATATGGTTTTGACGTGGTAGCAGAATTTTTAGTATGTCTTTAATGTCTGCTAAAACGTCAATTTCACATTTCTCATTGACCATTGACGTATGTGGAAACCCCGCCTAAGCAGAATCGAGTTTGAACCGGGAATCATTATAATGTACCGATCGTATTGTACGTTATTGGGCAAAATTTGACTAAATATTTCAAGTTTTGATACTGTTAATTTAATTTTAATAATATAATATACCGCTAATTAAACTTACTAGGCGACATTGTTACGCCAGAAGACAACCCCTACCGTACTTTATTAGGGATAATAATGAAAACTAAATCAAATTAAACTGCAAGTTAATTTGGTCAGCATAGCAGCTGTGTAAACAAGGCAAACAAGGGGCCCCAGAGGTTTCCCCGGGGAAAGCTTGATAAACTAGGCGTGAAATAGCTGTTTCAGACAAGCCTCAGGTCTTGAAACTGCGCAACTGTTCTGCTTGTAATTTCCATCTTGTAAAATAAATACATTACTATATAAATAGGTGAGAACTTTGGTAGAGAATGAAACGAACTTCGAGGTTCGAGGCTCAAAATTTTCACTGCCCCAGCTACACACCAGGTTATGAACATGGGCGTCAATTCACAATTTTCATTGGGGGGGGGGGCAAGGTTGGGTTGGGTCCCTCAAAAAGAAATGTAGGTAAGGTAGAAATCATCAAGAATCAAGTAGAGATGAAGAAAGGGTTGTTTTACTACATAAAAAATGTTATATTTAAAACACCTTAATGTATTGCTCTTTTGCACCTTCGAGATCTGATAGGAAAATGTATTTGTGAATTCAGATTTTTGTGCATCTTACGGTTTTCTCCTTAACTGAAATCGTCAATTACTTCTTCGATATCAATATTGATTTCTCGCTCGATCGCTATAGATCACTACAATGTTTTTAGTCTAGTCGAATTATTTAACCTAAAATATTGGGGGGGGGGGTGTTGCCCCCAATCCCCGACTTACGCCTATGGCTTTGAAAAAAAAAAATCTAAAAAGACAAAAGAGAGAACCTTCCACGGTCATTATTAGAGAAATAAGAAAGCAAAACGGCAAATTTAATCAAAAGATTTGAAAAGAAAGTGTAGAAAGACGCCAGCGGGCACGGGGAAAGATAAAAATGAGTTAAGTACGTGAAATAAAATACTGAAAAGAAGTGAAGAACTCTTCAATGGGATATTTTATTCTAAAGAAAGTTGTCAGATATGACTTAAGAAGTCAGTAAGAAGCGGAAACGTGCTGACGGGTGGTATACACAGAAGACTTAAGAAAACTAGATTGTTCCTGAGGAGGAAATCCCACGGATTATATGGATTGACCGTCTGAGATGTTGTACTATATGTAGCGCAATGCCCAAGGAAAATCTGTGTTGGGATTGCTTCGCTTGTTTCTTTGCAATGCACTACAGAGAGAGCTAAGGGATCATAAATCTTCCGTTTTTTTGTTACACAAAGTCTAAGTTCTCATTAAATTTTAAATCGTAGAGTAATGAGATGTCGTAAAGTAGAAGAAAGGTTCTTTTTCATTTAGTATAGTATGTGGCCGTGGCTAAAACCAATTGGACACAATTTTGTAACTCCTCCGAACTGATATCCTAAGTGACCGTTATTTCTTACAAATGAAGTACAAAGACTGCCTCTACATGATCTAGGCAATATACTAGTCAATGACACCTCATGTATGGCTCTTCCATCAATATGTCATGAGAAATTGGCGGAAAAAATGAGGCCTCCTGTCTTAAACTGAACGTTCTTTCTCCTATCAAGCTAATTTAGTATCTGATAAACGAGTAAAGTGGTTTTAATAAAAAAAATGAACGTGAAAATTCTTGAAGCTCCATTTCTTGTTTTGTAGTTGGTCTACTGTCAAATCTTACAAAAATAGCTAGAGATATTTTTTGTTGTTGCAAATACCTAAATTTCTTACTAGGTTACGATCAAGACACTATAAGACCGTACAGTCCATCTAAACGGAAATCTCACAGCGAAAATTAGTTTACCTATCGTAAAGCCTGAGGTGGGGGGGGGGGAGAGGGGAAATTTAAACAAAATGGTGACACCCTCACTTACAACACGGGGAGACCTTGTAAGGCCAGCACCAGGCACAGCCAAGTGTGAGCCAAGACGACTCCCGATTGAACTCATTAGAGTGGCGAGAAATGCTACTAACTTCCCTAAATTGCTTAGAGATCACCTCATAGAGAAAGCTTTCTACACTATCATTGAGGCACTAGTACAATGGCAATGACAGACTACCTGATTTTGACGTTATTTTGACGATTTTACGTTATACCTTCATGTCAATTACTTGTTGTCGAGACTGACATATTATAGACTGGGAGCGCCTGGTGAGAGTTGACTTACCTGCTGTGAGAATAGCTAGGTCCGGTGCACCAGAACTTGTAGACCTGGACGAAGACGAGCATCCGTGTATTTCACAGGCAGGGCACAAACACACAGGCGCGGGACAAAAGATTTATAAGAATTTGTAAAGGAAATAAAAACGAGGTGTTGCGGCAGCCGGTAACCTTTTGGTACTGACTTAATCTTGCCATTGCAAGTTTTTTGACAGGTCTTGACTTGACATTCCCCAGCCAAAAAAAGGGGAGAGAAAGGTAGGCTGAAGAAAAAAAAAATAAAGAGAAAAAAAACCGAAACCAATTACTTATTGGCAACGAAATGAAATATATACAATTGGTAGTAGCTTGATAGATGGCGAGACAGTTTATATATACTACCTAACGAATAAGAACTAAACTTAAAACTAAATTTTCATGTAGCACTAGCAATCTACCATGACGGGAATGAGTCGTAGCCTATTTACTGAGCGACGAATGGTACCACCCGCGGTTCGAACGTCCGCGACTCGAGCCACCCCTTGTGATCCCCCGATCAAATTACTGACGACGCCTATGGGCCAGGAGGATGGAGTGGTCTGAATATCTGATATTAGGACCATTTGCCCTATTTGTAAGCTACTATCTCCCTTCGCCCATTTTTCACGAGCCATGCGTGACTGTAAGTATTCTTGTGACCATATTTTCCAGAATCTCTGGGTTAGCGCCCTCACCCTATCCCACCTACGATGGAGCGGCATGTCCAAGGGTAGGCTTTGTTCAGGTAGTGGGGAAAAATGGGATTGGATGAGGAAGTGAGCCGGAGACAGGTATGCCACGGGATCAGTGGCGTCGACTGATAAGGGGAAGTAAGGTCGGGAATTCATTAATGCCTCGACCTTGGCAAATACAGTGGCGTACTCTTCAAAAAACATAGTTTGTGCAGTTAACATGCCTTTGAGAATTCTCTTGGCAACGCCTATTTGGCGTTCCCATATGCCGCCTTTATCTGGCGAATAGACCACATTGAAACGCCATTCTATTGAGCGAGTGGCGAGTGCTGACAAAATTGTGTCCTTGTTTTGGTCAAGGAAATTCGAAAATTCTTTGACGAGGCGAGCCCCTTTCTTGAAGTTGCTCGCTTGATCCGAGACACAACAGCTAGGTATGCCTCTTCTAGAGACCATACGGTCCCAGGCGGCCAAAAAGGATTCAGCGGATAGTGAACCCATGAATTCCAGGTGCACTGCACGAGTGCTAAGGCAAATCCAAAGCAGTAGGTACCCCTTTCCGGCCGCCTGAGATTGCCTAGTCTGGCGTAAAGACAGTTTGATCGTAAATGGCCCAGCAGCATCGAATGCAACATGGCCACGGAATGCCATAGCTGGAGTGGTCCGAGAGGATGGAAGATCTCCCATTATAGGTTGGCTGATACGATTTGCGTTTATTTTGGCACAAATTACGCAATTTCGGGTTATTGACCTCATAGTGACTCTACCAGCTATGGGCCAGAATTTTTGTCTCATTAGAGCTAAACTTAGACTTGGGCCTGAGTGGCCCGATAACGCGTGATAATACTTTAAAATTAAATTCATAAATTCTGACTTGGCAAGTATAATAGGATGTTTAGCATCGAATTGCAAATTTGCTTGCTGTAAGCGACCACCCACCCTTAAGATATTGTCTTTATCTATAAACGGGGTCAGGGGCAGCAACTTTGAAGACACCTTTTGGCCTTTAATTATTGCTTTGATGTCATGGGGGAAATAAACATCTTGATGCCATTTGATGAGTTGGACAAGTGAATTATTTAATTCAATCACCGATAATGGGCCAATTAAAGTATTATCAGGCTTGCGACAATTAAATGTGAATCTTTTTAGATAGGCGACTACTCTTTGCAATTTTGTGAATGATGAATATTTTTTAAAAATTGCATCTTCCTCCCCGGCTTTTGCTGAAACTAGAGTTACATTTGAGGTGGAAGACTGTAGATCAGGTAGGTCAATTTCAACTAAATTCACCTTAGGCAGATGTGCCGGAAACTCCGACAATACGAGAAATTGCGGACCCTGAAACCATAAGGCATTTTTAATGATTTTCTCGGGTTCCATACCACGAGAAACCAAATCGGCTGGATTTTCCACTGTTGCCACGTAGTGCCATGTGTAGGGCTTCGTTAACTCGTTGACCTGCCGCACCCTGTTGGACACAAAAACTTTTAGTTTCGACGGTTCAATTTTGAGCCAGTGCAGCGCAACTTGCGAGTCACTGAAAAAATAGACTGACGTTAATTTGATTGGAAAATCCCCATTGTTAAACCATGTCCAGAGCTTTGAGGCAAGGAGCATTCCCGAAAGTTCTATTTGGGGAATAGACATTTTTGACTTTAGTGGAGCGACTTTACTTTTAGCAACTAACAGGTTGCTAGTTGTGGACCCAGTGGTTGGGTCACGTGACACTAGGTAGGCGCACGCGCCATAGGCCGATTGGCTACCATCACAAAAAATTGCAAGATAATGTTGCAAATTAGAATCGACCACCCACCGAGGGATTTTGCACTTCGATAACATAGGTATGTTAGTGACTAATCTAGACCAAGCATCATTTAGTTCTGGGGGTAGAGTTTCATCCCAAGACAGCTCTTTGCGCCACAGCTCTTGAATGAATAATTTCATTGCTAGAGTGACAGGGTTGACTAACCCCAATGGGTCAAATAGCTGGCTACAATAGGAAAGGACAGTTCTTTTAGACACCGGGCCTTCAAATGGCTTAGATTTAAAGGACCACACATCCTGACGGGGGTGCCAGTACAGCCCTAAGACCTTGACTTGGTCGGCAAAGACGAGTTCATTTTCTCCATCACCACTGTGTGAAGATAACTCGGGCACATTCGAGTTAAATTTGCAAAGGGGGAAGCATCCCGAGGCCAATAGAGCGGTAAGCTCATCACGTAAGAGCTTGGCCTGAGAGACAGTGGCGGCTCCAGCTAGGACATCATCCACGTAAAAGGACCTAAGTATGGCTTGGCGTGCCACTAGCTTCGGGTTGCCCCCAGCAACAGTCGGCTCGACCTCAGTTTCCATGGCAACCTGCTTTAAGCAACGATTAGCTATAAAAGGACTACAGGCTAGACCAAACGGAAGGCGGGCCATAAGATACTCGACAGGACTGTTTTCTGAGTTCAGAAACATCATATGTAGTTTTTCTGAGTCCTCGGGGTGAATGGCTATGTTGGTGAACATTGCAGAGACGTCTGCCGTCAGTGCAACAGGATGGATTCTAAAGCCCAACAGAACATAACTTAAATCTCTCTGCAGAGATGGGCCGACATATAGTGTGTCATTAAGTGAAATGCCATTAGAGCTCGACGAGCTCGCATTAAACACCATTCGCAATTTTTTCGACTCTTTTTTAAATACACAGTGGTGGGGTATTACATACTGAGACCACACAAGACTTGGTACTAAATGACTTTTGGAAATGGAGTCGGCAAGTATAGACTTATACTGCTCGTAATCCGACAAATTACGCTTGAGTTTCTTTTCAAGCGAGTATAGACTAGCAAGTGCTGAGCGGCGGTTCGAACCTAGCTCAGGTGCGTCCGGTTTAAATGGTAAGCGGACCACAAATCGACCATCTGGGGCACGCGTGTGAGTTTGTAAAAAATGATTTTCTACAAACTCTTCCTCGACAGTGAGCTTTGACGTAGAGGGTAGCACCTCTTCCAGCTCCCAAAACTTTTCAAGTGACTGCAGGAGCGTGGGGGGAGGGGGGGAGGTTAGCAGACAAACCTCCTGCCCCTGTGGACTATCGATATTTCCCATGACTATCGTACCAAATTTTGTTGGCAAAGTGTTAGGGTAAGACATGTGGGACCACTCACTGTCAAAAGTGGTGTCCAAAATGTTCATAAAAACATTGGCATTTAGCAATAAATCAATTGGTGCAGGGTGTCCAAAATCAGGATCTGCAAGTTGTAAGGCTTTGAACTTGTCCACCACTTCTGACGGCAGCTCAGTTGTGGGCAAATTACTGGTAATGTGAGGTAAAACACTCGCATCGACTTTTATACTGTAGGTAGCATTAACACGTGAATGCAGGGTTAGACTAACCTCTCCTACTAGTTTCGTGACCATGTCTGAAATACCACAAATGGACTGAGGGTCACCTGACTTTAAAGTTAGGCCTAAACGCTTTAAGGCACTAAGCGACATTAGATTTTTTTGACTACCTGTGTCCACCAACGCTCTTATAGTACGGGTGAAACCGCCAGCATCTACGACATAGGCTACTAAAGTCCCCAAGAGGACTTCAGACTGTTCTGACAGGGTTTTGACTTCCGGTTGAACTGACATAGTTCTAGGGTGATTATTATTGTTGGCCGATGTGCCAGCAATACCCTCCGGCTTTGACTTGTTAGGGTTGTCTTTATGTAAAGACGTGTGATGGTCCGCGGCTCCACATGTTCTACATTTGTATGTGGACGAACATTGTTTTAAAAAATGCCCTTTACCGAGGCATGAGGCACAAATGCCATTGTTATTAACCCACCCCAGGCGTTCAGTTATAGTGGCTGCATTATATGCCTCACATTTATAGATTTTGTGATCTTTAGAGTGACAGTATAGACAACTGTTAAAAGTGGCTTTATTAGACACACGCACTTTAAAGGCCTTCGGCTTGTACTCAGGTTTAGTATTATTAGTTTTATTTATTCCTTTGTTGACAGACACACTTTCTTCCTGTTTATGCTCACTTTTCAAAATATGTAACATTTGAGATTGTTTGCTCACAAAATCCATAAGAGATTTGTGGGTAGGTAAGGTGCCGGCAGCTAGGCTCTGCTCAAAAAGGCGACGCGTGAGTGTGTCCAGGTTCCGGGCGCACAACTCTTGTAAAATAAAATCTCCCAAATCATTAATCTGCAAATTTTTTAAGCTTTTTACGTGGTGGTTGTGAACCGATAAATAGTGTTTTAGGTCATCCCCCGTGGCCTTCTTGAGGGGGGTGAACGAAAGTATGTCTGTGACATGTATTGAAGCGAGAGCTCTCGGAGAAGCATACATTGCCTTGAGCGCATCCCAAGCATCTTTGTACCCTTGTGAATCAAGGGCAAACTCTGACACGAGTGTAAGAGACTCTCCCCGCAGCAGCGAGTGCAGATAGTAGGCTTTAGCACTATCGGAAAGTGACTGATTAGACCCATAAACACATTCGAACAATTTTTCGAATTTTGGAAATTCTCGAATAGAATTTTCAAACGGAGGGATTACAATGCTTGGCAATTTAACCCCTATATTGACCTTAGTAGCAGGATCGCCTGGAGTTGTTCCTTTAGGTCGACTCTGCATGTCTAGAACGTCGGTGTAAGTGGCCTCGATTACATCAAAAAGTTGTAAAAAAGCTTGATGGGGTTTGCTCGTGTCGACCCTGTCTTTGCTGTCAACCCTTACATTGGCTTCCAGGATTTGAACTTTCAGTTCATCAGCAGACTTTAAAACAGCCTGAGCCGTTTGGTATTTAGCTTGAATTAAACTAAATTTAGATCGTGAAATAGAAGTTATTTTGTCCCTAATAGACGTAAGTTCGGCAAACTTGTCTTCCCGAAGTTCTCTCAGAACTTCTAATTGGGCCAACGCTTCATCATCAGTCAAATCTTCCTTTGACATGATGAAAGACAAAAAGAAAGTAAAAAACCAAAAAAGAACGGTTTAGATAAGAGACAGGTAAGGTGAGGATGACGGGAAAAGGAAGACGCTACAATGGGACAGTGTACAACCACTCCCAATATAAGAAAACTAGGCTCTTATAGACTTGCCTCGTACAACGTGGTCTCTTAGCCTAGATGACCCAACAAGGACTGACTAATGCATTGAATGCGACTGAGACCTATTGCAATTACATAGGCAAGAGCATCTTCTAAGGCTGTGCTACAAGTACGTATTCCTATGCTAACCTGCCATCTACAAGCTGTACCAATGAATTTAAAAATTGTAAACGGTTTTAATTGCCGATTTTAATGATAATCTTAACAAATTATAATATGTAATAAAGTAAGGGAACACAACAGTGTCAACCTACAATGACAAGAGTAACTCAAATTGAATTAAATATCAAAAAACTTTTTTTTTTTTTTTTGACGTGAAAAAATGTAAGATTAATGGAAAATTAGATTAATTAAAATAATTACTTTTGGCTCTGACTCCGTTCGAAGGACCTTTATGTCGAGACTGACATATTATAGACTGGGAGCGCCTGGTGAGAGTTGACTTACCTGCTGTGAGAATAGCTAGGTCCGGTGCACCAGAACTTGTAGACCTGGACGAAGACGAGCATCCGTGTATTTCACAGGCAGGGCACAAACACACAGGCGCGGGACAAAAGTTTTATAAGAATTTGTAAAGGAAATATAAAACGAGGTGTTGCGGCAGCCGGTAACCTTTTGGTACTGACTTAATCTTGCCATTGCAAGTTTTTTGACAGGTCTTGACTTGACACTTGTTGATTACTTGATTGTATAATTTGACAGCAATGTATGGTTATTTATCAATTATTTATAAGAACTGATATTCCATGAATCGCACAATGAACACATTTTTTAACCATAAGTATGGTGACTATATCAGTAATGTACGTAAGAAAGGGCTTTATAGCCCTCACTCCACTAGGCTGGCTAAGTCATGCAACAAAAAATCGGTATTATTGTTAATTGTTAATTTGCGAGAAAAAAATTCATAAATAAAAAAAAATGTACTGATTTGACTACGGACTGTTCTGAGCTTATTTAATAAAGTAATGATGCATAATTTGGATTCGATTCAAAGAGAAATCCAATCAAATGCTGTACCTAGTAGAAGGAGGAGAGAAGTAAATGGGGTTCCCTCCAGGTCTACAAAAAGGACAGAAAATTAAATAATAAATTTAAAAGTCCCCTGTAGGCCAATTGAGCTTTTGCCGGGACAAAATAATTCCATGCTAACTTGAGATAAATTATTTTTTGCACTTGTCACAACGGCGAGAATGACTCATTAATGCTGTTTTATGGATTTAGCGCGGTGTAGAGCTTTTTTTTAGCTTAATTTCTGATTCATGACGTGTAACCTAGATTGTCGACGACTGCTTTTTTACCGTATATTTTCAGTTTTGATGCAGGCACGTGCTTGAAAGATGTTATGAAGCCTTTGCCCCTAATACTACTATATATAGGACTAAAATTTTACTAAACCTGGAATTTGCAATGCGAGGTATTGTGAAGTACAGTAGGAGTTTTCATTTGCAAGTTGTTAGTAAATTTTATGCAAAAAGTAGGCTGTAAATTTATTGCAAGCAATACGTAAAATTATCAATAACTTGAAATATTTAGTCAATTGTTTCTAAGGCACAGTTATTAAAAAAATTGCTGAAAAAGAAGTTTATTAATAACAATTGTTTGTAATAGCCATCAAGTTCAACGCTAAAAAAAAAACAGAATCACCTGTATTTATATGTAACAAGTATCAAGCGATCAATATACTACAGTATATTGTACCATAACATAGGTACCCATTAAACGCCGTAGATTTCATTAAACCATTTAAACCATTTTTACGCATGTTAAACAGAAAAATTTAGAAATCACAATGAACTACAGATTAACTAAAAAAATAGCCTTAAGACCTTAAAAACCGCTTGCTATACGAAAAATTCTTTTAAATAAAGTCATTTATTGTATAAATAACTTATTTTCACTACGCCAGCCGAGCTGTGCTCGGTCTCCTGGTACTAATATGGATTAAGATAGTAGTATACTCAAACTAACTCAAATTTAGACATACCGGTACTGCACATAGACGTGGACAGTTAATATGAGTATAACTAACATAAAAAACTGATTTTCTTCTGAGACAGCAAAGACGCTACCGACGCTGCGTAGTATGTATACGACGGGCGTCAATAAAGCGTCTTTGCACACCAACACATTTTGTGCAATGTATCTCGACGATCGGACGGCGTTCTATTGCAGCAGAAAAACGGATTTATATTGAAATCTGTAGCAAAATGCTAACACCCTTACTAATTACAGACCGAATCTGTACCTTTTCTTAATTACCTTATAAAGTACATTCACCTACTTTATTAAAATTTGAAAAGATACTTCTTTTGCAACACACTACTATAATTGTAGTACCATAGACTTTTTATTGAAGGCAATAGACATTGTACAGGTACGACCGATTATATTCCTATTAAGAAAACAGAAGACAATAGCTCAGCGATTGAAATAAACAGCCGTATCCAACAAGCCAAGGTGGCATTCAATAAAAAATCCAAGATTCTGGAATCCTATAACATAAAACTAACCATCAGGAAGCAATTTCTAAAAACATGTGTGTGGAGTGTTTTATTGTACGGCTGTGAAACCTGGACTATAGCAGATAAGGAACTAAAGAAACTCGAAGCTTTCGAAATGTGGTGTTGCAGAAGGATGCTACGGATCAGCTGGAGGGACCATGTGACAAATGAAAGTGTGCTAGACGCTATCGGGGAAGAAAGACAGTTAGTAGCCCAGATACGAATCAGGAGAGCGAAATGGATGGGGCATTTGCTAAGGCACGAAAATCTGGTACACACTATTATCGAGGGCACAGTAGAGGGAGATAACCGAAGAGGACGGCCGAAGAAGGAATTCATGGATCAAGTAAAAGAAGACGCAGGAGCAATATCATATCAAGAACTGAAGAGGAAGATCGAGGACCGAGTAAACTGGAGGACGATATGCAGGGAGTTGTTGCCAACCAATCGCTAAGATTGTAACCTTAAGAAGAAGAAGAAAAAACTAATTTTAGCTAAATTGTAGTGCCTCAATAAAATTTGTACATCCTCCATTTTATGAAGAAGTTTGCGGAATTTCCCTCCGGAAGGGAGTAAACAACACGGAAGTTAAGAAACTTTGGGCAAACATCGACCTGATAGACAATATGTAACCCCTATAACTACTTTGGACGTGAAATGAAAAGGAAATGTTAGCACGGCACTACTCTTGCCACCTTTAATTAAAACAACCCTGACTGTCCATATACGGTTATGGTTTCTTGTCTAGGGTCTGTCTTCGTTGGTGAAGGAGAGAGAATACAGGTAAGTTAACTGTTGCACTGTATGCCGCCTAAAAATCGAAATGTAGCGAATATTTTTATTAAAAAATTAGATATTCTCATATGTACTCTCCGTGGGTACGATTACGGATTAAGTGACAACCTCACCCCCCCCCCCCCCCGCCCGTCAATATCCTTCTTTTGCAAAAAGTCAAACCTCACTGGAACAATCGAACATATGGAGCTTTCAATTAGGGTTAAGTAGAAAGAAGAATGCGTTTTACAAAATTTGATTAATTGTGGCCGTTACTATAATATGCAATAAGGCTCGATTCACAACGCAACGCCGGTGACACGCTGGAAAATGTATCTTTGTAGCAAATAGGTAGTTCGAAAAACAAAGAGCCAACTTTAGAAGATTTCTACAGCAGACCGGTACACGGGTTCCCCTTGAAACGTCTCAGCGTCAAAAACCTTGTGCTGCATTCCAAAATAGACTGTTTTCTTTTGCACTAACCAAACACCAACCCACTGGCTTCAATAACAAAATTTCCCAGTCATCTATGGAAAGTCCTTGTATACTGAATTGTATTATTTACACTAACTGATACTGACAACGTTGCGATCGTCCGTGTGTACCCCGCCTTTAAGGAACTACTTGCTACGAAAAATAATTTTGATTAAAAAAACCATATCTGTGTCCATGCTAGTAACGGTCAGGTAAATTTCAAAATGCAGCTGAGGCTCCTTTTTTTTCAAGCTCCTGCGGACAAGTGAATTGGAGACTCCGCCGCAAAAGGGGCACAAATAAATTTCTGCGGAAATGTTTCATTTTGCGGATTTTTGCGGAAAACGCGCTAATCAATCGATCGATTCCATTGTGAATCTTGCCTCCAAATTTCACGTTGATGTCTGAAATTTGGTCATAATTTATTATGTCAGCGTCAGTACAGTTCTGCATATTTGACATTTGAGCCCGGCAAAAGTATTTTTTTTAATCCTAGGTCCACCTGCTACGTGTTTTCAATGGCTGGTCATGGCGGCTGACCCTAGATATAAAAAAAATATATTTATGGCGGGAAGTTAATGTCCCATATCTTCTATATAGAACTCTAAGTGTTGGGAATGCGGACGTCAAAACTTTGGACTCCAATATTTCAAAACTCAATTTTTCGATTTATCCCCTCTTTGCGGCGATTGGTAGCTAATTGTTATAGATGCAGTATCATAATTCTAAATTAAAAAAGTTGTAAGGCAAAGTTGAAATAGGCCAATTTATTAAAAGAAAAAAAAATATCCTCATCATTACGGTGGACATGAAAAATGGCGAAAAGAGTGACAAACTGTCGTCTTATATAGACACCTTTTATGTTCGTGAAGTTTATAAAGCGAGGCGCTGGTAAGCTATTTGAGGAATCTGACAGAGGTTAATGAGCTCTTTGTGGAAAATCGCCCCGGGAATGCCTTCGTTAAGAAACTTTTAATAAACTGCTTTTGTCTGTTGGATGTAGTAGTTGTCTGCAGTAGGCCGCAATCTACAGTGAAACAGGGCTTCCTATGAACGGCTCTCTATGTAATTAGCTATTAGACTTAATGCCCTTACGAGTTAAGGGACAACTAGTGGGGGAAGTCATAATAGGTGTACAATGTTCAAAACCAAATCTTCCCTTGGTTTTGTTACTATATTTAATACCTAAAACATACCTGAAGTAAGAAAGCATTGATAGAAAGGTTCCGTAGAAAAATTATATTTCAGTTATTTTTATTTTTTACCCCGGTACCTACCAAACTATCAAGGGGCAAGCGACCTGTTGGGTTTTGTTGATATTACAATAATAACGAATACAATATTATGTGAATTTAACAGAAATAGTTGGGGCCGTTTTTTGAGAAATGCTTTTTTTTTTAGCCTTTTTTTAGGTTCCAGGAGGGTAGTAGTAGTATGGTTGGACACAGTCCCAGGCCACGGTGTGGGCCCATAGGACAGGGGACCTCCTGATTATAGTGGATTCCAAACCACTTGGGAAACACAGTGAAGTCACACGATTAGTTCGGAGGTGACCAGGACAAGTCCTACCATGTTTCCCTACTGGCACTGTGCACACCACCAAGTTATCTGCATCTTTGAACCTGCTCTGGTCCGCTGGCTTCAACTTGGTAAGGCGGCCGGCTTTTAGGGGGGTAAAACCCCCCAAAATTAAGTTAGCTCTAAATATAAAAAAATGGTCCCGAGGCATGATTTTTGTTAACCTACAAGTCAAATGTCACCAAAATCCACTCTGTATAGTTTGCCTGCAAATCGATGAACTGCCAGACATTTCTTATAAGCCACCTTTTTGGATTCCTGGGACCTCAAAACGTTTAAATCCACTGGAATCTCTAAAATCGAAATTTTCAACCAGCACTTAAAGCTACGGATAAATTGGAAAGCAATAAATAAATCGTCCTCATACATCTTGGGAGTAGGGAAAATCATGGCAACAGATAATGACTCCCCCACCAATGTCATCAGTTAGCACAGTTGCACAGATGATGTTTTCCCACGGAATATCTATTCAAGTCCAAACTGTTTCCATAGAGAAAGAAGAAACTTCACCACCTGAAAGCGTAAAGACTTTAAGAACCCACTGAAAGAGTATCGGTTCAAAGGAAAAATAATCTTTCAAAAGCATTTAGAATCTACACAAAAAGATAACAGCCTATTCTAGCTCTCACAGACTTTTCTTTAGCTCTCAGTTTTCAATTCAAAAATTTCAGTAGCACGAAAAGGTGATTCTCCCATAACAGCAGGAGGTTCTTTACTGCTCCCTCAATCAATAACTCTTCAATCCGTTTTGAAATGTTTGTTTGTTTACTTCTCCCTCCTTCTACTACGGGAGATTTCATCTTAAGGCAGAGATTTCAAAATATTCTGTTGACAAATTATATTGCAGTATTATATGGTGTATATAACACTGACATTAAATTAACTTTGGTTGGAGAGGTAACCTCCTCGTTATAACCGAAATTAGAGGATATAGAAAAACTGGGCTAGGCGGGATTCGAGCCCACGATCTACGGCTAACCGGGGCGTCGTCTTAACCGCTGGACCACAAGCCCCAACAAGAACAATTCATGTATATATATCCTCTACTTAGGCGATTACTGTTCTTGTCGGGGCTTGTGGGCCAGCGGTTAAGATGACGCCCCGGTTAGGCGTGGATCGTGGGTTCGAATTCCGCCAAGCCCAGTTTTTCTATATCCTCTAATTTCGGTTTGTAGACAAATGACAACCCAATTTTCGATTAAATTTAATTCCGCGTACTGTAGCAGCTTTATGGAAGTGGTCAGATGAAAAAAAAAATCATAAAAAACCCATTCTTTCTCAAAACACAGGCTATTCATCCGAGTGAATTACTACACTGTTGTATCAAATAAGTGTAAATACATTACATTAAAAAATGTAATAATGTAATACTTCAGGCGAGAAAACGTCAATTCACTGTGAAAGCTTGTATAAGATAGAAAATAACAAAACAAATTGTCTTTATTTTTCGTATGGGCGAATTTTGGATCTTTCTCTTCTCTCTTACAATTCACCCATAGTATATATAGTATTTTTGTTGATTTTTTCATTTAACCATTCTCATATATTTACGGTTGCAGAACGAGTAATTAATTAATTAATTAATTAATTTAAAAACAATCAAGCGTCATTTGTTTTACAAAATATTTTGAAATCTCTGCTATAAATCTTTTAAGTCTCGGGAATTAAACTATAGAATCAATAACATACCGGATAAGATGACTCCATTATTTTGAAAAGCTCCACGTATCAAAGAAAATACCACTACAACGGAGCTTATCCGTAGCCTAAGCAATTGAGGTGGTATTTTACGTGTATTATCGGATATAATTTTAAGCGGACTTAACATTATCCGCATAACTGTCACGCATTTCCGTTACTTCCAGTATTGGATGTGATTGATGTGGATTATTTTGGCAGAGGATTTTTTAATTCCAACAACTTTTCACGAGATTTCACTATATTATACACGTATTGCACAGAACAATATTTCGTTTTGGAATACAGCAGAAAACTGACAGAAACATACTATACAGCATTTTCAAATTTGATTTTCCTTTGAATTTATGTGAAGGACTTAATAATACCAGTACAATAGAATAATTTCTGGATGAACGTCAAAATTCGCGTTTTGTATAACAATAAAATTTTAAACTTTTCTACAATGGAACAGGAGAATCCATTAATGGGCCGTGGTCGATCTGAAAGTGTACCTCCAAATGTTTCGGTGTAGTTATTATAATTTATAAGTCATAAGTCATGGATTGGCCATTTTAAAAATACAATGGTATTCTCGGCGTCGTTACAACTCTATTACGTCAAATAGAAACACAGAAACATATAATACGGTACATAAGATATAAACCCAACTGTTGTAGTTGTGGTCAAAAAAGGGCGGTTCACACCAAGAAGCCTAATCACGCCCTTCCTAAATTGGGATGGTGTTAAAGTTGGAAGCCTTAGGAGGTTGGGTAGGTGGTTATACAACCTCGCACCTAAGTGGTGGGGTGAATTTCCCATGGCGGCTGTACGGTATTGCTCCTGGTGCAAGTCACCCCCACTCCGTGTCTGATGGTGTAATTGGTGTAATTTAGTAAGCTACTGTATTTTTTTATTTAAATGCCTGAGTACCAACTTGAAGTAAATTCAGGTATCAGCAACAGTAGCATCGATCAACCATTGGTAATATTTCCTAAGCATTTGCCCGTGACAGGAACTTATTTTTCCCCTTATTTTTGGGGTACGTTTTTCCGTATGCAAATACATAGGCCTACCTGTACATGAAACTGAGCATAACCAAAATAATCATTTTTTTCTTATGCCCTTTTTACGTTCAGTTAATAATGCGGAAACCCAGGCGTTTTGTTTACAACATTCGAACAAAACAGTCATAATTACTTTCTGTCCAGTTTTGTCTATTTGCTCTAATTTCGGTTTTAATGAGGAGGTTAACCAAGTATATTTCTTGAAAGTAAGGGCTATAGCACCCCATTAGGGGCCTCAAAATGCGTAAAACCCCAGTCCTATTTTTCACAAATTTTCTAGAGACCCCCGGGCCCCCCTTGTCCTCGATTGTATTAATTACCTATAATATAGAACCCTTATTGCTCTGAAAATGCGTAAATCCCCAATATTTCAGCCCCAATTTAAAAAAAAATCGAAATTTAATCTTAGCCCCCTCCTTGGTTTCATTCTAGATTCCCTTAGCCTACCTAACGTATTGAAAGAAAATTTTTGCACAATAAAATTTATTGAAAGAATAATACGAAACAAAATCCTGATTGTGGAAATAACCTGCAACACAAAAGAAACCAAAAAAAAAATAACATAGTGGGTAGAAAAAACTATTAATTATATGAGATAATAGTGCCAGCGGGCGGAAAATCCGGACGGTTGGGGTGACATTGGACATGATTGGAAAGCGGCAAGGTGGACGGAATATGAGGGCAAGGGGAAATTTAGGGGAAAGGGGGGAATTTGGGGGCAAGGGGGAATTTCGGGGAAAGTGGGAAATGAAGGTGCTACTGCGGAGGATTATCGCTCAGTGACCAATCTCATGCCAACTGTCAAATCAATCACACACAACCATTTTTGCAGAAACGCCGCTCCATGTCCACCCAAACTTTGATAAATTTATGGTTACTTTTCCCACATTTCATAGTTTTTTTCACCTGTCCGTATGATAAAGTATTGTGCAGAGGCCATAGTTACTCAGATATTTATTTAGCCAACGGCCTTACCATGTGGAATCCATTAGAGTAGAGCATGTTTCAAACCAAAAATGGGATTTGGTAATTGTGTGAGGCGGTTATTGAGTTGCTGCGTAAATCACGGGCCACACATTCACCTGAGTCTAATTAGAAATAATTATTGATGTGAGAGGCTGAAGCCAAGTGGTTCGGAATCCACTTTAACCAGGAGATCCCCTCATTCATAGCATAGCAAGTTCAAACACGAAGCCTTGACGCTTTTTATCCGAAAACAAGCGTGGCCACTTTTGATACGCCGTAATACACCTTGCCGTAAAGGAAAACCACGAGAGTATCGATCGTTTTTACTTCTACATATTACGAGAAGAAGCAGTTTCCATCAGGCCTAGTTTTTTTCCTTCTGCAAACAAACAGCAATCGCAGCGGCTGCCCATGCCCAGCCACAACTTTCCAGTCTAGCATTCAGTAGGCTTAAATGACTATTAAAATATTAAACTACTCCATTCATTAGAAAACACCAAGTTCGACGACTGCTTAGTAGTAGAACAATTCATCAGCCAACCGGAGGGGAACGCTCAGCAATGAGTACAAAGCAAACCACAGAACAGTGTCCAAGTTTCAAAGAGATAACTTTGCGATGAACTCATTGTGACTTATGTCGAATGAATCGACTCCGCGCCGCGTTAGTTTTGCTTACTTTGTAACCACAACTCTCGTGTTTTCCTTCTGCTCGATAAAACATCCCATCCAACTGCTCCAGCAAGTGTTCTTCGAGACTTTGTCTTTGTCTTCCTTAGCGTTGCGAAAAAACTACCCAACTTTAGTAAGACTTACAGAGGGAGAGCTGAATCCGTTGAGCACTTTCATCCACGATTACCTGCAAGCCCACTTGCACCGCATTGGTCTCGCGGTCGACGAACCCTGCCCGCTATGCAACATAGGATACATGGACGAAAAACATCTGCGTTAACCCACCCTACCCATACGACACTATAAATCGCTACTGGTAAGCTTGGCGGAAAATATTAAAAATAACGTGGACCTGACCGGATAACCAATGAGGAAATGTTGCAACGCATAGGGGAAGAAAGAAAACTGAGGGCATCCATCGCCAAGAGGAGAGCCAACTGGATTGGACACACACTACGCCATGATGGGCTACTTCACACGATCCTGGAAGGGCACATGTATGGAGGTGCCGCGGTAGGCCGCCCCCGTAATGAGTACCTGGACCAGCTGCTCAGGGACTTCAACTGTACTACGTATGGACAACTGAAGAGGCTGGCAGAGGAAAGATCGGAGTGGAAGAGCCGGAGAAAAATGCTGCAAGCCAACCCATTGTTCACCAGAAGAAGAAGCTCGGCGTTGAATGGCTGAACAGCCACGTACGGGCGTTCGATAATGTAAAGTAAGTAATAAGTCTTCTTCAAGTTACAGCCGGATGATGGCTGGTTGGCAGCAACATATTGCAGCGATGTCTCCAGTCTCCGCGATTTTGACATGCCCTCTTCAGCTCCACATAGGACGTTATCCCCAAATCATGTTTAACTTGTTGGAGATATTCGTTTCGTGGCTGTCCCCGCCGATTTACGCCTTCCATGGTCCCCTCAATGACGCAGCTGACTATGTTATCATGCCGAAGCAGGTGTCCGATCCAGCGTGCCCTCCTAGTGGATATGGATGCCTTAGTAGTAAGTAGTAAGACTTGCAGGAAAAAAAAACGAATTAGTAGTCCAGGAACCACCAAAGAGGTCCGACAACCAACTGATGGATCGTGAATAGTGGGAAAATAAACAGATACAATTCAAACGAATTACTAGTAGGCTAATAATTATATTTAAAATTGTAAACTAAATTAATTGTCGTGTTAGTTTCGCGTACTTTGTAACCACAATACTTCCGCTTTCCATTTGCTCGAAAAAAAACGTCCTTTATGCTCCAGCAAGTGGCCTTCAAGACTTTGCGTTTGACATTCAAAGCGTCGCGAAAAACGTAGCAACCTTACGATGATTTTCAAGGAGAATTCCCGTAACAGCTACGTACAATGAAAACGTACTAAGGAAACTGAAAAAATACCATAAAAGTCTAGCAACGAACTTAAACATCATGGATAGTATTTGATAATAGGCAAATTGGAACGTAATTAATATAGAAGACAGCGGTTAAACTGCTACAATACAAATGAAGTATTGTGGCATGTCAATATTGCCTAATGAATGATCGAATTAATGCGATAGTTTTGGGTACTTTGTAACCACAGTTCAGGTGTCTTTCTTCTCTTCGATAAAACGTCCTATCTGGTTCAGAAAACTGTGTTCTTCTGCCCCCGCCCCAATTTCGGACCAAGCTCTAAAGATAGAACTAACTAACTTTTTGACAAAATACATCAAATAACACAAAATATACGTTTTTAAACTTGGGCCTACCCCAAGAAAATCCTAGAACCGCCTATGTTTAAATAGAGAAAAAGGTAAGAATAAAGGATAGTACCTATAACTTATCGCAAAGATAATAAAGTGATACAATAAATAAATTATCATAATTTGGATTTAGAGGGCCTCGGTAATCGGGACTCCCGCTTGTTCGGTGATCGCTGTAATCCGGGCGGGCAATGGTCTTCGAGGAGAAGGCGGGCGGGCGTAGGTCCATGCGGGCTGCCAATGAGCCAAAGCTTCGTCAGTCTTTTGTTTGCTACAGAAGAGTATTACAGACTTTCCAATTTCAAGAAGAATTAAATATTGCTTTATTGCTTTCCAATTTATACGAAGGAAAGCTTTGTGATGGTCGAAATTTTCAATTCCGAGATTTCTACGGATTTACACGTTTTGAGGTACCAGGAACCCAAAAAAGTGGTTTTTACGAAATGTCTGTCTGTCTGTCGCTCTGTCCCTCTGTCTCATCGATTTCCGGGCAAACTACTCGGTCTATTTAAATGAAATTTGGCATGTAGGTTTATAAAAATCATACCTCCAGAACTTTTATTTTTATTTTGGGCTAACTCAATTTGGAAGGGTTTTATTCTCAAAAAACTCCAAAAAAAAACGTCTAAAAAAATTATTTCTCGAAAACGGCTCCAACGATTTCTTTTAAATGCACATATATTGTAGTCGTTATTAATGTTGACAAAATGCGAGGGGTCGCTTGCCCCTTGATAGTTTGCTTCTGTGGGTAAAAAAATTAAAATAACTACATTTTAATGAAAAATGACTAAAGAATATTTTTTTCTGTGAAACCTTTCTATCGATGATTTCTACCTTCAGGCATGTTTTAGGTGTTAAATTGTGTAACGACACCGGACAGGTTGCCTTCCCAAAAAACTATTTTATTTTGTGCAAAAAAATGTTTTTTTGAAAAAATAATAGAAAATTCACGCTCAAATGCATTGCATGCTCTGCCATTATTGCTGTGAGGTAATGTGTTGGCCTGACCTATCTAGAATTTACCTCACCTCCAGTGACGTCAGGTGGACAACCCCCCCCCCCCCCCCCCCCGAGATGCCCGAAATTTAACTATAGGAAAATTATTTACCATGAAGTTACTCATTTTCTCTAGCTACTACTTGATAAATTGGAAAGCATGTTCGAGTAAACTCGGACCGGTTCTTTTAACTTACTGTTTTTCTTACATGGTACATGTACATTTTCGTCTTTATGCTTTAACTTAAAAATTGATTAAAGAAACTAAGATTAAACATGTGTTTTATTACAATTAAATATGGCATAATATAATCCGCACCCCTCGATAATCCGGAATGGGTCTTGCTTTTGCATCTCCGGATTAACGAGAACCTACTGTACCTGTATGTGTCAAAAAAATCAACTGAAAAAAAACTGCGGACCCCCTCGCGGGAGAATTTGCTACAAATTAAGGGCATCACTGAGAAGCATTAAAAATGAGATAACATAGAGCGCACAGGGAAAAAACGTAAATAAAAAAAGACTCGCTCAAATGAACTCATTGTCACTAATAATAAATGAATCAATTAGCTTTGCTTGTTTTGAACCTTGATTCTGTTATTTTGCCCCAACTCTATAAAATGCCCCTTCTGTTTCGAGAAGTGAACCGTTCACGAAAAACAACGCAGCGTTGGGGAGAAGAAAATAGACGGCAACAAGCGTTTAGTAGAACCTATGGAAAGAAAGCGCCAACAACTAGCCTGCATAAATCGAAACGTGATATGAAGCAACTACAAACTGAAGCGTCATAACATGCTACATTGCACAGTCCACGCAAAATGAGAAAAGTATGGACATGGAATGTGTTGCACAGGATCAAAACATTCCATGTTCATACTTTTCTCATTTAGTGTGGACTATTTAACTATATTATCTCACGTTCATTTTCTTAATAATATTTTCCTCGTTTACTGCACAAGGCTTCGTTATAGTAAAATACAAGAATTAATCAAATGTATGTTTATGCTACCGATTTGGGCAACTGGTCTTCGTCGGACTAAAGTAACACAAAAACAATGCATACATTTCCAAATAGGCATACGGAAAACAACATAGCGTCAGTTTTAATAGATCATATTCTCGTTCCACAGTGGCTTTATTGGTAAAATTGCTCTTTGAACACCTCCTGAAATATATGAGCCTTGATAGCGCACGATACATTAGCTTATGTGAACTATCGCTATTCTATAAAATAATCTAATCTAAAAGGAGTAAGTAGCCGACGTAATCCAGTAATAGGAATTACTTTATCGATTTTTATGGATTAAACGATAGTTTACAAAACAAAATCTATTGTTTATTATCACAGTTTACAAATTTTAGGAGGCATTTAAATTTTTGTCAATATCAGCACTGGAGAAATTCATTAATTAGGTCTTACTACATGTTGTTTTTAAACAATTTGAAAAGATTCACCCAGCGGTTAAAACGACGCCCCGGTCAGGTGTAGATCGTGGATTCGAATCTCGCCAAGCCCAGTTTTTCTATATCTTCTAATTTCGGTTCGAGACATACAGGGGTAATATGTGGGGGTAATATAAAATAATATATATAATATAATAATGATGTATATTTACATATATACTGTACATAAAGTATATATATATACAATACTCATAAATTGAGGGTAATAGATAATTGGCAGCAAGTTCCACAAGAGGTGAACTTCTCATAATAGTTATATTGTTTGAGATGTTTTTACCTGAGTCTATTGACTAATTAATTTTCATCACTATCAGCAATTTTCCCGTACCCCCCATATTCATCGCTTACATAGGACCACTCCCACAGATACTAATGGTAACTATGTGGAGTCCGAAAGTAACTAAACTCCGCTGTTGTATACTTTTGTCTCTTTATTTATTTTTTATTTATTTATTTTTTATTATGTTTTTTTTTTATAAGCGCCAGACCCGTGTGGGTAAACGCGCTTTCTGGTTTGTAGTTAGTTTGCCGGTGTTGTTGTCTGTGTTGTGTGTGTATGGTATGAGTTGGTGGTGTGTGGCAAACTGCGATCAGGGGGGCATTGGACAACGGGTTGCCCAGTGACCGTCTAAGGGCAGTGTGCCAATGCTTGTATTAAACCAGTGTGTTGTTTGCTAGATGAGGCTTGCCAGAGCTGCTGAGTGAAGAAAAGGAATGCTGTGCTGAAGAAGTATTGTATTGTGCGAGACTGCTTTCTGGAAATCTGTATCAGAAGGGAGGTTCTGTATCTTGAGCAGACAGGGCATTTTATGACAATGTGAGGAATAGTTAGTCGTACCTGACAATTGTGGCATATGGGTGGTGGGGTACCCGCCATTAGGTGTCCATGTGTTAACCTTGTATGGCCTATTCGCAAACGAACCACCTTCACTTGGTCTCTTCTACTCATCTGGTGCTCGAACAAGTTCCAGCCCCCCACCCTTGGTTGTATTGTTCTTAGTTTATTTTCCTTCACAGTACTCCACTCTGTCTGCCAACATTCTGTTAAGAGGTTGTGTGCTGTATTTTTAAAGTCTGACGGGGGAAAGTAAGGGAAGGGGGGAGAATGAAGACTTGTTGCAGAATTGGCTGCGTTGTCGGCCCTGTCATTACCCTCTATCCCTATGTGGGATGGGGCCCCGAGAAACTCAATGCATTGGGTCGGTGGCAGGCATGCGATTAAATTAATAATTAGGTGTATTAGGGGATTTTTAGGATATAATTGCCGAATAGCTGTAAGTGCGGCTAAGCTGTCGGAGATGATAAGTGCTCTGTCTGTGGAATGTATTATAATATGCAATATTGCTTGATGATATCTTTATATTTTATCCTTTTTCAACGCAGGGTGAAAGATTGCACGATCCATCGCATTCCTTTTCTAATTCTTCTTCATTAAATGCATCTTTTAGATGGGCCATATGCATTTGCTATTTTTCATTGAACACCAGTGTTGGGCCATATGTACCTACACAACAGGCACGTAGCCAGGGAGGGGGCTTTGGGGGCTGAAGCCCCTCCCGAAATGTAAAAAAAGGGGGAAAAATGATTTTTTTAGTTTATTTATATTTGTTCTCGCTCGATCCAGTGAATATACAGTAGATTCGATAGTGCAAGATACTTCCGCAGATTACGGAATACTTGACTCGCCGTTTTATTGCGGGGGTATTCCATACCACCCCCCAACCCCCTGCTAGTTAGCCCCTCCCGAAAAAAAATCCTGGTTACGTGCTTGCTACACAACAAATAGAAAATAGCCTACGTAGAAAGTAGAAAATAAATCTTAAAAATGTGAAAGGGCTTCTCAAATAATTATATTTTTGAATTCACCAAAATTAGAATCGCAAAACACGTGAGCAAAATTATGTCAAAATTATTGTTTGACAGGATCCCCTTTCACACTGCTAGGTCATGTCTGAAACATCCGCACCGGAATATACCCCAAGGAAACCACGAAGGAAGTCGAGACTTCCCCGGGTTATGTCCCTTGAATTTGAAAACCTTCGGACCCCACTTCAACACAAGGTTTTCATCCACTTGAGCTTTGCAAAAATAAAGAAAAAACCTTACATTATGGTCATAAAAAAGCTCATTCATTCATGCTACAATCCAGGTGTAGAAATTTCCAATGTTTTTGTTTCTTGAAGCAACATTTCTCATTTTGAACGAGGGAGTTTAAAATATCGTCAGAGTTTTTTGAGGGAAATTTAACCCATATATTAAATTTAAGAGAATATTTACCTTATAAATTTCTCTCTCAAGTGGAGGCAACGCTATTCTTTTCCGTTGGATCACGGAACTTTCTCTCTGTCAAAGGTTTACTGTGTCATATTATTAGTGAAATGATTATGTATAAGTATAATCACATAGAAATAAGAGCAGTGCCGGGGATTAGGCCAGCGCGGGGCCTGTAGCAAATTCTGTGAAGGGACCCTTAGATTGCTGTAGGTTCTCAAGTTTAGGGTATTAAATAGAACGAAACTGTTACAAATAAACTCTTCTGGATTTAATATGGGCAAATTTAGAGATGACACTTTCAATATCGACTTCTTTAAGCAAATATATTCAACGCAATGTGAGATGATTTAGACGTTCTTGGCCCATTGTGTTCCTTAATTGTTGGAAGGCGGGGCCCCTAACAAGTATTTCCTAATATTGCTACGTGGCTAGTCCGGCACTGAATAAGAGTAATCTACAATCTTACAAAACTATTGACAGTAAGCAACAAATATAAGCTCAAACTTAAACCAAAAAAAATATGAAAGTACAGTAAATGGCGTCTGCAAGTTTATAGCGCCAGGAAAGTAGGGAAACTTATACTGGAGTCAATTACACCACCAACGCTTGGAAAATATCCGTAAGGAAAACCTGGACAGTACCGCCATCTACCCATGCATTTTGTTGCGTGTTTCTTACAGGGACTTTTCTTAGGATAATGGGAACCGCTCTAAGAGTAATAAGGAAACCAAGGGTTAAGAGCTAAAATTTTTATTTTTATGCTCACTGACAAGCTGAATATTTTCGTAGAGGTTATACAAATTATGAAGATATGGAAAAATGGCCGGAAACTGAATTCAAATCCGAATCTCTACCTTTCCAGGTTATTGGCATGTCGACCACTGCACCATCACTGCCTAAGTCGATCTCCACAACTTCCCGTACTTAGATGGTATATGTTGAAAACGAGTATGCATACATATGCACTTTAATGCAGGATTAGACCAGTTGATTTGTAAAATAAATAAATAAGTAAATAAGGACTTTTATTTATTGTTTCTATTACTAAGCCAACCTAGCGGAGTTAGGGCTATAATGCCCTCTCTTACACTCAAGTAGGATGACCCGGGACGCCTGCTTTACATGCCCTCCGAAGCATGGCCAGAAAATGTAGCCAGTGTGGGACTCGAACCAACAACCTTTCGGGTGAAAGTCAGAGTCCGTACCACTACGCTACATGTCCTGACTTTGTATCTATGATGTCAAGCCATGCATGTCGAGAAGCTACTTTTAAGCCATACCACGCTTTATGGATGCATCAATATTGTACATTATCAACATTTAGAGGTACAGAGTACGTATTTAATTTTGTAGAAAGTCTATACAGGCATGAGAATCTGAGAAAGAAAGATGGCAAAATGGACGGAAACGGGACTCGAACACGACTCTTAACCTTGCCGGGGTGGTATGCTGGCCACTGCTCTAAATCTGTCGCTGTCAGTTATTTCAAGGTGTTAAGGGTCTGTCCTACTGGGAATCTCGTCATCATGGTCTGGTTGCTTGACCTGGAAGAGGAACTTCATGATCAAAGAGTGCCCTGAATTCACCATAGCTAGGAACAAATTACTAGACCGCATCTTCCCCTTAATGACAGTCCTCCCTTTTAATTATGCCCACATAATTTCTAAAAATTACTCCTACCAAGCTATATATGACTTCCTAAAATAAATTCACATAGAGTTTTAACCCCACCTACCCACCATGGCTGTATGTGAACCCACAATGCCAAAAAAAGAGTGCTAGGCTGGAGGTGATGGGTACACAACAGGGATGGATGCAGAAGGCTTATCGAAGAGGTTAAGGCTCTATAAAGTCTTTAATGTCAGTACTTAGTAAGGTAAAGTAATAAGTTTAATAATTACGGCAGAAATTCGAACCCTGCAAAAGAACGCCCAATTTACCGCGCCAACCATCATTAAGCACTGACAAAAGCAACAATGAAAAGAAAAATCAAGCTTTTCCAAAGAATTCTATAAAATGTTATTATCAGAATAAAACGCCACAATGCAGTAGATGGCAAAGACAGTAATAGCCCGTTTAATGATACCATACAATTAATTCTGAATTGTCTACAGTTTTATACAACTGCACTCCACCATTGTACTGCTATATAGTTTATTATGAGCTGCTGTATTGTGAGAAATCCAATAGCAAAACATTGACTTACTGCTTTTTTATGTTCCCATCGAAATAACGACAGATATTCCAGTAATGGAATAACTTGAAGGAAACTAACCATTAAAAATAACGACCATAAAGAACAAGAGTCTTGCATCCTTCGATAAGGATATTAACACCGACTTAGTTCATAAAACTGTTGCAAAGTTGACGAACATGCTACAGAGCATTCTATGTTAAAAGAGTACGAGCAAGTTGTTCGTCAACTTGAAAGTTTATGTACAGTGAGGAGATAGCTTTTAGCTTTTAATAAACGACTTGGCTGTGGGGACTTAACGTCCATTAGCAACTAATTTTCTTGCCTATCTTTTAATTGTTTTTCTACAACGCTGCACACCAATTTTTTAGTGTCACTCTCATCCTTGGCCATAAAAGTTTTATCTCCAAACAAGAGCTTACTGGACGTTGGAACCGAAAACCAACCTTAATATTACTTACTTAATGTTTTTTTTATTATTTTTTATAAAAGATTAATTAATATAATTATTATTAATTATTATTAATATAAAAATAAATAAATAAATAAATTACGACTTTCTTTGTATCTAGCGGAGTTAGGGCTATGAAGCCCTCTCTTACACGCAACTAGGAAAACCCGGGACCGCCTGCTTTACATACCCTCCGAAGCATGGCCAGAAAATGTAGAATGTAGAAAGTGTAGGACTCGAACCAACAACATTTCGGATGAAAGTCAGAGTCCGTACTACTACTCTACAAGTCTTGACATATTAATATAATAATAATTTAATGAAAATATCCGATTGACCTCTTCAGTCGCCTCTGTAGGTTAGTACCCGTGTTGAGTTACGACAGGTCTCCGATCGCATGGCGTGTAAAGACTCGCACAAGTGCAAGCACGTTACCACCTGGCCATCGAAGTCGATGTTAGGTTGGGTCTTCTTTTCAATTATTGTAAGCTGCATGCAGCTTGTTATATAATTGAAGCCCCTAGAAGCCAAGGGGCAAGTGCCATTTTTTTTTAGTTTTGGCGATAAGTTCACCATGCTGCTACTCTAGCTGTTCTTTACCCTGTAAACCAACAGGAACATCGGGATCTGTCATTTTGACATTTTGAAGGTATGTATGCCTATATATTTTCAATTGAGTTGCCAACTTTAGCCTCAATTATATCCAATGTTTATTTTTGCCACTTGCACCCCTTGGTCCCTAGACGCTTCAGTTGTAATATTGTAAAAACTTTTGATGTAAATATTAAAATTGTGTCATGTTATAAGGCGGATATTCCACCGACGTCAATAGTCAAAATAATTCTGATATTGACGTGGTAGCGGACATTTTTACACTGTCTTTAATGTCTGCTACCACGTCAAACACCGTCAATAATCATTATTGACGTCGGTGGAATAAGCGCCTAACATAGGCTTGGATTTTATATATTGTCCTACAATAAACCTCTATTGCTGAATTGATCGGGGTTTAGGTTGTTAATGATGGAAGGTGTGAATATACTACCTACTACAAAGTTACAACTTTTATTTCCAATTTCTCATTTGCTCGCAAAAGGCTTTGCTGCTAAAGTGGATCCAATCGGGAGATTCGATGAATATTTTAACAGAAAGCGACTTCTCGGACATCAGGTATGGGGTTTATCATGATTTCCGAGCCTTCAAGTCGCCCCCCGAAGGCCTCTCCCGTCTGGAATGTATCCCTTGCGGAAACTTCCGTCAGGTGGAAAAACCACATGCATACCACGCTTTCATTTCAGGGAATTACTGTAAAGAAGTACCGCAGCTACAGAATTTCCCTATGATAGCCATCTCGTTTATTTCGTTTTGAATATACAATAATATAGTAGTGGGTCGTCTATTAGATGCTCTCTGAATCGTGGAATTTAATTTAACAAGCCAACATTCTGTGTCATTGAGGTTTTGATTCCGAACCCAGAAATTTAATTTTGGATTCAATTAAACCAGTCGGAATATTTTCAAGGCTTATGTTTTAAGGAATGTCAAATACCAGTCACAAATATATTGACTACTGAAATTCTCAAGGCAACTTCATGATCCTTTTATACCCATCACAACGTGACTGTAAATAGTATTCCATATAGTATATATAAGCATGCCATAAATTCCCCAATAAACATGCTCACTCATTTACTAAATGATCATGACAACTTAGATCCATATATGCAAAGCTTAGAACTATTCAGAGGAACTTTTTAACCAAATTTTAATTTAAGAATGGTTAGGTAGGTAGTTAGTTTTTTTTTATAAATTTAAATTTAATAGGAAGTTGTAAACAGTAGTTTCATTTTTTTTTTCGTTTTGAATCATTGATTGTATTTATGCACATAAGGGCTAAGGCTGTGTGAAAAATAAATAAAAATCTATTCTATTCCATCTTATCACCAATCAGAACCGTGAACTATCAATAGTTTGGTGCATGGGCCTACTGCTTTATAGCCGAGTGGCATCTACGACAAAGACAGAAAGAAGTTGGAAGCCTTTGAAATGTGGTAGAAATTATGCTAATAGAAGGATTAACGTAGTGTACCCATAGCATAAATTAATATAATTGAAAAATATGTGAAACTCATATTGGCATGAAGTGGTACGCCTCTGGATGGCTTGACTTACTGCCCTGGTGTGTTGAATCTGCTGACGACCGCTGACAATAAGAACCTATAGTTGGTAAGTATTGTACAGCGAGGAGTCGGGCAAGAAATGACAACATCAGGCCAATCCGGAGGGCGGAGATCCTGGCCTGTACCTGTTGTTCCAAATATATCTCCTGAGAAACGATGTCTTCTCATTTGTAGGGTAAGTTCTTCTTACAAGAAATAACAAATGTTATTTGGTACCTCAGATTCACCTTGACCTCTGAATCTGAGGAATCATACGACAGAAGGAAGGTCTCTATTTACCAGTCATATTCATGATAAGAGGCAAGTGGATGATCACTGATCAACTGATCAGACATAAAGGAATTCTCAACACCATAACAGAAGGATTAGTTTAATTAGGTTATTAATGCTAGGGGCCTACCAAATGAGACTTACGCCGAAGAAGGAAGATATGAGACCCAGAACGTGCTTGTGGTTTTCTGCGATAACTCAGTAAAATAAAGTAAGTAACTAACTCACAACAGGGGCGTATCCTAATAAGCTAATAACTAAGAACTCCAAATTACGCTCCTGAAGGTTTAGGTACCTATGAAAATAGATATTAGAAAATAATATGATTTGGTAAGAGAATAAGAGATAAGCCTACCGTACTCTGCTTACTCGGTGAAGGTGTAGTACAGTAGGTAGACCTATTATAATATGCAATGTATAATGTGGTGCTGTATGGTGTCTGGGTGTATGTGTTTTAAGTGAATAGGCTACGCTACTTATCTACTGCTGGAGTCCGTGGCTTGCAAAGTATCCGCAGGAATCACAGCAGGGGCGAGCACAATGAACACTATATAATTTAAAATAACAGAAACACTACAACCACAACTAATAAAATTAATGTAATTAACAATAGGTATATAATTAAATAAATATAGAACCTATCGGAGCCGATACAATATTAAGACTGGATGCAGGGTGTGGGAATGAGTACCTAGCCGAATTTAGGGGTAGGTAGGTACATCTGCGACAACAACCCGCAACTATGCTTAGCTTTTGAAATGCGAGGCATTCACGGACAGTACTAATAAACATAATAAAAACAACCATGGAAATATTGGAATTAGTGCAAAATTGTTTTAATTATTTTTATAATTAGCAATGTATCACTTCCGCTAAAGTCACTGGTGAAACTCTTACATGCATCTAGAACGCACCTCTAGCTTACCTTGCCTAGGACCCAATGACCTGTAAAAGCTATGCCAATGACTATGATGTTGATTAGCATAAGTACATGTGAGCTATTTGAAACAACAACAACAACAACTACAATATTCAAAGCAGAAGGTACAGCAGGGTATGCGGAAATGCATTATCGTACCTTTAAGTTTCCTCGACTGTTGACAGCGAAAAGTTACAAAAGGGGAACCTGTGGGGGCTCTGCGGGCTCAGTACCTGTCGTAACTTGTGCAAAATGATGGAGGGAGTTGCGTGACAGTGATGGAACACCGGAACAGTTAGCTCCCTTATAAATAGCTGCAGCATTTACCTACTCAACTTGTTGCAACTGCCCCCCCCCCCCCTTAACACTAATCTCTGACTAATGTCTACCCTACCCGTTTCAGGTTTACTATATTAATTCACCTACTCCCTTTTTAGGGTCTTTTTGTTGACTCGTATCTGTACATGGTCATTGAATATATCACATATATAACATTGAATATATAAAACTATATATTCTTATACTTATACATTGAATGACATGGTTAAGTCATGCTTTCGCCTGTTGCATTGCGTCGGGTTTCAATAATTTATAGATGAATTTTCTGGCAAACTGATGAATAGCAAGCAACGAAATGATTTATAATAACTTCTCAGTAAGCTTTGAGGCGGAAGAGTGTAGTGGCTTGGTCTAGTATTGTACTTGCAGTAAATAAGGAAATACATAAAAAATGACATTTACAATTACATTGAGCTTTTGGGCACAGAGAACTCCCGTGTTCAGGTATGGGGCCGGTTTCGCCGATCGTTTGGGAGAACTTAGTATTTTGGGAATACAGAAGTTGGCTAGTATCAATACATACTGTATGTCATGAGTTTCACCAAAAAAATTAATGTATGAATCATGACGATTACATGTCGATATACAGTATATATAAACCAACCTATTTTGGGGGGATCCAAGGGGGCGGGGCAATGCCAATGACCTCCTCTTCATCCTTCTAAATTCCACACAAAGGCCACTTGCCAGCGTTAACATTTGTGTAACCATATCCTACGGGAGCTAATCAACGATGAGTGACAGACTGATTAGTTTGAAAATTAACTCATTTCCACCGGAAAAGCTTAGCTAGAAAAGCCAGCATGAGATTCAAAGCGATCATTCCTTTAAGTTAGTGCGTGTGGAGGAATTTGATGGTAACCGGGTTTCCCATCAAATTGGAATCACTATTTAAATTGCTCCGCCATTTGTTACCGCCGCTCCCCCCCCCCTTCCCTCCGGGATGTATATATAGGGCGGATCTTCCCACCTTTCATGTTTTGACATTAATCCGACACGACTGCGTCTCTATATGTACTAGGTATTATTTGCTGTTCCAATTTGAGTTTAATTTAGAGGCATTTGCATAGGGGTGTGTAGAAAATTGCGTGTCATAACTAAGACATTAATTAAGAGATAGTGGCAATGGAATGCAACTTTGTCCCATATTTCCTTTCTAAAGTAAAGAATAAGAACCAGTCCAAGTGAACACGTGCATGAGCTTTCCTATTTTTTGTACTCGTTGGAAATTGTGATAATTGGCTCCTATCAGCAACCACATGATAAATACGGGTACCTAGTTGTCTGATAAGCATTTATTTTCGGCTGTCACGATTTTCCTTATTTTAAAGCCTTAGATTTTCCTATAGAAAGTAATTTTTGGCGCAGGGTCGAAAGAGCTGGAGGATGATATGTATAGAGTTGCTGCCAACCAATTGTTGAGCAAGTGACCTCAGAAGAAGAACATTGTGGTCATAGGACATAGCAGTATATTGGATGTTTTCAGATTGGTCTAACTGCAGGTTCCTGCAAGTCGAGTACCGACAAGAAAGACTGTGTTTTCACAAGCTGTGGCCAATGGAAACTGTGAAGTAGAAAGCTATTCTCAAAAAGAAGCGTTGGCAATATTTGCATAATATGCTCGCAGCTGAAAATCTTTGGACCGGCCTGGAACGGAAGCGAGGTACAAAGGGGTGGAAGTGGCAGTTTGGGAGAACATGAGTGCAATAACCGCAAAACAAGGAAAGGGAGAAAGCGTTTTATTGCGGCAAGTGTTTCCTTACCAACTATTTTCACTCAGCACTCAAAGAAAAAGCCTTTTTATGGAAGAAGATTCCAAGTGTCACGATATCCATACTGTACATCATGCTGTCTTTAGGAAATTCAATGGCCCACAGCATAGAAATAGAGTGTCAGAGAAAGAACGGGAAAATGTGTATCCGATACTTAGCATCGCAATTCGCGTGGTTCACTTATAAATTAACATGTACATTGTATATAATATTGAAACTATTAGACATAATAAAAGAGGTTTCGCTCTTCTTGGCCCAGGCTCTTGGCTAAGGACAGACACTGTTCTGTAAATATATGCTATAAAGTCCGTCACGTCTGTCCTCAGCCATAAGGTATGTATAGGAAAAGCACGAACATTGGGTTTGAATTGTCAGAGCTGATTACAACGTACAAGTTGGAGAAGCCTCCTAGTAATGAATGAGTAAGTATGTAGTATGTTATCATGTAGCTCCATAAGTTACTAAGGCGCATATTCCACCTACCTCAATAGTCAATAGTAAATGTGATATTAACGGACATTTCAATTGTACTCCATGCCATAGTTAAAATTGATCAATGATCATAGAGTGAAATCACGCGTTGCAAACAATAACAAACCAAAATGGCGTCATGGAATATGTTAAGTACAAACATTTTAATAGATTGTTTATAAAACAGTTTTCATCCATTTAACAGATCGGTGAAGGTCGATCCCCTACTATTATTAGGTTTTATTAAAAATAATAAGTGTGCGAAGAAAACAAATACAAAACAATTTTCAAAAAACAAATGCAAACAAATTTCAAAAATTTGGCGCATACGTGTCAATAGAAGAAAAGTGATCAATAGTTGAAAAAACAAGTGGAATGTAGTGTATCAATGAAAAATTTAAATTTCCGTCAATACCACATTAACTATTTACTATTGACGTAGGTGGAATAAGCGCCTTAGTAATTAGTTGTACCCTTAGTCATTATGTTGTCTCCTAAGTGGTTAAGTTGTCCCTGCGTTATTTCGTTGCCCCTTTGTTACTAATGCCCAATATAAGTTATTTGTACCACCTTCCAAACTTATTATTTCCCTCACAGAAGTCCACTTAGATTACGTTAATCCATAACCTTTTTTTGTTCCCAGAGCCATTTTTCAAGGTCTTAGCTATTCGCCTATTCATGAACCTTCGTGGAGCCATACATTACATATACACTGCTGGAAGCAATGCAGAGAAATCGAGGAAACACAAAAAACGTCCAAAATCTAAATGCATCTACTGTACATTGTGGGATGTAAGATTTCAATTACAAATTCTTTGATAATATAAGAATCGCATTAGACTTTTTATTCATTTTTTTTTGTAGCAGTCAATGTGACGATACCACCAACTCAAACATTATTTTTGTGTGACATATCGCCATTTGCATACATGCTCCTTATAATTATATCAATATGGCAATCGCTAAGGTATGCTGTTAAGTCACACTGATACAGAATGATAATAACAATAAAAATTAAACTAGCGATTTACAATAACATTTCAAATAATAAAAAGCTGACAATGGCCTTCAAATCCTGCCCTAACCCGGGAAACTCGTCAAAAAAGGCTTCAACATTTGATGGCGGCTATTATTTTTATTTTATATCATAGAACTTGATAGCTATTACCAACATAAATAACGACCTTGTTTTGTCAAACTGTTACACTGCGAAGAAAGTAGGCCCGGCACTTCGTGAAGAAATCGTAAATTCAGAAAAGCAATAAAATTTTACAATTGACAAACTTTCATGCTTTATAGCAGTCAACAGTATATGCCAGCCTACGTTTCTTCGTGATTAATTTAAAGGCAGCTACTGCCATCTATGGTAAATAACTGTCTATAGCAGCTGTCGGCAACCCATGGCACGCGAGACAAATTTGTCGATTCGCACTCTGGTAGTGGTGCTTCGGCAAAAACATAATTTTTTGCCATTTTAAAAATAAAAAGGAAAATAAAATTTAGAGTAACATTAGAAAAAAAGAAAATGTATCATTTTCCTCAAAATGTTTAAAAGTAGCCCCAAATTTTTTTCACGCACACAGGCTGGCAGTGAATCATTGTCTTGTAACTAGGATTCTCAACATCTGGACACCCACATATTCATGTTTGGCTTACGAAGGGGGTAGGTACCAGGTGCCTAAAAATGTGCCATACCAATTAGTAAGAGCCTTTGCCGGGAAATTGAAGTGGTGCGGGCATACTACGCAATCTCAATTTGTTGTGCAAATCGTTCTGTTCGTTGGCGTTTTTGGAAAGGTCTCAGCTTTGGAAAACCCATAATTAGGCTCCCTAGCACAAATAGGTTGCAGATCACTGTCTATAGAATTGTTTTAGGCTGTGCTCAAAACTTTCCGATCTCAGAGAATGAGAGGTGTTACACGGAAAACATTGCCAATTTAGTTTACCATAGATGGCATTCTAGCTCCTATAATATGTTACCCCAATATGTGGTATTAGTATACTACAATACAACATTATGGGTAGTACCGCCTGGTCCTATCACGGTAGACATGTTTTTGTGAGAAATAAGGAAAGCACGCTATGTATTGGAATGGGGCATGGGGGTGCAACTCCATAAAAATGGCTGGGTAAAGAAGTCTGACGTCATTGTTATGTTATGTTATTTATTGCATATGGCGGCACCCCTATGTTGCATTGCATTGTGTGCCTCCACTTTTCCTCAGAAATACATTTCATAAGCGTGGTTGGAAAACAGCCAAAACACTACTGGGTCGATCTGTCATTACCTATTTTGAGTCTTCAGATAATTCAAATATGGTACCTACACTTATAGGGCTACCATCGTTGGTAAAGCTGCGAAGCAAGCCACCGCATGTTTTTCTCCAAATCCAATGCATAGCGGCTTCCTTCGGATTCCACTTTCCACAGCTTTATCAAAGATGGCGGCAGCCACCCTAAAGATGGTGGCCCTATCCTGAATTAGGTACCTCTACTGTATTGTATAAGACCGATGATAATGGATGTTATAATAGTAATTAGCGTAGAAACTTACCACATCAATAATTTGTTGCAAAGTGAGACCAAATTTGACCTGAAGGGGCTCTGATTCGTTGGAAACAGGCCTCTCCAATGTGTTATAATTTGACAGCAGCTGATTCAGTAGACGGCGCTCGTGTTGCCCCTGACGACTCCCTGTAACAACAACAATAACAAAATCACACAATTTTATTAATATCCAATGTTTAAGATATAACCGCAAGAACCGGCACGAGTGAGCTCATGTATGCATGTTTTCCTATTTACTCGTAACAATTGGCATAAGTACCGTAATAGTTGGAAAATAATTGTCCCGTACTTAAATATTGGTTGTCTATAGATTTCCCTTAGCCATGGCCCTGCCCAGGGGGGTGGTCCAAGGGGTCCGGACCCCCCCCCCCCCCGAAATATTTTTTTAAATGTAAACCTGTATTGTTTATTTATTTATTTGAGTTTGAACACTGGATAGAATGGACTTTCATTAATGAATTACGTAAAAAAATTTTGGACATTAAATTTTTGAATTCGTCGAAGCCGTGTTTGAGAAAACACTTTTTTAGTCGTTGTTAGGAAGTAAACAACCCCGAAATGACGTCATCAAAAAAAGGAGAAAATCATTGACAATATTATTTCAAAGCTAGATGCCGAATTTCATCAAATTCTATTGGGTAGTTTGGCCCCAAATCAAGATACAAACAGGCAGACAGACAGACAGACATTTCTTGGGACCTCAAACCGTGTAAATCCGGAAAAAAGTCCTAATATTAACGTGTAAATAGGAAAGCAACAACTTCCTGATAGCAGTTTATCAAAACACAGAGCCAAACTACCCATGACACATATATAGACATCAGAAAGCACGTTTAACCGTGGATCCTGCATTTCATAGCTGTAAAAAGAATAATATTCCGAGTTCTGACGTAAAGACCTATTTACCTTTGTATAAAGCCCCTATAGGCAGGGTAAAGTAATTAGAAAAAAAGAAGATATCGAAAAATGGATGGAAATGGGATTCGAACTTAAGTCTCCACCTGGCTGGGATAGCATAATGACCACTGCACGAAACGCGTGAAGATACGCGAGGAAAAAGCGGCTGTCGGAATGTTGCTGACTACAACGCCTGAAATAGTGCAGTGGTCATGAGAGAGAAGGTCCTCTAATAATCCTCAAGCCTTGTTCCTCATCTGGTTGCCGTGCCATGGCGTTTTTAATTATAAACAAGTCATACACATTTTCAGCGACAATTTTTTTCATCTACAGCAGTTGAGCCAGGCCAGGAAAACAGCAAACTGCGAAAATATCTAATTATAAGAAGAGCTTAGGAGAGAAGTTAGAAGAAAACCAGTTTGGACAGTTTAAGTTTTATCCAATTTCAGCGCCCCCCCCCCCCCTCCCCACCCCCAAACCGATATTTCTTGCCAAGTCTCATTTGTTCATCGGTTTAATTGGTATGTACAGCATCGCCCACTTGATCAGTGAAATTTATTGCTTACGTGATGTGGTTCGGTCAATAAATTTATATATTAACCCAGAAGCTGATCAATATACACAAGTTCCAAAAAGGTTATAAGGACAGCTTAGTGGAACATAACAGTATAAAGCCTCTCGACGTGACTTGAGAAGACGTGAATTAGGTTTTATGAGGGTGTGGAGTTACCAAGGGATGGGGCACTGGTCAGCACTTTAAAGAAAGACAGAAAATGGTCCTCATGGGCAAATTTCGGGCCTTTCAGCTTACTCTTACAAACAAGTCGAATGAATTCAGCCAACGGCCTTACCATGTTGTTGCCATGAGAGCAGAACATGTTTCAAACTGCGGCAAACTTGGTAGTGTGCCCAGCGTTGGCAGGGGAACATGGTGGGACATGATAACACGCTGAGACTATACCAGTCAGTCTACGTGCGTGTCGAGTCCTAGTCACCTCCGATTTAATCGTGTGACTTTACCATGATCCCCAAGTGGTTCGGAACCCACGATAATCAGCAGGTCCACCCTGTCAGTCAATTCCCCTTTCCCCGAAGTGAAGGAGTCTGCCCTTAGGGTGCCTCAAGTTAACAGACTCACTCCCCCCGCCAGACTGACAGGGCTGCTTAAAGCAGAAATACTGAAAGCAGGCGTTGGAAACAATAACAACCACAACAACTCTAACAACTCTAACAACTAGGCTAACCCATACTCCATGTACATACTCTTAGTTTCTTGTACTTCCAGTGAATTTATCGAATGCTTTAATATACATTTGCCATATATACACCTGTTCAGATTGGTCCCACTGCGAGTGGCTGCAAGTCCAGGACCGATAAGAAGTCACACAGGCACACAGTCACACAGGCAAAGCTTTCTGCTAGATTACATTAAATTAAATAAGCCACTGTGATCCCAAGACTGGAGTTTCCCTGATAGATTAGCAAATCTAACGAAACGAGCAGGGAAAAGATGTAATCCACAAGTGTCTTACTCCTCGTCGGGCTCTAACGCATAGCGACATAGGGAGCTTTCGCGGGATCAAAGGGGGATCAATAGGGCAACAAGTGCTCTGCTTCGGGATCATTAGGGCTCTTAAACCCTCCGATATGCAAACATTAATTAATGTACACCCTACATTATTATCACTTTAGGTGCACCTAGAAATTAACAGGTGGAAAGGGGAATTATCGAATATGCTGTATGAATAAGACAAGTACTAGTAGGTCTTCATATTGCAAGCCTGGCGGTTTACAATGGTGTCAGAGGTCAAGACGCGAAAATCCCTAATCTGTACGTGATGGATATGGAAGGGTGTAATTGTGACTGAAAGGATAGGGGACCGAGTTTGAGCCGGGATAAGCGAAAAACAGTATTTTCTGTGCAGAACACATACATAAATCGTAATAATAAATCAACTTTGGATAAATTTGAAAGTATTAAAACCGATAAACTGGAATACTTTTCCAAAAGATAGAAGTTATAAGAAGTTATAAAGCGGCGTCCACACTTTGCCGCAGTTGCCAATGGCCAAAGCCAATACACTGTGGAGTGTGGCCGTAGTCTTTGGCAAGTACCGCTGAGCCGACGGTTTGCCGGATAAAATCGCTAAAGTATCGGACTCCATCAAACGAAACCAGCGAGAGCGGGTAGTGTGGACGTGAAAACCTTTGGCTCCACGCGGCACGCAGGTACATCATCCTAGTAAATCCACCCCGTCTAGGGTGGCCAGATATACTCTTCTCAAGAGTATTTATACTCTTTTGTGTTCCAAATTCGACATACTCTTTCTTTTTCTGCTTTTGATGCAAATATACTCTTTTTTAAATCAGATCCTACTCTTCTACAGAATTTTGTAATTTTGACGCTGGGGGAGAAGGAGAAGAGGAAGTGCACTCTTGAGCTAAATACAAGTAACTTAGGCCATATAAAAATACACAAGGTAGAATGGAATAATAATTTTATTATTCAAGTAGCTATTGCTTATATTTGTAAAATTTTATGAGGCGGGTTATGTATGCAAATAATTAATCTTGTTATCCTTGGATTCTTGGTGAAGAAATAAAGAAATAGGTGTACTATACCGTCTATACCCCATCAATCTGTGATTTAAAGCGGAGAGTGTGACACACAACCTCTCTCTCCCCCCCCCCCCCTCGCTTGACTCTTACGTATATAGATCTTGTATTGTATATACAGTGTAGACACATATCTTGCATATACAGTATACTCTTTTTTTGTTTTGGAAATCTGGCCACCCTAACCTCGTCTGACATTTGGCTAACGCCAACGAGCTCAGTGTGGGCGGGAGGCCAACAATTAGATTTGCCGCGTCGGCATTGCAAACAGCCAACGCGGCATAGTGTGGACGCCGCTTTGGCGTGGTTTCCACCGACCTCTCATTGCAGAATGCACATACGTTGACGTGATAGTAGATATCATTAATAAAGGCGAGGTTTCCACCGACCTCTCATTGCAGAATGCAAATGGCATTGACGGAAATTTTTGTTTTACTCTATGCCATAGTTAAAATTGATCAATGATTATAGAGTAAAATCACAAACAAACTAAAATTAAAAAAATGGCGTCATGAGATATGTTAAGTGCAAACATTTTAATAGATTTCTATAAAAAGAAAAATTTTAATTTCCGTCAATGTCATTTGCATCCTGCAATGAGAGGTCGGTCGAAACCCCGCCTAAGTCTTGAATGCCTGCTACCACGTCAACGACCAACGTATGTGCATTCTGCAATGAGAGGTCGGTGGAAACCCCACCTTATAGAGGTAGATATTATTCAAAACATGATGCACGACGACATTAGAGGGCGGTGCATGATAAGCAGGACAGTGCATGATAAGCAGGACAGTGCTTGAGTTGTTGACAACCGCTGACAGTCCTCGATGGCCCCTAATTCTGCCCATTACCTTTCCACTTTGAAGTACAAAACCACACAAATTAATGTCCGAATATTCGCGTAATTAGCTACATGTTACAGTTGCTTTTAACGGTACTCATTAGCTACTGCATCCTCATTTGTACAACATGAAGCTAATAGATTTGTGAGGCTTGTGGTTGTGTTGAGTGAAGTGGTTTCGGTTAATATCAAAGTAAAAACGATGGTATAATTATAATTAACGTAAACTGTTAATTATTATTTTGGTGGATAGCGGGGCATACAGGAAGGACTAACATTGAAATTGCGGTTAATGTAATTATGTAGGTAAATAATTATTTCTCGTTTAATTATGGACAAGCATTACCGCAGCTTTTTGCTCCTCTTCTAAGGGTTTACATTGGAGACTCGGCTTTTCCCCAAGCTGACTAACTCTAATAATAATCTACTATACTTGACATTTGTAACAAATAATGTAATACGTGGGAATAAAACACTACAACAGATTAAACATAAATTTAAAAGCAATCGAAAACATGACAGTATTCAAAAAACAATTAAAAATATGGGTAAAACAAGAAATAGATGCATAAGATAGACAAAAAAATAAATAACACACAGAATATCTCCAACCTTTTACACACACAATACTAACATATTACTAATTACTAATACACTAACATGAGGAGACGGAGGAGTACGAGCGGATCGACCACGGCCTATTAGCTCGCATCCCTTTGTCTCCTCACCAGACTCCGGCCAGGGAAGCCTACGTGATTATACTAATATACTAACACAACAACAAAACTAGCATAATTCAACTTTGGTTTCCATACAGTTATTTGTAGTTATTTAGTTATTTGTATAAAAGCCTAAACCGCACACGGACTAGTCCTGCGGTAAGTCACCCCTATAATTGTAAAAAAAAACTTGTAAAAATATACAGCTTTTTGATTTGATTTGATTTTTGAAATAAATGTAAAAGATGTTAGATAAGGTAGCTAATTGGTTAACATTAATAATACAATATGCTTTTTGCATGAAAAATTGTAAATAATTAAACAACAACAAGTACCAAAACGCCGGAAGCCGGCACTCATGGGCGACCTTGAAATGACGTAACATTGACATCAAAGCAACTGCTAGTAATTCCCCGACTGACGGATGTCCTCACCGCCCCACAAATGAGGTCATATTTAGGAGTCACGTGGCTCTCAGTTTTTCTCAATTTCGGAAAAAAGTTTTTCCCGAATGAAAACATTTTAATTTAGTTCCATGACGGAAGGGTTACAGTCGATATCAGTGGTAATGAAAACAAAAGTCGATAGCGCACTTGGTGAAATTCCCTCCGTATTTTTAACCGCGATTTATTCAACTGTACAGCAGAAATTCTCTCCATACCTCATTATCGGGATCAATGATTTAGAAACGAATCGGTATCAGAGGAAAATCGAGGCCATATTTTCCCAGGAGGCGAACTAGAATCCCTAAACGCTGCTGTATGTAATCACTGCCTCTATTTCTACTTTTATATATTTTTATGCCCACGACTTATCAGGTAAGATATATTTTGCTCTTCCACCTGATTGGTTTTTCTGACCTGTAAAATGCCCACTATGCATTACTAAAAGAGAAGAGTTGTGAAGTTATCTTTGAACTCCGATAAATGTAGGCTAAGGCGGCTATTCCACTTGTCAATTTTTCTTCAATAATTGATGAGATTGTTTCTTTACTCTACCGTCATCTCACCAATTATTGATGCTTAATGACGGAATATTGACAAGTGGAATAGCCGCCTAACGCGAGAGTACCTACTAGAAATATACGTCTACCTGCACCATGATTTATTTTATAAATTATCTTCCGGGTGTAACAGCAGTCTTTGCATCAAAGAAAAAGACTAAATTGTAAAATGACCAACTAAATGAAATAACCAACAAATAAAAAGGATAATAATGAAATTTGTAACAGGTGCTAACTGCTGATTATTGTTGAGTAAGCCATACGTATACGAGATGGTACATTTTTTAACGCGGCTTTATTAGTATACTAACATGACAAAATAGTTGAATGCCGTCTGCATTTGAGGGGGTTAGTTCTAATGCCGAATTCAATTTGTTTACATAATTTACCGGGTAAGTTATTACTTTACGTTGCGTTCGTTGGCATTGGCCTAATGTACTGTATACTTTATGTAATTTTCATAATGTATACATGTATATTACTTTTCATGTACCCTTTATATATTGTACTTTACTCCCTTCTATAATATTGTTTCGACTTCGATAGCACGGCGGTAGCTTGCTTGTACTTGTGCGAGTCTCTACACACTCAACACGGGTCTTAACCTGCAGAGGCGACTGAAGAGGTCAATCGGATACATTCAATTTAATAGTGTGCATTTGACTAATGTTTTTTCTTAAAAAATATGCAGATATATACAGTATATATGAGGAGGCTGTTTACAAACACGGCCAACTCCAAATTGTAGAATTTTTCAAGAGAGCGGATTTTCTGTTGAAAATTGCATTAAGTTTATAGTTAACCCTAGACTTCTCAGAGCTTCTGTGCGCAATCTGGCTGCTTTTGTCACTTTATTTTACAACGTGCAGATGGACATTAAAATTTTCTGCAAGGTCGGATCAAACCCCCATTTTCGGAAAAAATGGAGTTGGCCACGTTTGTAACCAAGCTCCTCATATATTTATTTTTATTCGTCCAAATTTTGTGGGGCGTTCTTTTAACATAGGCCTACCGACTACACTAAAATTCATGAGATATTGTATAGTTCACGAAAGAGTAATGAGTAGGCAGTGCTGTGTAGTGCAGTAGCTGGCAGTGCAGCAGTTATATGCAGTTATAAATTATTTGCTTTAAAGTTGACACAAGAATAAAATACAAAAAAGTAGCATGACAACGGCAGAGAGGAGTCAAAATAATTCATTAAAATGTAACGGCCACTAAGCGCACGCGAAACGTCTCAGAGACATACTTAAAAATTATAAGCTTGGTAGGCTTTCATCTTCATACACATTGCGAAAGAGAAAAGAAATAATAAAAAATAATGAACATAGAAACTTCTGCATGAAATCCCCCCCTATCACCTACACACATTCAATAAATATGGGACCAAGAAAAATTAATTCGAAAGTGCAATACCTAAATTCAGATTCAAATGGTACAAATCAACATAAAAATTCCAAATACTTTTCGATCGAATAAATTGGGTTGAATAAATAATCGAGCGTCTAATTGGGTATGTACTTCATAAACCTAAAATAGAGGGCTTCACACTTACCAGTATATAAAAAGACTAAAACAAATGATGGCATCCACACAGAATTTTTTAGATATTTAAAACACATAAATTTATCCTCTAATACGAATACCTTGGCAAGCCTATGTTACCAATGAGTAGTTTCTAACCAGAATAAGTGAAAAATACTTTGGTTGCATCCACATGTACAAGAAGAGCTCGCTGGATCGAACATTTGCTATGACACGAGAACTTCGTCATTGAAGGAACCATAGGAGGCATCAACCAACCTAGGCGCCCGAGAAAAGAGTATATACAGCAAGTGATGGAGGACGTAGGGGCCAATACATACGTGGAGACGTGGAGCCAGGATCGAGGGGAATTGAGTTGCTGCCAACCAGCAAGCCAGCTGTTACTTAGAAGAAAAAATTAATCCTCTATTTTATATATATTTCTTCCTTGATGCTTTCATTGCCATGGTCAGTAGTTAGGTTCTTTCATCTTTCCGACAAAAAAAAACCCATAAAATGGGGCACTAATTTTCTGCTAAGCTGATTGGCAGGGATGTTATGTATAGTATATGATGCTAAAGGTGGGAAATATGACGAGAGTTGCCATCCATTAAATAAACATGGCCATTAATTTTGAACGGTCACTCGCCATTACAGCGGTCCCCCCTTTCCTCCTACCCCAGCTGCACACAAAACTGATATTAACGCTCAGGAATCATAATTGAGGATACCTTTCTGAGATATGACAGACTCGACGGTTTGTAAAGTAAAGTAAATCTTTATTACATAAAAAGTTTACAAATTTCGTATAAGTGGTTCTGAGGGGCACCGTTACGATTTTCCCGTGATGGGCCCCTCAAACTAAGACTAATTACTAATATATAAAATAGCTTATTATGTATACAGGAGGCCCGGATGGACAATTAATAATATGGATTTAATTCCCCTGACACTGCACACTCAAATGTCGGTCTAATATTCGAACCAACAGTCGATGAAAAATTGGTAAAGGTAATAAGAAAAAAAAATCAGAATTAATCGAATATTCTAGTGAATGTAAGACGGCTTTAATTAATTCCTTCAACCAACCAAAAGATACCTATTGCATTAAAAAATAATAAATAAATAAATACATATTTCTGTTAAATTATGCAACAACTCCAACAAGTAATCAACAAGAAAGAATAACGTAAAATTTTCAAATAGAGAACCGCAATGTAAGGCACGTGCGCCGTTCAAAAGTTGGTTTCTTATTGACGTATAGACATATAGCAGCCGAACAAATAATAAATAAATTATTTATGAAAACGAAATTTTCATAATGTTAGTACGAGTGATAGGCAAAACAGAAGAAGAAATAACATTATCCCGAACCAAAAAGAAAATTTTTAGCTCCTCCAAATATAGCATAAAAAAATGACTATGCAAGCATGTAATCCCTGTAGCACAAAGATTTCCCGCAGAAAACCAATTTGAGACCAATGGAAATCAAAATTTATGAAGGGCACCTGTTGAGGCGAAGAATGTTCAACCGAGATACAATTTTGATTGAAGTTTCTGATGTGAAAAAAATTGCAAAAAGCGAAAAACTCTATTGGACTTTGGACTGTTATTGGGCTGGTCTCGTCTGTTAAAGGAACAGTCTTGTATATCTCAGGGCAAAAATCTTGAGCGTAAAATTGAGAAGCGGAGGGATTTTGTGAATCCTCAGAGGTCTTCCATAAAAACGTATTGATTACCGATAGAAAGATGAAAGTCGGGCATATCGTACTACCCTGGGACAAGAATTCAAGGAACGATACTTTCTAGAAGGCAATGGCAGCAAGAGTATAACTAAAACATATTTTCTGCAGATCTTAATATTTAATTTTTGTATATTGTACACAATATTTGCTCAGAATTTCTTTGATTATTCGAAACTACTATTTCACTAACACTTGAGATTTTAGTAAGTTCTAACACCGTTCTTAAAGTTGAGTATCTTATAGTAGCCTTACTGTTACAAACCACAATAATCTCTAATTGAAAAAAACGTTCATACTTAACTTTTAGCCTGAGCGCTTTGACTTAAATGCCCAAATGTCTTTGTTGCGTCTACAGCATCTTACCGTTTTGGCTTATCTCCATCTATAATTAACTTTTCTAACTTCATCCGTCTATCTGTAGAGGAATACTTCTGGCTATCCTCATATACAGGTCATACTTCACACACGGCCAAGCCAGGGGCAAAAAGTATTTATTATAAGAATTAGTATTTGGTAATAAAATAAAATAAAATATTATATTGTGTACTCAACTAAGAGTAAAGTGGTACTCCCAGTCTATGGGGAGCCCCTAGCAATGAGCTGATATGAAAAACCACGGACTTGCTTGAGTCCAAAGATATAAAATTGCATAGATGGCATCTAACCGTAAGCTATGTTAGGCAAATTGCGGTGAAAAGTAAGGGAAATTGCGTGGAAATGGCAAAGGTTGCCAAAGAAATGAGTTTTTTGGGTTCCAACATGAAAAAAAAAATTGCGGTAAATGAAGAAAAAATGTACAATCCTACATCAGGTAGACTTGCCAACAGAACCGGCGTGGTAAGTTTCTGTGGACTTGAGTAGCAATCAAACAAGCTTTATTGTGACTGTGATTATGATGACAACCTCCAAGGATCATCTGTCACAACTTTTCGCCGCTTTATTATTTACGCCGCGGATGCTCATCTTACCCACCTGCTTGATTCCAGAGGTATTATGTTCGTCTACTACCCGGGTGAAGGTGAGTGCAAGGGAAAAAAAAATTGGCTGGAAACTGTGAACCGTAACCGGAAGAGCTTTCTAATATTTCTCTTTCTCCAAATTTTGAATAAACATAGTCCCCACAGTCCTCTCTTATGTCAGATAACTTCGAATAATACGAACAACTCAATGATATGCCTATCAGTCTCAGCAATTCTGTAGTCTCAAACGCAAAGTGAGTCAAAACCCGAAAAAAATACACCTATGACGACAAAAATTTTCTTTTAAATACAATAGGAGATAATGTGGAAGGTGGTCTTGTATTTCGTGTAGGACTGCCTCCCTGGCTTGTGCCATGTTTTACACTAACTTTAATTAATATCTTTTGTTTCGTACTTTCATTCAATAAGTCATTTCTTAATTTACTAAACAATTAATATCTGATGTCTTTCACTTAAAAGTAAATAATTGAGCCCCACAGTGGAAACAATGTACGCACAGTGCACGAGTTATGAATTGAATTCAGCAAAGTTTAGAAACTTTCGCGAGAGATTTGCTTCAGCACATGTTCCTTGGGATATTGCAGAATATGCAAACAACGAATATATTTTCCCTCTACAATACACTTAAAGAAGTTGGAGATGACAATAAATAATTAACCATGAAATGAATTCGTATCGTTATTATGTCAGGACATGTAAAGTAGTGGTACAGACTCCGACTTCCACCCGAATGGTTGTTGGTTCGAGTCCCACACTTGCTACTATTTTTGGCCATGCTTCGGAGGGCATGTAAAGCAGGCGGCCCCGGGCTTTCCTAGTTGATTGTAAGAGAGGGCTTATAGCCCTAACTTCGCTAGGTTGGTTTAGTAATAGAATCAAAAAAGTCCATATTTTATTTATTTATTATTAACACAGAAAATTAATAATTTCCTACTGCCCCTAAAAACGCATATAATACTGTAGCATAAAACATGTGAGTATAATGCATATTATTGTAGTACTAGTATTACAGAATTAGCAAAACGGGACAGCGCAACGTTTAAGCCAACGCTGCAGTTAATGATTATAAAAAGTTATATTTATAGTTATTAATTACAAAATACAACATTCTTTAAAAAATGAACGAATTTTCCTTGAAAAGTAGTGGTTCAAAGAGAATTGAATTTCAAATTGTTTCTCATACGCTATGGTCTAAAATGAACACATGAGGCAGTGGTAATATGATTTTAAAATAATAAAAAATAAATAAAAAATAGTATGAAGCTAAATGCTTTATTAAATCTTGTTTGGTAGGTACGTCTATTTTTTTTTAAATTGTTAAGTTTGATAAATTTCTAGGCCTAGAGAAATTAATGTTTTCTACTCCTGTAAAGTAGTAAAAGGCAAGAAACAATCATGATAAATATGGCTACTCGAAAAAGGCTTATACTCGTGCAATAATTCTCGCGGTTTTTGCAAAAAGCAGACGTGGTACAAGTCGTTTATCACGGGAGCGAGCGCCAGGTGAGCTCTTTATCATTGTCACCAAGGGCTTCTTTTACTAATATTTTTGCTTAATCCTCAACTTTCCCCCAGTCTGAATGACCCCTAAAGGATATAACGGTTGAATGTGCACTTTGGTCAGAAATAAATAATGATTGTTCGTTCTAACACGAAACCAAACCTGGTGGCATTACTGTCATAAAGACCATTTATACACCATACTAATGACGTCGGATCAAATCTAAACTAGTGGCACTAAAACTATAACGGTTCGGAAGCCACCCACACACTACATGGTTATCTTAGCGGGTGTAAAAGCAAGCATGCCAATAATGCTCTTGAATTGGTTTAAAAAGCACTTAAAGAAATAAAACACAAATTTTTCCTTGGATTTGTAATGTCAGAACATGATGAAATCCCATGATGAAATAAAAAACACGCTTTTTACGTTAATTTTCGAGCTTTTACAATTCCCACACAATATAGGGATCTCAGCGGGCATAAAAGCAAGTACAAGCATGGAAATAATGCTCTTGCATTGGTTTAAAAAGTACTAGAAGAAATAAAGCACAAAGGTGCCCACTATGTACACAAATAGTTCCCTGCACTTGTAAAGTCAGAACATGATGAAATCCCATGTTGAATTAAATATCAGGCCTTTTCGTTAATTTTCGAGTTTAGGCCTATACAATTCCCACACACTATATATAGTTATCTCAGTGGGGGTAAAAGCAAGTACAAGCATGGAAATGACGCTCTTGCATTGGTTAAAAAAGCACTAAAAGAAATAAAACACAAAGGTGACTACTATGTACACAAATAGTTCAATAGTTAGAACATGATGAAATATCATACTCAAATAACAACAGGCCGTTCACTTTAATTTTCGAGCCTTTACAATCGAAAACTGGTACAATATGGATATATGCAACCCTCGTTATATGATGATATTCATAACAGGTTCAAAGAAATTTGAACCAAAAGCACGGTGTCCGGAAGTTAGGAGTTGGCTAACTTTGCTGATCCCATTATTCACGTCCCTTGTTGACACTAACTTTGTTTGTCTCAAGAAAAACTATTTCAACGAAACTCGTTTCACTGATTCCAGTTTTCCAGTTATCAAACGAGCTCTGGAAAATTTGCCTGCTTCTGTATAATCCGCAAAACTTGTTTCCTTTAGAAGGTGCTTTGGAAGTATTCCCAATGGAATTAATATTGGTTGTAAGTTGAAAATTTAACTTAATTTCACGAGGTGTGAGGAAATTACAAACATTCAGCTCTTATGCAGTAATATTTCACAAAAGCTTTTTGTTATTTTCAGTTTCCATATAAACTTACTAGAACAAATTAAATTCGGAAGAGCAGACACCATTGGTAGGTACCCTATTTGCAATTGCTTTGATTAGAACGCGTTCTAAGAAATTCAGTTCATTCTACGTTGGAAGAGAAATCTATGAAGGTATGCCTTTTAATTTCCAATCAAATAGAGACAATGGCCCTGATTACACACTCTAATACTTTTCACCACTGTCGGCCTTACTTCGCTTATCTTAGCTACCTATACTTAGCGTTAGGCGTAATCTATTCTATTTTATAATTTTGTAATATACATCATTGAACCTGAATTTTCCTAGAAATCAAGTACATAGATGGCACATCAAGCGTGATCAGTTTAAGTACTTAATACAAACGACATGTCCCCATAGGAACTGATAAACCATAATGGAGGCAGATATTGGATATTGTATTCTAAAGTCATGGCCGTGCCCAGGGGGTGGTCCATGGGGTCCGGACCCCCCCCCCCCCGAAATAAATTTTTGAATGTAAATCTGTATAGTTTTAAGAATTTATCCATTAATTCATTAATAAATTACATTTAAAAAAAAATTGGACTCCCCCCCCCCCCTCGAAATCAAAACCTGGGCACGGCCTTGCGGCTAAAGTTATATGCACTTGTGCATCAAGAAGTAGGTACACTTCATAAGATACATACAGTAGATGTCAACTGAAATTTCCCTAGGAAAGCTGCAAAGTTAAGTGATGGCAACGCTGAAGAGAGCTTGTTAGCATTTTTATGATATGGACTGTATAATACCTGGGACAGGCAGCTTTGAAATTTGCATAAGAAGATGGTAAATTAAAAGGTGAAATGGCGACAGAACCCATTACTCTTAACAGGGAAATACACGTCTCCATTCAGATTATACCATAGCGCTTGAACGCCTAGAGAGAATCATTTCGCCGCTAGCATACCATTAGTCAAGGGATACCATAGGCACAGTTATACAAAGCCTAGAGTCTAGCGTTTCCCAAGCCTTTTCAGCGGCGGCCCAAATTTCCTATTGGAAAACAATAATATATTTGAGCTAATGTATTGATATATGAACCTCCTTCCACTACAGTTCACAATCATTATTTTTGATTTAAATTGTTCTTTTAATGGTGGAACCCGGTTTTTTTCCGTTCAATCATCTTGAAAGACGGCACTAAACATCGCAAATAAATGCTAGACGAGTAAATTAATGAAAAACTGCAAGCTTATATTAGGCAACCGTTTTCCTTGAGTATAAATAGCAGTAAGACTCTATCCGCTCAGAAGAGCCCGTTCAACCTATACATTGCATAATCTATGGTGTTTTTCTACTATATACACGGAGTATTAAGAAAAGCATTGTCATTCCGAAATTTTAATTAATGTATTAATTATTTCTGGAGCTCACCGCTACCTGGCAGGCCTTAGCGGTCCAACTTTGGGCCGCAGGCCATAGTTTGGGAAGCGCTGCTCTAGACTCTAGGGTCTAGAGGCTAGAGCAGGCCTTGCCCTCGGAGTGGCCATCGAGGAAAAACGTTTGGGGAACGCTGCTCTAGACCCTAGGGCCTAGGCAATTGGAAGTGTGCACTGCTCAAGCAAATGACTGCTTTGAAATGATTGGAGAAAGATTGCAATTTAAAGAAGGCTCAGGCATGGCATGGCATCTTACTTAAGTTATTATGGCCTTCGATGGCATAGTGGTAGCTTGTTCGTACTTGTGTGAGTGTCTACACACCATGGAATCGGAAACGTGTCGTAACTCAACACAGGTATTGCCTATAAAGAGGCGGCTGAAGAAGTTATTTGGATACATTCATTGAATTGTTTGTATGCGAATAATCTTTTTTAAATTGAAAAAAATCAGGTATACAATTTGCCTCTGTCAGATACAACAACAAAAAATGCGTCTTATCGTTCATTTTAGATTCTGATATTGGTTACTATTTGGTTGATAAATGCGTTTTGGGTGTGATTTGGAACGAAATTAAAAGCTCAGGCACAGGTACGTATTTTTTTTCCCCGAACCAAGAAACTTCCCCACTTTCAGAACGATAAAAAAGTTCAGGTACCTCGACCATTTCAGGATCAGGCACAATGTTAATAGTCCTATCAGAAGCTAATTTCTCAGATTTTTTACAGTTCCTGACTAAAAACAAAACATATTCACCGAATCTGGGGCACCCTTGATATACCAAAATTTATTGTTTGATATTTTTTCTAATTATTTTAAGTGCAATTGCAAGCTTAGGTTTGCTTATACTCCTGTAATACCCTTAAATAACACTTTATGCTAATTATTAAGTCAAATAATTAAGACTTAAGGCTACTTTCAGCATTTCTGCTTTAAGCAACTCTGTCAGCCAAGCGGGGGAATGAGTCAGTTTCTTAACTAGACTCATCCTAAGGGCAGACTCCTGTACCTCAACGAGAAGGGGAGTTCTATATAATACGAAATACATACAGTACAAGGGTAATTCACCTCGAACTTTTTTAAAAGTCTAGACATTCTATAGCAATGCCGCTGGTGAAATGCACGATTGGGAGCCCAATGTTGCAGAACTTCCCAATATCGCGAGGATCAGTCATTGAGTCGTACCTGACATCCTGATTTTCAGTTACAACTGTTCTTTTATTTGCTGACACTCTCCTGAAGAAGATTGATAGTCTGAGCCCCCGATTTGCGGGAAAGTTACGTGCTCGCGAAGATTTCATTGGCGGATAAATACGCTGTCGTTCTTGTATCTATTTATTATAACATTTGTCTTGGAAGGAAACTGACGACTGCTTACATTTTATTTGAAACTGAAAGCACATCAATCTCCTTAAGATGACGTAGAACGTAGATATTGGTCACTACTCGATTAATGGGTTGCTACTATTTATTTAACTTTAAAAAGATGTTGTCTATGGAAGTGCTTATGTAGTAGAGTACTTCATGCATAATATCATAGGGTGTTTCTAATTTTTGGAGTTTCAATTATTTAATAAAAATAACGGAGGACTAAAATTTAATGCATTGTATAAAATTCATGAGAAATGGCAGTACCAAAAAGTAAAAATAACCTGTGTATGAAGTAATCCACTACACAACATCTACAGACCAAATACTTGTAGGCTATAGTTTGCGTAGTAAATTAAGTAAAATAAAGTAACCGACTGATTTTTTTTCGTGATCGAGTGGTGACCAATTTAAATGCTCTCTTAAAGAATGCCCCAAACTAAAAAAAAACGGGTCGGGCCCATGAGAAGATTCGCTTTGTGGAGGACGAAATTTTTTATTTCGAGATTTCAGTGGATTTACGCGTTTTCAAGACTCAGGAACCTAAAAAGTGTTGTTGACGTGACAACTTCTAATAAATTGATGAGCGCCGGCTGGAATACTAGATGCATGTACGAAATAGTGTAGCGCGGGTCGCTAACGCGGGTCGCTAACGCGGGTCGCTAACGCGGGTCGCTAACGCGGGTCGCTAACGCGGGTCGCTAACGCGGGTCGCTAACGCGGGTCGCTAACGCGGGTCGCTAACGCGGGTCGCTAACGCGGGTCGCTGACGCGGGTCGCTAACGCGGGTCGCTAACGCGGGTCGCTAACGCGGGTCGCTAACGCGGGTCGCTAACGCGGGTCGCTAACGCGGGTTTAAAGCAACTTTTTGGGCAGATGTAAAAGAGCTATCTCAATTTAAATTATACCCATGTCTTCGTCTATTCTTCTTCTTTCGGCCATGTTATATTGGTTGTGATAGGGCAAGGGGTTCGACTTTGGGGGGTGGAAACGTGAGGAGGTGCGCCCAAATCTGGCCTGAATTTGCCGATTTTCATCGAAAATAGGCCTCTTTCTGCCGCGTTTTTTGAGGTGCTAATATCAATTTGAAAACTTATACTACTTTAGTTCTTTTCCACCTTTCTTACTCTTTCCCGACATATATTCAGTTTTAATATCCGTCTCTTCGTTCAGGCTCAGGTGAGTTGGTAAGCCATCACTGTTTCGGCGGTAAACAGGTTCAAAGAGTTCTTTTGAATTTACATGCATAGAGTAAAAACCTTCCACAGCCTACAATTTTCAACCGAAATGAATTTTTAATGTCTCATTAGAAGCAGTATGAATTAAGGTTTCAAACAAATATAAATGCATATTTTCAAATTCAGCCCCTTCACCCCTTAAACACGATTGGAACCCAAAATTTCTAAAAAATGACGCGAAAAAATTCATTTCCAGCAATCCCATTTGAATTGCATGGGCGGGTTTAAAGCAATTTTTTGGGCTGATGTGGAAGGTTTATCTTAGTTGAAATTATATCCATGTCTTTGTTTATTCTTCTTTTTTCCGGCCATTCTATATTTGTGGTGATCAAGCAAGGGGTTTGACTTTGGGAATGTGAAACGTCAGAGGGTGCGCACGAAATTCAAACTACTTAAGGGCTTTTCCACATTTCTTTCTCTTTCCAGCCATATATTATTTAAGTAAGATTTAGTAATTTAGGCGTTGTCACGTTAAAATATCGTCCGTAAACCGACTTTGCAACCGACTTACAGACAGCTAATTTTTTAACGAAATTTCGGTCTGCCTGGCTGTTCATCACTTTGTGGGCAAACTACTTAGAGATTTTGTTTAAATCTGGCGTGTCACAAATTTCCTACCCCGGGAACACTTTTTTTTGGCTAACTCCATTTTGGGGGGTTTTACCCTAAAAATGCAAAAACATTAGGTGTACGCAAAAATATTGGGAGGGATAAACGGCCTACTATACGATCATACATTAAGAATATTTACCCTCACCTGTAGGGACGGATCCAGCCCATTTTGGAGGGGGGGGGGATGTAGTTTTGGGTCAAAATAGGAAAAACCTATGTAGCACCGAATAAATCAGAGTGTAATAAATTAACTTACAATAGATTTACCAAATTTGGGGGGGGGGGCAGCTACCCCCCCCCCCCTGCCCTCCCAGTATCCAACCATGTTCTCCTGTGCTTCTGTTATTTGACTGATGAATATTTTTAACGCATATAATTTGGTACGAGTACTCGTATAATTATAATGAAAATTTGCACACGCAGATTGCCTATCAAAATAAAAAGGAAACCTCATCCGATCCGAATTTAACAAGTCTTCATATCCAAGCACAGGATTTATTTCGGGGTAGGAATTTTACCAATAACATTTTACGAGCTCTATTGCGGGAAATGGGTCATATGAACTCGTTCGTATATGGTAAGGTACCGGTAAACCGGGGCAAAGTCGATCATCATTATGGGGTTTCAGTAAGTTTTCGAAGTACAATTTCCGTTTTTTGACAAGGGACCTGTGCGTAACAAAAGATTACTCTATCGTTAATGCTATGCCAATGGTTTCATGCCTTTTTGTGGAAAAATAATCGGTTTTAATATTTTTTTGTTGTGATCGACTTTACCCGGTGAGTGGGGCAAAGTCGAATACTCATCTTATTTTGAATGTTAATCAACTTGAAACAGATTTAGGTCAATTTTAGGGGTTTATAGACCTAACTCCGTTAGGTTGGCTTAGTAATAGCACAAAAAATTCCGTATTTATTTACACGCGAACCATGATTTCCCTAAAATTTATAAAAGACTGTGTTTTCTTCAGAAATCTAAAAAAATCTCTGCAACTAACTGTACCACAACTGCATGATTGTTTAAACCAATCGCAACGTTTCTGAGAAGTAATATTAGCAAATAAAAATAATTTCTAGGACATACTATGGAAGGGTAATAGTGATCGACTTTTCCCTGTTTTGACATGTGTCCACATTTTCCCTCCAAACATGCGAAATTGAGAAGTATTATTTGGTTTGGTGGAAAAAAATAAAATTTCAATGAACATGCAAAGTTCAAGTTTAGTCATAATGTACGATATGGCAATAAAACATAGTTACATGTACCATGAAAAATTGAAAATTAAATTTAAAAAAAACTTTAACCCGCCAGTAACACATTAACAAAACTAAAATCTGTCATGTGTTCCAAAAATCCTGAAAATATAACGCATTTACAAATTATTTGCTGCCACGGCAAACTTTCAATGCCTAACCCAGTTGCGCGGGAAATTAAAAACCCGGACTGTGAACTTTGATCGATGTTTACCCATGTGATCGACTTTGCCCCCGTTTACGGTACTTTTCACAATAATTTTTGCCGACTGCTGTTGACGCCCGCGATTAAAGTACGATGTCTCACCCATTATTGTCATGCAAAGGGTTCTAATATTAGAAATGGAACATTCGTTCCCACCAAAATTGTTTTTTTTAATTTTTTAATTACTACCCTACCTCGTCTCCCATGACCAAGATGCAGAAACTATTTTTGGAGGGTTCGAATGTCCCATCTCTCCTAAATAATAGAACTCTAGCAGGCAGAGCTATAAGGTGACCTTATGGTGTCATATGTAACTTTTAAATAAAATTTTCGCATGACGAAGCAGTAGAGATGTTAGGCCCTGGACGTCCTGAAAGCGCAACTGTTAAGCCTCTGAGATACAATCTTAGGAGTCTACGCATTCCCACTGAAGAGGTCAACCGCAGATGTTGGCGAAACGTTTCGAATTAAGCTTACAGAACGTCCACGGCCCATCATCCTGGATTCTACTGCTTCATCACGGCTGTGAAAGATTTTGTAATTATACAATTTTCACAACCTGGGAGGGTGGGTTGGCGCCAGTTAGGCGTAGATCCCGTCGAGTCCAGTTTTTCTATATCCTCTGATTTCGGTTAATTTGTAGAAGACTACTTCGTGCATCGTATAATCTGTTTACTGTTTGGTTTTTCCAAAAATTCCATTTTACGTGCAATTTTAGTTCCCAATGGTTTTATGATAGAGCTAAGGTACTAAAAATTTAATATTTGCTATTATATGGTGCATGAAGTAGTCTACAACTTACATGAGCCGTATATTTAATAACTTGCTTTCTTAATTAAATAAAAAATCAATTAAAACAACAAATTTTGGGGTGCTAATTTTCTACGTAGCATGTCCTCTTAGCTATCGTAATAATCACACCTTTATTATGTGACAAATTTAGAAAATTAGTGAGAACTCAACAGCAAATCCAGACAATATAAAATCAATCTTATCACAATTTAAGACGTTCTGGATTGTCACCTAAAGAAGGACTTTAAAATGTAAAATACTCAATAGTCAGGAGAAGTGTAGGGGCAGAAGAAAAGTGCGGGGAAGGGGAGGAGGGCGAAAAAGAGTAATTTGTTAGATGGATTTTGGGAGTGTAGTAATTGGTAGCTGACTCAGCACGCAGCCTGTCTGTCCTTGTCACTTCTCGACACCGTCTTCAATTATTCATTTTCTTCGCCTTTGTTCGCCGTACCTGGTAAGCTTGGATTTTAACATTTGTGTCATTTGTTTTCAGCCCTTTCTTTGTTTTTTGAATAATTTACGCAAGTTTTGTATATACAGTAAGATAGCTTACACATTTCAAGTAAGTAAACCTTTCATTTTATTCTTAACAATTTTGTTTTCAATCCAAATTGGCCGTCATCAGACGGTAAAGCATTCATTCGCATAAATTGTAATTAAGTTGAAATTAGGTTTTCTTGTAATGCTGAAACACAAAAGTTGCCAAAACTCAAAATTTCTTTTCGCAGACATCTCTGTCTCTTTTTAGTTTCCTCTTCTTTTAACAGCAATTCGGGCAATACTTGCATTGGTGTAATATAGTCTGAACGAAAGCCAAAATGTAAGTGTTAATTCACAAGGGAAAATACTGCTAATTGTACGTGTTTTTATTCATTTCTTTACTTTACTGACCCAAATTAAGCCAAAGTAACTTTTCTTCTTCTTCTTCTTCTTCTTCTGAGCTCTACTGCCCTTGATGAGCTTTGGCCTGCTCGACAGCACTCCTCCAGTCATCTCGGTTTTGTACAACGCTCCACAATCTACGGACTCCCAAATCGTGAAGGTCAGTTTCAGACTCATCCTTCCAGCTTCACATATACTATAGGTTTCTAGATTTCCTCCTCCAACCCCCCACAATGAAAAAAAAAACCATCATGCAACATATTTGGAAATCTTCTATATAATAATGTTAATTATTCCAATCCATCAGTTCCCGTGGTAGCTTAAAAAATATTGACTTATTCCTCTTCATATATTAGCCACGCAGTTTAAACAGGAGCTCACTCTTAAATCGTAATTTTTATTAAATATCGATTGAATATAACGGGCCAATATTCAATACAGTTTTCCTGAAAAATATCAACAAAGTCAATTTTTCCAATTAAACATACTTTCGCCCCGGCTGAAAATAATTATTAATTCAGGGAGAGCAAGCCAACTGGGTCTGAAAAATTTTTCATTTACGGTACGCAGTTTCAACGGAAAAGCTTATTTCAACATGAACGGTTGTCACTTCCCATTTCCGGGCTTCCACATTTCCCTCGATAAGGGAATGCGAAAAAATTGGGGGAAAACATGTCAATTATCAGGGGAAAAATCAAGGAAAAATCTTGTGATACCCCAGCAGCAATTTATCTTGACTTGTGAAGGAAATCACGTGCTTAGGAGAGATCTATCGTGAATTGAAGTGATATCCTTTCCAGCGAAAAACAATCCCCAAAGGGTAGCCCTTTTTATTTGATGTAAGTAGCAGTTTTATCATCAACTGTGGTGTGCCGGAAGTTTCAGTATCAGTTCATAGGCCATATTTTATCATCTTTAGAACTGGTTGGATTTTGGCGTAGAATTGTGTTCAATGAAGCGTTTAGGCTTATTGTATTAGAAGTAATCCGGTTCGATTTGTATTGTAACCTGAGCTTTCCCATTTATTTTGCTATCTTTCCCAAAGCCCCAAAAGTTGACATTATTAACAATAGAGGGATTCACTATGTGATTAATTCAAACATCTTTATTATACATACCAACGATAATATCAGAGAATAGATTGCGTGAAACCATAAGCTAAGTCTGACCGACAACGGCAAAATGGTAGTTGGCATTAGACAAATCGTCGTGGAGGGAACTACTGTATGACTGCGGATTGTTAAAAATGTAAATATATAGAGAGAGACACGACTTAGCCTTTTCACGAGTTTTAAAAAAAAAGCTTGCAATAAATTTTAAACGAAAGAAATGTGCTTTTCCCGTGTATTGCGCAAACACAAAAAGGTTTTTGAATCTCCGTATTCTGTCTTTCCGTCGGTCGGTCTATCTCTTTGGCGTAAATTCCCAAAATTTCTGGGGGGGGGGGGGCTTTAGGACCCCATGACTTTGGTCCACTGGAGAAAAAAAGTTGATGAATAGGCCCAAATTAGTGAGGTTTTACGCATTTTTCAAGCAGTAAAGTTGAGATTTTACAGACGAATAAACCTACCACTGAGGGGGGCCCGGGGGTAACTCCCGAAGATTTTTTTTGAAAAAAATAGGCCTGAAATATTGGGGTTTTAAGCATTTTGAGTTTAAGCATTTTGAGTACGATAATATATTTTTGTGAAAGTACTTGGTCAATATATCTTGATTTTTTTCATGTGAAATAAGCATACCAAGAATTAATTTCCCTTTCGTTATTGTGAATACTATGCCTTTCGCCTCCATAACGTCTTTTTCACCAAAAATCCCGGAGAGGGGGGCTACGGGTGGACCTGGGGGGGGGGGAGGCTTAGCCCAGGACCCCCTATTTACGCCAATGTTTGCAAGCAGTACAATTGAGATATTATAACGATGAATAAACCTACCATTGGGGGGGGGGGGGGGTTCGGGGGTCTCCCCCGGAGAAAAATTTAGAAAAAATAGGCTCTGAAGTATTGGGGTTATAAGCATTTTGAGTAATATATTTTTTGTGAATGTTTTGGACAATATGTTGATTTTTTTCATGTAAAATAAGCACACTAAGAATTAATTTCCTATGCCTTTAGCCTCCATAACGTCTTTGTCACCAGAAATCCTGGGGGGGGGGGGCTACGGGTGGACCCCCTATTTACGCCAATGGCCTCTTTGTTCAACGATTCGCGGCCAAACCTGTCGGTGGATTTTGGTGAAATTTAGCATGTAGGTTGACAAAAATAATATTTCAGCCCAGTATTGTTATCGGTGTGCGTTGACTTCGAGGAGTAAACGAGTTGGTCAATGGCTAGAAATTCATTTGGATACAATACCAATCATGTCCGAAACCCGAGGGATAGGAAGGGGTGCAATGAGCGACTCCGCAAGTATGCCTATGTCCATAAAACTCTCTTTAATAATAATAATAATAATCATCTTAAAATTAGGGTGACAGGTAGGCCACACAAGACTTGAATGGATGTCAACATAATGCGAAGAGCGAAGCACACAGTGAGGTTAATCTGAGAGAGCACTAAGCCGAACTAAACTTGTCTTGTACAACTGAAGGAAACTTAATATTAAGCTGTTAATAGTAATTCGGATTAGAATGAGCGTCAGCAAACTTGAAATGCAACCATAAGCTAATTGAAAGCTTAATAGAAACCCGAGTCATGATTTATTTAAATCGCATTGTCAAAGATGTATTAAAGATTATAAAAATATTTGTAGGCAATTGTTAGATAGATGCTTGTACGAGTATACTAGGTCAGTCGTATCTCATCTTTAAAGGATCTGTTGTAATAAATTCAGACAATACTAGAAAAACCTCAAGTGTAGACTAGCTAGAAAGAAATGGGTAAGGCAATGTAACCTCTGGACCTGAATCTGTTTTACCTGTAGGCCCTTCATTCCTCCTGGTACGCTTGAATAACCTCCTTCTCGCGGCTTTTAGGAAAGAGTGCGAGACGGCTGGAGGTTTGGTAAACTCAAGAGCTGGGATTCCAGTCCCAAGTGATAAGGATAGCCTCCAGCGACAGCGACAGCGTTGGTATAGGCGGAAGACCATCAGAACTCTGACGGCGCTCTTGACCGGGCATGGGCCATTTCGTGTCCGCCTGGAGAGGATGGGTTTGGCTACAAAAAGGGGCTGTTGCCGCTGTGGAATGGAAGAGGAATCATCAGAACACCTTCTCTACAAGCGTAGTGCTCTCTGGAGGGAGAGACTCGAGTGCCAGGGGGCTGTCTTCACGGATCTCCTGCAAGTCATGGCCATCGGCTTGGAGAACTTGGCTGTGCTCGTGTTTAAAATTAAACTCACAGACTTGGGAAGTGTTAACTTTTGACTCTTCATAGGGCCGATTCTAATAATAATAATGAGACTAACTAGCACTTACAACAGTAAAACAAGGAAAGTAATTTGACAATATAACGTAATTTGATAATATTGTTTGTTGGCTTCATGACATACAATAATAATAATATATTGTTTATTACCAATTGGACCAGTGAGCTTATTATGCCGTTTAAGATTAACTTAATAATTGAATCTGGGGTTAAAAATGTAAATAGAACAATTTTGAATAGCACTTTCCATTGTAAAATTGTCGTGTTTACTTACGTTTACTTAACGATTGCAACATATGAAGTATTGCCCAATTTTTTCGAATTATTAGAATACGGTACACAAAGTGTGTCGTTAAAACACAATGTCCAATAGTATAAAAATAAATCAACGTATACCGTGTATAAACTGCAACTTGCAATAGTAGGTACTTCATCGTACAAGCAGTATCAGACTTTTCTCCCTTAAAAATGTAAAATTTACTGGCCAATTGGGCAGAGGCAAACTGATTTTACCCAAGTCCATGTACTGCAATTACTGGTAAAGTTAGCGTTGTAATGCCACTATAATACTTCATCTATGGAATTCTATTGTAAGACTTTATGGCCACATTTATGTTATTGACGATCAAGATGACAAAGAGGGCCACAATGGTAGTAAAGAAAGGATTATTGGATCCCAGCCATCCCCCCAACTACCCCCAGCCTCACCTTCTTCATCTTTACCTCAATATAGAAGTTTCGGCGCCAAAAGTGCCACTTCAAGATATTCTTAAGGCCTATTATTCGCGAAACGTGCCAACTGCTAAGCCACGTTTACGATTTAGTAGATTTTGGAAATATTCCTTTCATAACTGCAATACGCGTATATACTTGTAGCAAACAAATTTTATAATAAAATTGTAATCAAATCAACACATCGGTTTAAACTCCGTAGCGTTTTACGATGGTGAGTATACGCCGTCAAACTACTACTAATGCAAAAATGAATGTATGAATGAATGAACAAATTTGCTAAGGCAGAGCTGCAGGCTGCTAGCGGGCAGTGCCGGATTAACCCATGGGCACTAGGGGCACAGGCCCCCGGCCCCCCCAGAAATGCCTAAAATGCCGCCCCCCCCAGAATGAGATAGTTTTATATTAAAATATAAAAAAAAATAGAAATTAAAAGTTTTGAAATTAAAAGTAAATTGAAAGTAAAACCCCACTATTTCAGCCCTATTTTTCAAAAAATTTCTCCCGGATTGACCTCGGCCCCCTGTTCCCAATTACATATATTAATTCCCTGTAATTTATAAATCTTATTCCTCTCAAAATGCGTAGAATCCCAATATTTCAGACCTATTTTTTTAAAACTTTTACCCGAAGGAGACCTCCGGGCCCCACTCGTTAACAATTATATAAATTCCCTGTAATACATATATAAACCTTAAATTTATTGCTTTAAAAATGTGTAAAACCTCAATATTTCAGCCTTATTTTTTAAACAATTTCACCCGAGGGAGACCCCCGGGCCCCCATTGTTAGCAATTGTTTCAGGTCTGTTTTCGCTAAATTTCTCCCGCGTGGGAGACCCCCAGGTCCGTCCTCCGAACCGAACTAAGGTCAATAATTTAAAAGCTGCAAACGTCCATGGGAACGGCTTTCCCCATTTTATACATTTTTATCGAAATGGGTGGAGGGGCGCCCAAATTATGCACCGCCCTCTTCGAAAACCTATAGTTACGCCACTGACAAGTGCCTCCTCATTTTATGAGGTCTGGCACCAGAGGCGGACGTAGCGACCGGCACCCCCCCCCCCTCCCCGTTGGACAACAGTTATATTCTTTGTCTCTAAAATCTAAGTGTTGCAGCACTCAAAATGCGCAAAACCTCACTATTTCAGCCCTATTTTTCAAACATTTCTCCCGGGGGAGCCCCGGGCCCCCTTCGTCTGCAATTATATTGATTCTTTCTAATATATAAGCCTTATTGCTCTCAAAATGACTTCACCATTTCAGTCCTATTTTTCAAAAAATTTCTCCCGGGCGGGAACCCCCGGGCACCCCTTGTCCATAATTATATTGATTCTTTGTAATTGAGCAAGAAAGCTTATAATATAAGTGTAATATATAATATATAATATAAATGTGGAAAACCCCAATATTTCAGCCCTCTGTCTCCTTAGCAACTTTTATGAAAATGGATGGAGGGGCGCCAAATCATACCACACATTCGAAAACCTATCGATACGCCACTGACAAGTGCCTCCCCCTTTTATGGGGTCTGGGACCGCCTCCGTCTGCGACCGCCTCGTCCGCCTCTGGTTTGCACCCACGGCCCCCACCCCATATCTTGTGCCCCCGACCCCCCCAGGGGTTAATCCGGCACTGCTAGCGGGGTCGCAGGTGGTGGCTAGCTGCAAATATAACGAAAAGGCAATGCTGTACTAAGAGGTGGCCGCCACTAAATAAGCAACCACTACTAGGGCACTCTTTTGTCCTGGGGTAGGGCCCCGAAGGAGGTGGGCGAACTCAATAAAGAGTCAATGGGCATAAGGATGTAGAAGGCACGGTACTGAGGCGAATGGATGCAGAAGCCGAGTTTCTGCTGACGATTAAGAAACGGGAACTAACTTATGTGATTAGGAACGAATAATATCGCCTTCTGCGTGCAAGTGAAGATAGAAGATCTGTGGGATCCGGGCAGACTAGCCACTTCGGTGGCAAGGTGGTAGCGTGCTTGTACTTGTGCAAGTATCTACATACCTTGTGGTCGGAGACGTGTCGTAACTCGACACAAGTAGGTGACTTAGTGAGGCGATTGATGAGGTTAATCGGATACATTCATTAAATTATATGTATACGATTTAACCTTAAAAAAAAAAAAAAGAACATCCTGGTTGAAAAACATGAGACAGTGGTTTGGTTAGAGCAAGACTTCTCTTTACTGAGCAGCAGTCTCCAAGATCCAAATTGCCATTGCCATATTCAATAGTTCGCTACGAACGGGTTGGTGCCAAAAAATGCAATATAAACAACAATAGGCTATTGTCACTCTCAGGAAACATGTAAGAGACTGGCAATAATGTATTTTATGTTGGGTTTTAATTTGAGCTTTCTACAATAAATATGTATATCGAGAATTTTCATATTTTTGCTTTCCAATTTATACGTAGTATAAGGAAAGCTTTGTGATGGCCGAAATTTTCGATTCCGAGATTTCAACGGATTTACACGTTTTGAGGTCCCAGGAACCCAAAAAAGTGGTTTTTACAAAATGTCTGTCTGTCGCTCTGTCTGTCTGTCTGTCTGTTCATCGATTTCCGGGCAAACTACTCGGCCGATATTGAAGAAATTTTGCATGTAGGTTCAAAAAAATCATACCTCGAGACGATTTTTTTTTATTTTGGGCTAACTCAATTTGATGGGGTTTCATTCTCAAAAAACTCAAAAAAAACGCCTAAAAAAATTATTTCTCAAAAACGGCTCCAACGATTTCTTTTAAATTCACACAGCTTGTAGTCGTTATTAATGTTAACAAAATGCAGGGGGTCGCTTGCCCCTTGATAGTTTGCTGCTGGGGGTAAAAAAATAAAAATAACTCAATTTTCATGAAAAATTAAAAAAAAATAATATTTCTGCGAAACCTTACTATCAATTATTTCTACCTTCAGGCACGTTTTAGGTGTTAAATTGAGTAACGAAACCGGACAGATTGCTTCCCCAAAAAACCATTTGGTTTTTTGTTTTTTGAAAAAATGATAGAAAATTCACGCTTAAATGCATTGCGTGCCCTGCCATTATTGCTGTGTGGTATTGTGTTGGTCTGACCTATCTAGAATTTAACTCATCTCCAGTGACATCAGATGGACAACCCCCCCCCCTCCCGAAATATCGGAAATTTATCCATAGGAAAATTATTTACAATGAAATTATTCATTTTCTCTATCTGCTAATTTTGATAAATTGGAAAGCATGTTCGAGTAAACTCGGACCGGTTCTTTCTAATACTTTTGACGAAATTCAATATTATCCTTATCCAATATTAAGATTGCCATATTTAAAGCTGGAAGCTGCTTTCTATTAGATAAGCTATCTTACCCATTCAGCCAAGCAAAAAACAAGTCACCCCGTTTACCTGCAGTTGCTGACAAAAGAAACGTAGACGAATACAATTCACCCTTTTAAATGAAAAGAGTAAAAACAAAATTACATTGGAACAATCCAGTATTCAATGGCGTGAAAAACTTTGTATAGTTTTAAGCACCCCACGTTCGATAGTCGCAAACGTGCTCACAGTATACGTACAATCACCGTCGCGTCTGTGATTAAGCACTGGCTTTTATTGTATTGTACACTCTCAGATGTTTATTCAGCACTGTGTCAATATATGCAATACTCCCTAGTACAGGGTTTCTTAAAGTGGGGTTCGTAGCATAATGGAGGAGGTAGGGGCCGGTACTGGGAGCTGAAGAGGGCGTGCCTGGATCTAGGGGAGTTGAGGCAACGATGCCACATGTTGCATTGTTGTTGCCAACCAGCCTGTCTGCTGTAACTTAGAAGAGAGAGACTTCTGCTTTGAATACATCGTACATGTCAGCCTCTTCTTGTCCTTTAGGGTAAGTTTCTTATTTCCTTCACATAGCGGGCTTAAGTTAAGTTGGGGTTAAGTGTTATACAGTAGGTACCTCAAACGTACCCGGACCTCTGAGTCTGGGGAAGCAGAGCAAACAACTGAACTAAATAAAACGTGTAACCAGATAAGAGGGCCACAACGTGGAACCTATGGTTATAAATTGAAATGGAACTGACCTACTTACTCCTTGCTTTGGCCTGGTCTGCCCCATCACGCCAGCCTGTGCGACTCTGCGTTCTCCTTCACCATTCCTCGATGCCAAGGGTCGCTAGATCCACCTCGACGTCGTCCAGTCATCGCATCCGTGGTCGTCCCACTTGCGTTCACCCTTGGGGCACCTTGTGTAAGGCTGCTCTTGTTGCCCTATTGTATGGCATTCGTTCCACGTGCCCTAGCCACCTGAAGGGGGCTCTCTTGATTTCGGCAACAATTGTTGGTTCTTGGTATATCGCGTAGAGCTCATCATTTCTGCGGATACGCCACTCTCTCTGTCCCTCCTTCAATATAGAACTGACCCGTAAACTATTACAAGCCCACAGGTCTTTAGGACAAAAACTTATCCAACCGGGCTCCATTAATAAAAAAAAGTTTAAAATTAAAAATATTTCATCATGAATTTCCATTTATTTATATTGTAGTCCACGAGGAAGCATGCAATAAACCACAGTGATATTTGAAGGTAAAATCACCCGAAAATGTAGGAATATTCCAGGAAATAGTAACTCTTCCTATTAGCATTTTCATTAGAATGGCAGAAGTTCGGAGTCGTTATATTGAAACTCAGAAGTTAGTTGGCGGAAAACAATAACGCAGGTCTACCCGGCAACTCGTTGAAAACGCTCGTTAATGCAACACCGAATATTAACAAAGTTTTTACACCCATTTTCCGGCTATTTGTCTCTAAAGTAATTTTTCTACTGCAAGGAATAGACGATAAAAATTAAAAGTGAGTCTAAAAGATGCTCAACACAATTTAACCGAAAGACTTTTTAGCTGGCGTTTAATTAAAACATAAAAACTGCAATCTGCAAAAGAGCCAAGGACAGTTAATTTTTAAAGCTAATTTTCGTAATTTCAGTTACGTTCATTGAATAATTTATATCAATGAAGAGTACCTTTCACAATGGAGCGGGTACTGTATCAGTGTATATATGCGAGTAAGAAACTGCAGCACAAATCCTGTCGGTATGTTCTGGTGACAAAGGATGGTGTCAATGGTGTGTTTTGACCAGGTGCTCCTACAATAAAAACAGCAATTTATTGCTTCCAGGGATATACGATAGCATAGCTCTGTTCGCGAAGCTTGCTGGCTTAACTAGATGAACCGATGCAAACTAATAGTGCTGGAAGAAAAACTAAATAGACTGATGTCAATACACTGCCAACGGCCTTACCATGTTGAATCCATGGGAGCAGAGCATGTTTTAAACTGCGGCATACTTGGTAGTGTACACAGCGTTGACAGAGGAGCATGATTACGCGCTGAGACTATACCAGTCAGTCTACGCGCGTGTCGAGTCCTGGCCACCTCCGATATAATCGTGTGGCTTTACCATGTTCCCCAAGCAGTGTGGAACTCACTATAATCAGGAGGTCCACCCTGTCAGTCAACTCCCCTTTCCCCCGAGGTGAAAGAGTCTGCCTTTAGGGTGCCTCAAGTTAACAAACTCACTCCCCCCGCCAGGCTGACAGGGTTGCTTAAAGCAGAAATGCCGAAAGCAGGCGTTAGAAACCACAACAATACACTGTTCAAATAATATGACCTATGCCTGCAGCCTGATCATGGCGATTATAATACCGGTATTTATTTAATCCCCTTGTATTAAAAATGTAAACAAGATAATTTTATAATGGAAAGTGCTATAAAAAATGTGTTTTTTTTTTCATTTTTAATACCAGGGGATTAAAGAAATACCGGTATTATAATCGCCATGATCAGGCTGCAGCTATTTAATTGATGAGAATGTATGCAAACGGCGATTTGTCACAAGAAACTTTGGCGGTCAAATCGTCCGTGGTATATCGTGTCTTAAGAACTTTGCTTGTAATTTTTTTTTTAATGGAGTGATGAGACAATAGCTCAATGAAATAACGGCCGGGGTCCGTTCTAAAAACATAGCGAATCAGACTCATCAAACTGAAAGAAAAAACAGCCAATAAATGAAGTCCAATTTCAAAAGAAATATTTTCTTTGCCCAGTCCTACTTTGTGGGTGGAGGGATAATTATAACTGCAAATATATTAATATATTCTAAGTTATTAAACGTAACTGACGCCCCCTCACAGCGCGAAAGCAGCTTGAAAGCAACCGCTGTAGGATGATTTCAAAGTCAAAACCGCCTAGATAGTTAGGACGGCGGGTCCTCGGGGAAATAACTCACTTTGGACTGTCAGTGCAGAACGGGGGACAAAGAGACAGGGATTTGGGGGAGCTCAGGCTATTTGGAAAACGAGGCACAAGCTGACTTGCAAATAAAATCAATGCCGATTATTGGGTGACAAGGGTTCCCAGGCTGACAATTCTTAGTTGCCTAGAAATCTAGAGAACGGAAAATGGAGGAGTAAAGGAATTTCAAGGAACCGCAGGCGTGGCAAGAGAATAGAAGTTTATCAACCCAGAGTATAGAGTTAAATTTGGGCTTAAAAAGCTTGTTAATAGAGAGATACGGTAAGCTGCTAATTGAAGATGTCAATCGAATACATTCATTAAATTGCTTGTACGCTATAAACCTTTTTATAAAAAATAGAAAAAATTGTTTTCCCGCCTGGTCTGGGTCCTCCTAACCATATTGGTTCCCTTGCTAAGCATGTTCCTCATCATTTCAAACATCAAGACATGCAGAGTAGTGGTACAGACTCCGACTTTCATCCGAAAGGTGGTTCAAGACTTCAAGTCCCATATTTGCTACATGCTTCGGAAGGCACTTAAAGCAGGTGGTCTCGGGTCTATACTTAGTTGAGTGTAAGATAGGGCTTTATAGCCCTAACCCCGCTGGGTTGGCTTAGTAATATAACAGGTCAATATTTATATTTATTTATTTATTTCATTGGGAGGGAGGATACCAGTGCTTAGGCCTACTCCTTATTGGGTGATTGGGTTGTCACGCCATGCTATTTTTGGGACACTAAGCACCAGGGTAGTTCAACCTTCCATGCTTGCTGGATTTCTATTTATGAACTAGTTCTTTAAAAAGGAGCGATGAACTTTCCCTTCCCGTTAAAAATATGTTTTTTATTTATTTCTGGGCTCAACTGCCTCGTCATCTACGGTCATCTACACAGTTAAATCCAAGAGAGCAGGCATGTTTCAAACTGCGCCTTGCGGCAAACTTGGTAGTTGGCAGGGGAACATGGTGGGACATCGTAACGCGCTGAGACTATACCAGTCAGTCTACGTGCGTGGCGAGTCCCGGTCCCCTCCGAATTAATCATGTGACTTTACTATGTTCCCAAGTGGTTCGGAATCCACTATGATCAGGAGGTCCACCCTGCCAGTCAACTCCCTTTCTCCCCGAGGTGAGGGAGTCTGCCCTTAGGGTGCCTCAAGTTAATAAACAAACTCACCCTCCGCCAGGCTAACAGGGTTGCTTAAAGCAGAAATGCTGAAATCAGGCGTTAGAAGAAAACATTTTGTGGCTACATATTATTATCTATTACATACATATATTATCAATTATCGCAATCGAATAAGTGATATAACTAACAACCATCTTAGATCGATTGTTATACAATACAGTAGGTCTACTAATAAAGTATTAATTGGACTTACAAAAGGTTATTTAACAAAAGGCTTACATAAATGGAATCTTTTCTCGCTGCAAATTACCGCCATAATTCAAACAAAACCAGGTCTTTATGATATGTCAACCTATAATACAACAAACTATACGTGATGTCCTATATCCACAGAATCCAATTTAGTTCAATGACTACGAAGGAGAAGGTTCAAATGAAAAGGAATGAAGAGGCGGCCGCCTGGCGGACAGACCTATTGACACAAACACATCTGGACTGAGCACTTCGAGCAATCAAATACTTTTATCCCATATAAACTATGGCTGTCAAAGGCAATACAGACACAAAGTCAGCTGTCGTTTGCTTTCGTATGTAATGGTTATCGTAGCTGATAGTCACAATTTAAGTATTGGCGCCAAACTTATCATACGTTGGCGACTCGTGCCCCACCTATGTTTAATCCTTTCCTAATTTTTAAAATCTCACTCTCCATATCTACAACCAACTGCCAGTACTTGCGGAAATCGAATTAACTCGGTATTCTGTTCGAATAAACAAAGTGTTCCAAATGTCATCCTATCGTGGTCGGGTAGTAACTGTATTCTACAAAGCAGACTTCTAAAATTATAACTTTACCTCCGACTGATAATCCAAAGATGGCAATGAACCATGAAAGTAGCTAAGCTTTGAGTTGGCCATAACTACCGTACAATTAGTCCAACCCCCCCTTGCATTTCCGATATAGCCGGCCATTTTCGGAAAGGGGTCACAAAGTGAAATAACCTCCGTCTTATACAAGTTTGAGAGAACACCTTCATCAAGGGAAGCGGCTTTAGGTTCCCAAAATCGATAAAGCGCCATCAACTTATGGTAATTCATGCTGCAGCCAGCCCCCAGCTCTCTCGTAATCATGCTTGTCTTTGTGTGCCTCTCGATTATATTGCCACCGATCGCGCATAATATCTGGAAGAGAAAATAGGAGGGGCACGAAGACGGTTTTTACTCGGGTTCGATGGAATTGCCAATGACTTGGAACAATTTTGAAGGCTTATATTGTACGCAGGAGATGGGGCACGGAGTAGGAACTTTATCCTACATATTAAGAGAATATCGGAGTACCTTTTTCGATTTTCAAAGGAAATTTCGTACGTTAAACCATCAGAAGTAGCCGATAAATTAGACGAAATGCTCCTTTATATTTCGATACACGACATGTGGCCTTCTCTGACACCTATTGGCCACAGATCTTGACGTCCTTACTCAGAACTACCACACCTGTCGTTTTTTATATAAATCTAATTCAATAATTCTGGCCAATCCGTGTAACCGTTCAGATTCGTCACAATTGCTGGTACTTGGTAATTAATTGTGTGAGGCGGTTATTGATTTGCTGGTAGAAGCCGTAGTGTAGTGAAGAACGATCTGAACTTTCATAAACGAAGTCACGGGTCCCATTCTTTTCACTTCTGTCTAATTCACTATAATCAGGGGGTCCTCTTATTCATATAGGCTAATAGCAATTTCCAACACGAAGGCTTTTGTTTCCTTAGTTGTACCCATCGTGCGAATGACAGGGATTGTGGAATGTATGAATAGGCAGTCCCTTCACATCCTGAAGACGGTACTAACAAGGTAGAGAAAGAAAGACTCCTGGTGAAACAGTACAGTGTGTATGTTGCATCGGAAAACCTTGGCGTTTTCAGATTGATAGGTACCGGTCAAAAAGTCAATTCGCATATATGGTGAAGAGATCTAAAACCTGTGGAAATGGCTCTCAATAAAATGGGGTTCTTGGTTGAGTTGAACATATGGGGGACTTGTGGGGTTTATGTGGCCCTTGCCGCTGTCATATAACCTCTTTACGACCCATGTTCGTCTGCCGCAGCACTCTATTTCGCCATTTCCAGATAGCAAACCTTTCATACGCAGTGGCGACTCTACACACCACGTACCACCTGCAGCACAGTAATACTGATCTATACTGTACAGCTAGGTAAACCGTATTAAGTTCCGTCAGTTCTCTCTGGAAGACACCAGAAGAAGCTGCCGCAGGACTTTACATCGCCATTTCAGATAGAGAACCTTTCATACGCAGTAGCTGATTAACTCATCATGTACCACCTGCAGCAAAGCGCAGGAGGTACATACCGTATACTGTATTAAGTCATTAATTCTGTCAGTCCGAAGTCCGACCAGTTGTTCTCGCAGCATAAGCTCTACCTCTATACCACCATTTTCACATATTAAACCTTTCATATATGTATATACCTACGCAGTGTCGTTTAAAAAATAACATATTTTGGGTCAATTTTAGAATGCTGTTCTTCAAGTGTTTGGTGACATTTTTAACCACAGATTAAGTTATTTTTTAAAAGACATGGTGGGCCCGTAAGTGTAAAAATATGAAAATGGTCAGATGAGGAATGTATTAAAAATACAAAATTTTTCAAAACGAAGACTATTCACATTACGTAGGCCTACTGAATTTTTACTATTGCATAAAATCACTAGTCATAAAGATTTTTAGAGTGTTTATAGATTAATAATCATTTTGGTGAGAACATGTAAATTTAATGCCAAAGTTTGAATTTTTAATGAGTTTTTTAACTGACAATTTGTATATCTTTGCGGCTTCAGAATGAGGAATTAATTAGTTTCGACAAACAGACTCAGTCATCTGACGTTTAAAAATGATTTTGAAATTCGAGTCTCATTATTTACGTATACAGTAGGTCCAGGCTAAATCCCATGACAACCTGAAATATAATATAGAATAATAAGATTTAAAAAACTGTACTATAATGTAATGAAAGTCACGCTCAACATAAGGAAATGAAGTGAAACCAAACAAAACATATCGTATATGTTTTACAGTACCATGAAAATTCACAAGCGTTTTCCGTAATAAAGAACACAGCATGTTTCATAGGCATTGCCTTATCTACGTGAAATATAGTTTCGCTTAATTTTACATGGCAACACCTCCGTTATTAATGCTGTTCACCCCTCATTATTCTCGTCTTTTTACGGCTGCATAAGGATCAACATTCCACGTACACACGTACATATGCAATTTCCACCGAGAAAATACATTGCAACAACGTGCTTTAGGTGTCTTAGCTGTAATACTGTACTGGGATATTAAAATTGATTGATTGCTTGATTGATCAGACTGCGCCAAAAGATGGCAGAAGGATGGCATCGTTTCCTATTTCAGAGAATAAATACCTATACACTACGTCTATTAAATACAATACTGCGCCGAGAAAATACATCGCAACAACGTCATAAGTGTCTTAGCTATCAGACTGCGCCGAAAGATAGCAGAAGAATGTAAAAATATTTTGTTTTATTTTAGAGAATAAATACCTATACAATACCTATTAAATACAATAATCCAACCACCGAAAATTCCCTCCCAATACAGATTACGAAAAAGCGGTTTCCAACGCTCAATCCTTTTTCAGCACACCCTTCCATTTCTGCAGTCAATAGCATCAGCAACCTAGCAGGTTTTATTGCTTTCCAATTTATACGTAGTATAAGGAAAGCTTTGTGATGGTCGAAATTTTCGATTCCGAGATTTCAACGGATTTACACGTTTTGAGGTCCCAAGAACCCAAAAAAGTGGTTTTTACGAAATGTCTGTCTGTCTGCCTGTCACTCTGTCTGTCTGTTCATCGATTTCCAGACAAACAACTCGGTGGATTTGAATGAAATTTGGCATGTAGATTTATAAAAATCATGCCTCGGGACCATTTTATTTTATTTTGGACTAACTCAATTTGGGGGGGTTTTATTCTCAAAAAACTCCAAAAAACGTCTAAAAAAAAGATTTCTCAAAAACGGCTCCAACGATTTCTTTTAAATTCACATATATTGCAGTTGTTATTAATGATGATAAAATGCGGGGGTCGCTTGCCCCTTGATAGTTTACTTCTGGGGGTAAAAAAATTAAAATAACTAAATTTTAATGAAAAATGACTAAAAAATAATTTTTCTGCGAAACCTTTCTACCGATGATTTCTAACTTCAGGCTTGTTTTAGGTGTTAAATTGAGTAACGAAACCGGACAGGTTGCTTTCCCAAAAAAATATTGGGTTTTGTGCAAAAAAATGTTTTTTTGAAAAAATGAAAGCAAATTCACGCTCAATTGCATTGCGTGCCCTGCCATTATTGCTGTGTGGTAATGTGTTGGTCTGACCTATCTAGAATTTACGTCACCTTCAGTGACGTCAAGTGGACAACGCCCCCCCCCCCCCGTGATATCTGAAATTTAACCATAGGAAAATTATTTACCATGAAATTAATAATTTTCTCTCTCTACTAATCGATAAATTGGAAAGCATGTTCGAGTAAACTCGGACCGGTCTTTAGCTTAGAAATAGCAGCAGTAAAGTCAAAATATACCGCAACATGAACACTATTTCAATACAAGCAATGACAAAATGTTTTAGGCGGTCTTTGGGTGACCCGTTGCCCTTGACATATCTATTACAACGTCTACACATCAGAAAAGGCGTTTATTCCTGGGTCGTAAGCTGTAAAAAAACCTCAGTAGAACTAAGTTATAAGAGACAATTGAATTTGAAATTAGAAGCTGGAAGTTCTAAAATATCCGAGGTCAACAACACCAGCCAGTGAGCCAATCGAACTTTTTTCGAACTGTTTGTTTTCCAACGCCTGCTTTCAGCATTTTCGCTTCAAGCAAACCAGTCAGTCTGGCGGGGAAATTGAGTCTGTTTGATAACTTGAGGCACCCTGAGGGCAGACTCCTTCACCTCAGGGAGAAGGGAAGTTGACTGACAGGGTGGACCTCCTGAATATAGTGGTTTCCGAACCACTTGGGGAACATAGTAAAGTCACAAGCTTAATTCGGAGGTGACCAGGACGGCAGCACTCGACATGCATTTACACTGGCTGGTAGTCTCAGCGCGTTATCATGTCCTACCATGTTCCCCTGCCACAGCTATAGTAGTAGTACTTGTAGTAGTCGGGACCCAGGCCGCAATTTGAGCCCATAGGTCCCCCAGTCGTTCTAGTCGAGACCCACTGCTTCAGCGAATCTCGCCATGGCCACGGGTCGGATTTCTGGAGCCCAGCCGTCAGTAGCATCCCAGATGTTCCAGTCTTGGGCGCCAGATCATGTGGCACTCGGCGAGAATGTGCCATCCACTCTCGGTCTCCATCGCATAATGTCCGCACATATCATTGTCCACTTGCACACCAATCTGGGCAAGGTGGTGCTTGAAGTTCCCGTGACCAGTGAGCAGAGATATCACCCGACGCACGAGCGTTCTGTCCAGTGCTAGTAGGCTCTTAGCCCTTTTGGTTTCTGGATGTTTGATGAGGCGCTTCGTACGGATGCATGCGGTTTCCTCCAACCATTGGGTATGGAATTTCCTCCCAATATACTCCGAGATGAGCGCTCGAGTAGTTGCCCAGGAAATCTGTAGCTATACAGGTACATACTGCCAACTTGTGCCATCTGCCACGTCTCCTTCAAACAATAAGAATAAGCCTTGAACAAGAAGTACCGTCGTGAATTTAAGGCTTGCTCTGTTTGGCAGAAAGAAGAATTCAAGGCGTTATGGATGGTACCAGAAATTGAAACTGCAGTTGCGAATATCGGAATATAGAAATACCGCCGTGGATGTAAGGCATGCTTTGAGGTTTGAGGCTACCCACCAGAGTTTTGAGAAGGGGCTGTGACTCTGTAGTACTTGGACGCTATGATGAATAAATGAATGGACACAACACTAGACCATTAAGTATTCTATTTGTTAAGGTTAATGGCAATGGTGTAATACTATTTAACAAAGGGTTAGTTGGACTTACATAGTCAAATGATAGCCTGATGATGGGAGAAGCATCTACTCCCACACGTCGCCCCCTTCCCCTGACAAGGGGCTCCGAACTAATTGTTCTATGACTATGAGGCCCATGCCTCTCATGACTAAAACATAGCAAGCAATGTAAGTCCAACTAACCTTTTGTTAAATAGACCATTAAGGGCAAACTGGAGTCACGGATATTCCATTTTCTGTTCAAACTTCAATTTCTCATGAAATATGGATGCTATGAAAAAATGCTGAATGGCAAGAATAATTTTTTCTCCTAATTTTGATGCATAATAGTATGTGGCCTTAACTAACCCCAATTCGCCACAGTTGATGAACTCCTTCAGCTTGAATTCCTGAGTGACCGTTATTTTTTGCGTATCAAGTTCACTAACTATAGCCGATCGGTATTGATGATTGCAACATACTATATACCAAAATTAGGAGAAAAATTCTTTTTTTCATTCAGTATTTTTTAATTGTTCTGCGTTCCATATTTCATGAGAAATTAAAGTTTGCACAGAAATGGAATATCGGCGACTCCGGCTTGCCCTTAAGGTCATCGCTAAAAATTAGTCAGAGTGCACGACACTACCAGGCATTGGTAGATGGCGATACCATCCGGCATACAGATACTTCTCAGCTATGGTGGGACCGTGCCTAAATATGTAACAGCACTGGTTACAGACAAGTGGAGATTATCAATCAAACCTATGAACTGTTATCCTATAGAAGGCCAAAAACTCAAAATAAGTGTTTTAAGGTTTTTGCACGGTTTCCAGTTTCAAATAATTCGTCACTGTATAAAATTCCAGTCCATCACAGACTCCATACTAAGAAAGAAGCAAAATGTTTTGGAGGGAAGGGGGGGGGGGCGCTATGGGGTTGCAACAGGCCGTTGCCCTTGAACCCCCAGCACCCTCCTTGTTATTTATTATCTCTCGTTCACCCACATTGTTGATGTTTTGTTTTTCGTTTACTTTATTGGACGCTTTTAGCCATAGAAATATATTAACTGGAGCGGCGGGAACCATAATATCTCTTACGGCAACGGCGTGCCCAGGTTTTGATTTCGGAGGGGGTCCATAAAAAATTTACGTCATTTATTAATGAAAGTCCATTATATCCAGTGTTTAACTCAAATAAATTTATTCTAATTCTTCAAACAATACAGGTTTACATAAAAAAAATTATTGCGGGCGGGGGGGAGGGGGGAGGGGTCCGGACCCCGTGGACAAAGTGAGGCAAAGTGCTTACTTCAGCTTCGTTTGCTCATGCAAACACATTGAAATTCAGTTAATACTATTGAAGTATGGAACTTTTTTATAATCTCGAATTGGAATTCCATCAAAAATACATTATTGTTTGTTTGTTTTTAATTTTTTTTAAGGGCTACTGCAAGCTAGGGCCTGCTTAACCACCCACCGAGTTTATTATTGTCGTTACAGTGTGATTGTGAACTGCTATCCGGAGCGGACAGGACAACGAGATTGCCAATAATAGTTCTATGTATATGTATGTGTATGAATACTACCAGAGTTAGATTCAGGCCATAATTCCTGAAGTGTACAGGAACATCAAAGCATTGCTGAGTTTCTTCTCCGTAATAACGTTTCGTCTCCGTAATTAGACGCATGGTCGCCTGGGGGGACCATCGACGATATCAAAAATATGTATACACAAGTGGAATAATGTCAAGGATCAACTGAAATGTGCTGTGTCATTTGCTGTTGCGGGGAGTCACAAATAATGAAAAAAAATGGGGAATGAAAGACTTAGGACCGTATACAGTTACATAGTAATTTTATAAAATGAATTTCAAATTCACATGACGTGAGACGAATAATTAAATACTAACAGCTGGCGGTCTTGTGACACGTACCATGTCAGCCCACAAATTGCAACGGATAGCAACCATAATCATACGTGAAATTTCAGATCACGTTCAGCAAGGAGTTAACAAGCTCACCTCATCCACTAACACAGCTATCTCAGCAGGTAGCCAATTTTCCGAATATCTCCACTAGTTTACGTCGCTGGAATTACTAATTCTAGAAGCATTTACAAAACTGTTCTTGAAACTTTAAACTGTCATTGATGTCATTGTGTGCTATAAGTTAGTTATTGAAAGGCTGGAGCGTTACTCAGAAGTTCAACTACTTTCGGTTACAATATTGAGTTAATTCTGTAACAACTACATGACGTGTTTCATTTCATTGTGTTTCCATAAGCTACGGCCAATGGTCAGGATAGTCAGGGCATGTAGGACTCGTATCTGTACTTGGTTAAGTCATGTCATCGCCTGTTTCATTGTGTCAATGGTATATGCTTGTCTCAGCTTGTCCATTATCGCTTGTAGCCGGTGTAGGTTGACATCAAGAACGTGCACCAGTCTGCCAATGGCCAAAAATTCTTACGGAAACAATACAAATAATGTCCAAAATCCATGGGGTCGTTGGTATTAGCCACTATAAGTAGACCTGGGCCCATAAAAATTCCTTAAAACAGGGCATGTGGAGTAGTGGTACAGACTCCGGCATTTACCCAAAACATTGTTGGTTCGAGTTCCACACTTGCTACATTTTCTGGGCATGCTTTCGGTTCATGAGGAAAGCAGGCGGTCCCTGGCCTTCCTATAGTTGAGTGTAAGAGAGGGCTTTATATAGCCCTAACTCCGCTAGGTTGGCTTAGTAATGGAACAAAGAGTCAATATTTATTTATTTATAATGGTTGCTATTTCGTTTTTGCCACCAGCAAATAATTAGACTTCGATGGCAAGGTGGTAACGTGCTGGTACTTGCGAGTCTCTAAACACCATGCAATCGATGTCGTAACTCAACACGGGTACTAACCTACTGTGGCAACGAAGAGGTCAATCGGATAAATTCATTAAATTGTGTGTATGTGACTAAAATTAAGTTTTAAATTATACTAGTACAAATTACGAAATGTGCAATATAACAGGGTAGATAGGTACACATTCTTTTTTTGACACATTTGTACTGAGTGAAGAATTATGATTGTACAGGTATTTTTAAATAAAATAATAATAATAAATTATACTAGTAGTACCAATTACGAAATGTACAATATAACAGAGTAGATAGGTACACATTCTTTTTTTGACACATTTGTACTGAGTGAAGAATTATGATTGTACAGGTATTATGGTAGCAGCAGCAACGGGACATACAAGTATAAACCAAAAAGGCAAAAACCACAGCTCCGATTCCGGGGAATACTTTATTTTAATCTGATTTTCTGTCACCTTTCTTGAATCCTTCTCAATATCAAAGTGTCACGTATATTTAGTTTATGATTTTAAAACTAGAAAAAATTGTCATATATTTTATAATCCAGGAAATATAGAGACTGACTGAGGATGAGAGAGGATAAAGCAGAATTAGTCTAGACCAGGGGTTCCCAAACTTTTTGTCCTTGGACCACTAGATCATTTTATGATTTTCCGTGGACCACCATGGCTGTGACAGGAAAATCGTCAAATTCTAGGACCAAGATCAAGTAGTATGTGCGTACAATTAGGTTACGTTCTAATATTTGATTAAATGTTAAGGCGGGGTTTCCACCGACCGGCTAGGGCTAAATACAAATACGGTGACGTGGTAACAGACAATCAAGACTTAGGCGTGGTTTCCACCGACCTCGCATTGCAGAATGCAAATGACATTGACGGATTTTTTTTTTTACTCTATGCCATAGTATAAATTTATCAATGATCATAGTGTAAAATCACAAACAAACAAACTAAAATTAAAAAATGGCTTCATGGGATATGTTAAGTACAAACATTTTAAAAGATTTCTATAAAAAGAAAAATTCAAATTTCCGTCAATGTCATTTGCATTCTGCAATGCGAGGTCGGTGGAAACCCCTCCTAAGTCTTGAATGTCTGCCACGACGTCACCGTATTTGTATTTAGCCCTAGCCGGTCGGTGGAAACCGCGCCTTAACATTTAATCAAATATTAGAACGTAACCTAATTGTACGCACATACTACTTGATCTTGGTCCTAGAATTTGACGATTTTCCTGTCACAGCCATGGTGGTCCACGGAAAATCATAAAATGATCTAGTGGTCCAAGGACAAAAAGTTTGGGAACCCCTGGACTGCATGGCATCGGTTGGATTTTATAGTTCAGTGCCAAAAATTACTGTATTTTACTTCAAATTTCCAATAACTCAGCTGTTTTATTTTCTTATTTCTTACTTTGGTCCGTAGACCACCTCATATACATCCGCCTGTAGGACCACCGGTGGTTCATGGACCACAGTTTGGGAACCACTGGTCTAGGCAATGCAGAGCTTTTTAATACTTAATGCGTTGGCACCAACGATAATAAATATAGAATAGATCCCGCCCAACCACAAGCTAAGTATTGCCGAAAGCGGCCAAACAGTTTAAATGACATCGGAAATGTCGCAGGGTTGTAGGGGTGCAACATAAAACAACAAAATAGCTGCAAATAAAAAAAAACCATGAACAATTCAAGAGGCAGGCAGACAAAATTGATTTGAATTGATCTGACGTGATTTGCTTAGCATTGACAACAAGACTGTTGCGGACTACGGTTAAATCTTGGGCCTCATTATATGTGGCCGGGTTTTGGCAAGCCATCGACATGGAATAGTGACTCAGGGCCCAATTCACCTGAGTCCCCATTTTCCTTAAGAGGAAATTGGCACCCCAAAATTAATTAATTTTAATTTTTTATTTCATGAACGCAGCAAGTTATAAATATGTTGGCTCATTTAAGTTGTGGAAGACTATTTCGTGCAACATATAATCGGGTATTCCTACTTTTCGGTTTTGTAGTTTTTCCAAAAATTACAAATTACGCAAAAATTTAGTCTCTTCTGGTAATTTATGACAGAACTAAGGCATACCAAAGATTTAATAATTGCTATTATATGATGCATGAAGTAGTCTGCTAAAACTTACATGAGCCAAATCTTTAATAACATGCTTTGCTAATTAATTTAAAAGTAAATAAATACAACAAATTTTGGGGTGCTAATTTTCTACGCAGCATGCCCCCTTAAACTACTAGTACTACTAGTGTCCTGTGGGTCCTCACCGTGGCCTACGACTATGCCAAACTTTACTACCACCCCTACTATACTACTATACAGCAAGGGGCTGTATAGCAACACTACCTAAATATTATCAAAGACAGGCCAACATTCAAACTTGTGAATAATTGGGAAACACAATTAGAAAAGTGTCAAAAAGAAACTTTTATTCACACAAAAATGAAGCGGACTCGAAAGTATTTCGAAGACGGAATTCGGCCTAATGAAAAATCCAATGGGGAGAAAATCAAAGATGGAAGGTTTCTTTGAAGAGAAAATTTGAAATGTAGATTTTAATTGAAACCATTGCTTTTGATGGTGTAGTCAAAGAAGCTAATCAGCCAGTTCAAACTTGGCTTCAATGAATTTTTTTTGCATTTCTATAAACTATTGTAAATTCATCGAAGAAACATGAAGTATTGGATGGATGCTCGAATTTAAGTCAATTGTGCTACATAATTAGATCTAGCACAAAACTACAGTTATACACAAAACTTGATCGCCATCCGTTGCTCAAGCTTTCGTCTTGCACCGGGTTACTGTACCGACTCACATGGAACAACTGATGCGAACACTACAACGATCGGTAGCCAGCTGGCACTTGTTGGTACTTGTTGCCAGATCCCCCACTGAGCCAGTAAAGCAGTCTCCGTAAAAAAAAAAAAAAATCACTGACATTACTTTCCGGGCAGACCCTCTATTTATTTATTTTTTACAGGAACCATTTAGAGTGTCCTCAGAACACCCAACTGAAGTTTCGGCACGCGTCGAATACAAAATAACAAGCCATTTATATATAATTACTTCTACGTCCTCTTCTTCTTCTGGCTCTACAGCCCTTGATGAGCTTTGTGTTGCTCGACAACACTCTTCCAGTCATCTCGGTTTTGTACAACGCTCCACCATCTACGGACTCCCAACTCATAAGATAAGCCGGACAAGCGTCACTTAAATGATAAGTATCATCGTCAGATCGGGCCAAAATAGATACAAGTTTGTGTGCCGGGGTGAAGTTACGATGAAAAAAAAATATATAAACATTAACCGCCAGCGCATTTGAATGAAGTGAGATAAATTTGCAAAAAAGCTCTGTAAAGTACCTCTTAGTCTCATTATATGGCTGGAAATTATTTTAATGTTAGACAAGACAATTAGGAAAGTCAGTGGAAGCGGAAATGAGGGAGATCCCCATTCCATCTCCCATGCTTCTTCAAAACACTCATTATTATTGTTCTCGACTTTTCTGACAGCAAAACACTTTTTCCAAGAGTTAAGCTATTCATTAGAATTCATAGCTTAGCATACATCATCCCTCTCAATGTAGAAAATAATCAACCCATTATATTGTACAATTGAGTTTAAATGCCTACTGTATGTCTAATTGCATTATAAACAAACTTCTTCTTCTTCTGGCTCTGCAGCCCTTGATGAGCTTTGGCCTGCTCGACAACCCACTTCTAGTCATCTCAATTTTGGACAACGCTCCACCATTTGCGGACTCCCAACTCGCGGACATTCGGCCAGTCGTCTTCCTGTCATGCTTGCTTTGTACATATTTTTCGGCATGCGGTCGTCTGACACTTAATAAACAAACATCGTAATTAATAAGCAGAAGACCCAGTTGCCAGTAAGAAGGCAGAGATAAATCATAATATTCTTTTTGTACCTATAGTTCAATGTAGACTCATACCTGAACTTGGTTAAGTCATCCTTTCGCCTGTTGTATTGTGTCATGGTGAGTTGGTCTGAGCTTGAAGCCGGTGGAGGTTGTCATCGAGAACATAATATACCAATTTGCCAATGGCCATAAATTATTATGGAAACAATGTAAATAATGTCTGAAATCCATGGGGTCGTTGACATTGGACAAGAGACCAATGGGCCACTATATGCAGGCATATGTTCATAAAAGTACTTCAGGGCAGTATTATTTATTATTATACTTCAATGTAAACAATACCGATGCCTTGGAAGCATTGTAAACAGTCAGTCTGAAAATTCGCAGTACAATTGAACAAGCTCGAATAGTCTTCTTCAAAATGCAGAAAGTACTTCAGTGTCAGAATCAGTGATTGACCCTTCGATTGAGAATGCTGAAATGTTATGTGTTTCCAATCGTTCTATGTGGTGTGAATCTGTGTAGGGACGTTGACCCAAGCTATTGAAATGTGGATACGCAGACGAATGCTATGCATATAATGGAGAGATCGTGCCCCGGTGCCCCTGATACTGAGGGTTTAGAAACAGAAACTTACTTCAGCCATGTGATGAGGAACGAAAAATATCGCCCTCTTCAAGCTACTACTTGTATAATTCAAGTGATGATAAAAGGTTTGAGAGCTCCTGCCAGAAGAAGAACGTTCTGTTTGAAAAACCTGCGGTAGTGGTTCGGTAAGAGCACAACTTCCCTTTTCGGAGCAGTTGTCTCCAAGGTCCAAATAACCATGATCATCACCAATCTTCACTAGAAGAGGCATTTGAAGAAGAAGAAGCATTAGATTAGAAGAAGAAGAAGCATACTATGTATATATATTGAAAATATTCAAGGTTAAATTAATAAAAATTTCATGTTATTTCGAAAGGGGAACGTAATTTTCTTTGAAAGCGAGGAAAACATTCGCGGGGTACAATAGGGGAGAGGGAAGTGGTGGTTGCGGTTTATACACTACGTACTATATTCGCTTCTATACAAAATTTCTGTTGAAAAGCCTTTCATCACCGCCTTGTAATTTCACCAGAAAAATCACAAAGGCTGTCGCCTGGATGGCTGAAACCTGATGAAGAGCGCCGAGCACCACTAAACGCTCCAATTTCCAGTTGCTTTCTCGAGTATTCGTATTTTCGCACTGGAAGTAAATCTTGCACCATTTCCGGTTTTATTTGGTACCCAAGAATAATTGGATGGGCTGTGTTTGGATTCTTTTACAGTCTTTTTTTATGTTACTTGAAGTCTCCTGCCAGGCGGGGGCAATATTAGCGACTTGTCGTTATCATTTTTAGGTACAGTTAGGCAAGAAATTAGTTTGTGGTTAGAAGGGAGTAAATTTAACGTTAACTATAGGTATTGAGTGCTAACCTCGCACGGGGAATGGCTCAGCTCTACTATGAGGCACGGCGTCAAATGGTCCACCAGCCAAGGGTGGGCGTTGGCAGAAGAAGAAGATTTTATAAAAGGTGCTATTGTATTATGATTTTAATTGCGATCCAAACTAGTCAAGCATGTAGAAGAAATTTCCCATTGCTATTTCACCCCTATTTCCAAGCTCAGGGGCGTATAGCCGCGTCAGAAAAATTCATTAATATTACTTTTTTGGTGAAGCCCAGTATAATAGGGTCTATTGTTAGGGAAATGAAAAAGTTTTTGAATATTGAAATACTTCCCTTACAGCATACGTATGCTTTCTGTGTGACATAATACACCGTGAACATAACACACAATTTACAAAATAATAATAGCATGACAACAGCTATTCTCGGAAGAAAATGTTCGCCCTACAGCGTTCTGAGAGATGAAAAAGATGACGGCAGTAGTGATAAAAAGGAATTCTAAGAACCTGGTTCGTAACGCAGGCTTCTAGAATATGTGCGAACAGAGTGACAAACATAATGATGCGATTCCTTCAGCAATATTGAACCATACAGCAGGCTACAATATTGTTGTACTTACAATGCAAAATTTCAATGAGAAATATATTTGCTAGTCCATGTAATATTGATATTTTATGAATAGGCGGCTATTCCACTTGTCAATGTTTCTTCAGTTGTGCATTAAAAATTGATGTGATTTTTGTTTTAAGGGGACTATTATGTCTTAACTTATCAATTATAAATTATGTTATAATATGGTGGAGACTTGCTAATGATATCTCTACCATATTACTATATAACTCAATAGGCCTAGATAAGATAAGTATCTACATAATAGTCTCCTTAAAACAAAAATCTCATCAATTTTTAACGCACAAATGAAGAAAAACTGCCAAGCAACTGACCTAACAATTATTCTTTCGTTTAAACTTTAAAGTAGCCTATGTATTTTGACACGCCAAACTGGTGTACCACCAATTATTGTAATATGCCGAATGATGAAAATTATTATTTTAATTATATATACAGTATACAGTTATATTTATTTATTTCATTTATAGGCACTTGCAGTCTGAAATGAGGAAATCGTTCAGAACATGTAAGTTTTATAAAAGACTGTCTAGAGTAGTGGTACAGACCCCGACTGGCCAAGGCCTTGTTCAAGACTTGCCAAAAAAAAAATCCGTCTGGTTCCTAAGAAGTCATCTCTCGGGCTTGTTGCTGAGCGCACTATGATACCATAAAGAAATCCTTAGACATAAACCCACAGTGAGTTTTTCACGTTTTTTTTTAAATAAAAAAAAAAGTAAAAAGTACAGTAACAAAAAAACTTCTCTTTTCAATTAATAAATACCCGAAAGTTACGACACCCAGCATTAATTTTCCCATAACTTGTAAATTAACATTCAGCCAAACTCTGCGTGAACGAGGGGCTTTTGGTACAATGCTAACAACTCGAAACTCAAATTCAACAAAGCGAGCCCCCCGCATTTAAACACGTGAGCACAAGATGGGGGCAAAGGTGAAAGGAGGGAAAACTTATTAAATACCTTTAATTAAACCGTACATGGGAAGTTGGAGCACATATTTCTTGTAGGAGCGGGGACGGTATGCGACGCAACAGATGGCGCCCGACCCGGGCAGCATCCCAATGAGCTCTGAACACCAGCCAACATATCCCCCCCCCCCACCCTTAGGGTGACTTGCCATGTTGGCATATATATATACGTGTAGGTTCATCATTTCCACCTCACACATCCATCACTCCACATTGCGAAATTTGTATGGGGCTGTTTCAATTGTGTATTTCCATTGTTATACGGGTATAGTAATTTGTATGCAGCCTTCTACGACCGTCCAAAGGTTTCCTACTTGAAGTAAGCAGCGGGAGTTTCAGTAAGGTTATGAACGTACAATGGACACCTTTCGAATAATATAAAAAAGCTTGCGCCCAACTAATCAGTCAGGAATTTTGCAGCCGCGTTGAACAAACTCGAAATGACATCATCAAAATGTAGAAAGAACTTTGGTGTCGGAATCTGCCCCTTTGTTCCCAATCGTTCTATACGGTGGGGAGGGATGGGGTTTGGCTCCTAGCTATGGAGAACAGAATCAGTGCATTTGAAACGTGGGTATACAGAAGAATGCATATATCCTGGGGAGATCGTGTACCTAATGCCGAGGTTTTGAGGCAAATGAATACAAAAGCCGAATTGTTGCTTACGGTTTAGAAACAGAAACTTACTTCAGTCATGTGATGGGGAACGAAAAATATCGCCTTCTGCATGCTATAATTGAAATGGTGGTAAAAGTACTGAGGGTTCCTGGCAGAAGAAGAACGTTCTGTTTGAAAAACTTGCGGCAGTTATTTGATCTGCTTCCCTTTTCAAAGCAGTTGTATCAAAGGTCCTTATAGCCATGATTATCGCCAATCTTCGAAAGTAGAGGCATTTAAAGTAGTAGAAGAAGAAATCAGATTACGGACACAACAGCACCCAACAAATCGAAACATTTGATATCCTTTTCTATCGATGGATTTATAGAGAGAAAAGACCGGTATGGGATTAAAAAAAAAAAAATTGGAACGGTGGATTGGGGTTATTTCGGAAACGAGTCAATGAGAATGTAGCAGCTAGAACCTGATTGGCTCGCTCCAATGTATGCCCGAATTTTATATTGAACCATTTTTCTCAGGCTCAGAAATATTATTTTAATAAGACGTTTTGGACAGATGAGGGTTCTGCCCTGAGGTGAGCAGGTTCCCTAACAGTATGAGTAGCCTATACTGCACATCATATTAAAAACAAAGCTTTCCTTATACTACGTATAAATTGGAAAGCAAAAATTGGAAAAAATATAGACTACATAATAAAAATACTAATATAATATTATTCTTGTATACATTTCACGTATCTTAATAGTATTCTTATCATATACGCAAGGGCGGGGGAGGGGGGGGAGGGCCGTTGTACTTTGTACTTTTCTTAATAGCATTATTATGTATGTTGCCTTCCCCTCCCCTCTCCGGATCCACCCTTAATAATATTTTTTTTTCTTTTCCTTGTCCAGTATTCCCTGGACAAGGAGCATATATTACAAAAATACAATACATAATAATACCATCCCGCATCCCCAAGCTAGCGCTTATTTGGGACAATAATAATAATTTTTTTTTTTTTTTTTTTTTTTTTCCTAACTGGTTACTCCACCAGCTAGGGGATTATATTAATTCAAAATAAAAATAGACTAATTACAATTCACGACCACCCCAAAGCTTCCGCTTGTCGGGGGTGGCGTCTTCTTCACTAAATGTTGCAACTTATTAAGGGTATTGTGGGTTCAATAGGTCTTGCCTATTGAGTCTCTAGCAACCATTTTTTTATTACTTGTTTTGCTTTCCCAATTTTTTCTTCATTTTTTATAGCTTGGGGGATTTCGTTGAACAATTTTTTTATTAGCACATTATTTTCCCTGTCCCCATATTTATTGTATGTAATTGGTATCTGTAACCTTTGTTGTTGCCTCGTATATCTAGTTTTGTCCGCTGCTTTATATTTATCGTCGAAATAATTTTGTTTTATAATTTTAAATTTTAAGATTTTATTGCACGTTAATAATTCAGCATGTTGATATTTCGAAAATGTATCATTGTATTTTTTGTTAAATTTTTCCGAATACATATTAGTTATAATTCTATCTTGTATTTTTTGTATTTTTTGTATGTAAGTGTTATTATCACGTCCCCATGATGTGATCCCATAACTGATAACTGATTCCACTAATGCATGGTACACCATCTTTCTAGCTTTCAAAGGAACTCCATATTTCAATTTATGTATAATAATAATAATAATAATAATAATAATAATAATTGTTTCTTTATTGCACTAGGCTCCCCTAGCGGAGTTAGGGCCTTCTCTTACACTCAACTAGAGGGCTAGTTAATTAGTGTTACAAAGCTATAAATACAAAAACAGTTGCAAATACACAAAAAATATTATAACACTCGTTCACACATTCATTCACGCATGGAGAGCGAAACCACATCAGATCTTGGCGAATCTAGTGTATTAGCCTAATTAGAAGCACCCGATAGCGAACTTTGAAAATTGCCTATACCTACAGTAGTACAGCTTCATACAATACAGCATATCAAATCTAATCAGTAATCTTCCTTCTTAACCCACCGTGGCGATATAGATGGCACCCAACACTTAGGGTGGGTCCCATCATCACTTGAAATGTACTGTAAGGAATATGGCAACATGCATTGGAACATGACGATGCCGTTCAGTATCCCTGAGACTGAGACTCTCTAAGTGGGCAGGCTGAAAAATGACAATAATATTTGGTTAGCAAATGAAGAAGTACGTGATTGTAAAGTACATCAGAATTAATGGAAGGCTTAAGAAGGTATGGGCGCCAGTGAAACCACCTCGTCTTCCCCCATTGCACAGCCCCCCCCCCCTCCTCGATTTTCTCAGTGACTTTGTGGGAAGCAAGTATACGAGTGTAGGTTAATCATTCCCACATCAAATTCGTATGGGTTGCATCACAAGGACGGAATTTAATTTGAAATGGATTTGTGTGTGTCTACTGTATGTGTTCGTATTTACACTAATACTTGAGAGTGTTGTATTTACATGCAAAATACAATACTAACGTGGAGGTACGTAATGGGAAACCCCAATATTTAATGTAAACGCCAACTGTTCTAGCTTACTTTATATAGCATTGCCATTGAAATAAATTATGCTAACATACCTGTTCGGTTAAATAGTTGTGTAGCTGTGCTAACCTGTCTAGCAATCCGTATCTTGTCAAAGAGCATATAACTAGAGGATTTAGATGGACTGTTCTAGTCGGGGCTTGTGGTCCAGCGGTTAAGACGACGCCCCGGTTAGGCGTTGATCATGGGTTTCAATCCCGCCAAGCCCAGTTTCTTCTATATCCTTTAATTTCGGTGTTCTTAGATTACGTACACACAGAAAAAAAAATTTGATCCACAGAAGTTGTATCTACTATTATATTATGAGAAAACCTTCCTGAATAGCAGCTGCGCATGCGCTGTTGCAGTCAAAATTTAATCTCAAAACAACCATAAAATCGATAAATCGATTCGACGCAATGTGAATACACAGATTATCAATAGCACGTATGACACGTATTTGGTCGATCATTGAGTTTTACTCAGCAACAATATGGCAGTATGGGGAACCAGAAAATAAAATGTAACGTGGAAACAAGCAGTGCACGACTTTATTGAGCAATATCCCGCTACCGTTCTCACAAAAGACGAAAATCTCGAATACGGTAGTTTCTTTGGAAAAACGTGAAAAGAGAGAGTTTCTGGGCAATTCACGTAACTGGCTTCAAGTTGATAATCGATGTAATAAAGTGTTCTGTGCTGTAAAATTCCGCCAGTGTTGAATAAGATATTACGTCTGTATACGTGTAGCTCATACGTGTAGCTCCGGTTTTTTGTTCGATGGCCAGACAGGTTGCTTATTCTAATTTTATGAGTGGGCTGTAGCCTAACAAATTTTGAAAAGTTAACTCGCCTCACGAAAAATCAGGGAGGTTTGTCGCAAAAATTCAAATATTCATATTTTTAATTAATTTTTTTTAAAGGAAATCGCGTACAAACCAGGGATTCTCAAACTGTGACAACCGATGGTCCACAGACATATTAAATTAGGTAGTTCACGGAGCAAAGCAAGAAATAAGAAAAGAAAACGGCTGAGTTATTGGAAATCAGAAGTAAAATACAGTAAGTCTTGACACTGAACTATAAAATCTAAACGATATCAGTCCCAAAAATTTAATCAAATATTAGCACGTAGGCTAATTATAGTAGGCTCGAACTACTTGATCTTGGTCCTAGAATTTGACGATTTTCCTGTCACAATCATGGTGGTTCACGGAAAATCATAAAATAATCTAGTGGTCCAAGGACAAAAAAAAAGTTGGGAACCCCTGGTAAAAACAATTTAATGCAATCCAATTAATCTCTTCATTCTTCAATCTTCTCACTAAGTAACCCAATAGGTACTTGTTTCTAGTTGCGACACGTCTCCAATGTGTAGAGACTCGTACAAGTTCAAACACGCTACCACCTTGCCACCGAAGTCGCAAATTAATTTAATGTAAATGCATGTACTATAATATATTTTAACACTACAATATATAAATGTATTAACCTTTTATCTTATTATGGTATGACATAATTTATAGGTATTACAGACCCAAACGCATATTTCCCACAGTGGGGTGGGGCATAAAATGACATAATGTTTGTAGAATTGCAATACTGTATACCTCTATAAATTGTGTTATCGTGAATAAATTTACTCTACTTTATACACTATGGAAATAATGAATAAGAACAGAAGTTTGTTCCATGATTTACGTCAGAAAGACACAAGAAAACGTGTTTCTCATACGCATGCCAGGCGGAATCACATGGAATTTAACGTGGCTCATGTTTACTATTAGATTTTCACGACGATATGCCCCCGAAGTGCTTTAGTTTTATGAGTTTTAAGGATACTTCTTATTTGAATTTGAAATTTGGATATTTGAATGCATGTTCAGTTTAACTATCTGAACACAACCGCTGGTTTATTTTTCACGTCAACCCAGTGGCAAGGGCTAATTTGGAGAATGTTAAAAAAGGCCCTTGACGTCTGGTAAGTAATTAGTTAAATTGGGACTCAAGGGAAGAGGAAGAAGAAGAAGGGACTCAATAAGGGACAAGGTGACACAATACAATGAAACAGGTGAAAGCATGACTTAACCAAGTGCAGATGCAAGTCCCATATTACCTCAGTCCAGGCTTAGTTCTATAATTGAACAGTCACGCAGTACAATTTATATTTACGCAGAAGTTATTCAAATTACTAAAAGGTCATTTATTGCCACTACAATAAATAAAAAATGTGTTCATAATCTACAACAGTGTATTATTTAAAAAAAAAAGTTCTTGAGCACCGACAAAAACTATTTCCGTAAAGAGATTCAATCGGAACCGACAGAAAAGTGACAAATTGTAGTTTTCATACCCATGACAGCCGCATTGTTACATGTAATTTTCAATCTCAAAATTGAAAAACCTTACTCTCACCGCTAACATGCCATCCAAAGAACTGGGAAAAATAAATGTCACTGAGACGGCAAAAAGAAAGAAAAGACGGGCAATTTTAGAATGCGAGTCATGACAAACAGACGCTCATGCGAGAAGACGGTTCTAAAATGGAATTGAGAGACACAATATAACACGAAATGTGAAGCGTCGTCTGTATATATTGTGAGTTTCACCTAATACCTACTTATGTATAGTAAAAATCTTGGTCTTATGATAGTTCTCTTTGACGTCTATATATGCTAGTGGAAAGACTACTGTGACAGCAGTTTGTTGTACATAAAATTAGACCTCAATTTTAAAGGTTCTCATCATATTAAGAACAAAAAAATGCAGTAAAACTCTCTATTATATACCTATATAACACTAGTGTTATATTCAATGCCCAAAGTTAAGATAGACATTTCAAAATATTTTCTTAACAATGTACAATATGGAAGAATTAATTTGACGAAATTAATTAATTCCCTCATTTATAGACATGAAAATGTTGAGATAAAAAATTCATGAAAAAAAGTAAATAACTTGTAAATACCTGAAATATTGTTACCCTAAAAAAAACACGGCAAGATGCTACAAATCGTCACCCTAAAGTCAGAAGGTCATAACCTACATTTATGGCGACATTGATTTATGATCAGATTTAGTGAGCTTGTCATAAGCTTTACTCTTGCATATTATACTGAAAAAATCAATGGTGAAAACTTATTTTTCACTAAACAATTTGACGCTGAAATTTCCGATTGGAAGGGTCTGTTTATTATGAGCAAAATCAGCTTTAAACGTAATTATGTCGATATGCTGTTTTTGATAGTACGCCCCTCTGACTTTACGTTGACGAAATGGCCGTGCCCAGGGGGTGGTCCAAGGGGTCCAGACCCCCCTCCCCCCGAAATATTTTTTAAATGTAAACCTGTATTGCTTGAAGAATTCATTAATTCATTAATAATTAATAATAATAAATAATTAATTCATTAATAAATCACGATAAAAAAATTTTGGACCCCCCCCCCAAAAAAAAATCAAAGCCTGGACGCGGCCATGGTCAACACGTAATTTATATTGTATAGTAATTCAATTGGGCGAAAGTCTGCGTTTATAAAAACCTTGCCTTTCATTTGAATTCTTCCTTTGACCATTTTCTTATCATTTCGGTTATAAAAGGAGGAATTTGTTAATGTAGTCAAATTGACACGGCCATTTTTTGTTAACAATGCATTTTGAAATTTCTGCCTAAGGCGGCTATTCGACCGACGTCGTTTTTCAATATGCATGTGCATGACGTGGTAGCAGACATCATTAATAAGTCTCTACCATATTATAACTTAATGTATAATAGATAAGTTAAGTACCTACATTATAGTCTCCTTAAAATATGGCAAAGACTTATTAATGATGTCTGCTACCACCTCATGCACATGGACATTGAAAAACGACGTCGGTGGAATAGCCGCCTTAATGGAAAGCAAATGTAATGGAAGTAGACGAAAAACATAATTTCCATGATGCAGCCCCCTGATAGTAACTTTCTTCATGCTCGCTTCTAAATGATACCTCCCAGGAAATCTACCTATTTCCCCGCAAATATGGAGGCAGATGGGCTCTTACTGCTCTGTGACGTTCATTGTGTTTTGCACTTTAACAGGTAGATTATGACCAAGTTGGAGGGAGTTCCCAAGAAACTTTCAGCAGTATAAGCACAAAGTAGGAGATTAAGAAACCGAGATAGTTGGTCTTTGGCGGTCTTGTTCCTCAATGCGATTGAGTCAAGGTATTTTGAGTTACAATAGGGTACAATATTTATTTATTCTTGATATTTAAGAGGAAATATTGACTGCAGACGTTGGCCACCCCAGGATCAACTCATAATCTGTTAATTAGTTTATGTTTTTATTTACTCTTAAAGGCAAGACTTGACAAAATAAGCAATAAGCAAAATCCACCGAGTAGTTTGCTCGGAAATCGATGAACAGACAGAGCGACAGACAGACAGACAGACACTTTGTAAAAACCACTTTTTTGGGTTCCTGTTTTTTTGTTTTGTCACCATGTTGTCGACATCTTCAGAAGAACTGCGTAGATATCCAAGACACAATCTTGGAAGTACAATTTATAAAAATACAATCTTAATATTCCACACAGTTCCACGGAAGATGTTGACCGCAGATGTTGACGAAACGTTTGGAAGTACGTTCTCAGAACGACCATCATCCTATCATCCCGGATTCCCCTGCTTCATCACTTATATTTTTTCCCCCAATTTTGTTCGGAAACTCGCCATAAAAGAAATAAATGCAGTGTATTTAATCAAGCCTTCCAAAAGCTTCGGGAAATCACAGACAAAAATTAGCAACGAAAAACTAACTCGAACCAATTCCCGTAGCAGGTTGGTAACCTACAAATTTAAAATGGAAAGGAAGGTAATAGGGGAAGCAATAATGGTCTGCGCATCGTAATTTAAGGAAATGTAATTTTCAATTTTGAGCCGAGAAAATTGCACTTATAATGTAGGTCATGCAGCTGCCTACACTGTACTTAAGGGAATGCACTGAAAATATATTTTGAACTTAGTCTTTATTGCTCAAAGCATATCTCATGTCAAAGGAAAGAAAATTTGTACCACGGGTACTTCCGGGGAAATTGCAATTCACACATCCTGTTTCCGGTTAACGGAGCTCGTGCTGTTTGTACAGTCGTTGTACAATACAACATATAATATGTACAGTCATGGATGTAGCGTATTGTGCTTTGCGCCAATCTTGCTCCCAAAAGTATAAAGCAGCATTATTTGGCAACGGAAAGGAAGGCATTTGGGAAAAGCCAAAGGGAATACGACGGTACCCTCGATTCAATGGTCAGCAGTATCAACGTCCACTTACTAATTTATTTAACACAGGGGTATATTGTGTAACAAAGATATCGTAACACCATTTCACTTCATTTGTGTATTATTACCGGCAGAAATTAAATTTCAAACTATTTAGTAAACAAAGGACGATGAAGTCTTTTCGTCGATATGAATGAATTTCTCGTTCTGAAGCCGCAATGATATGAAAGTGTTCAGATAAATTTATGTAGGCCTATGCTTAACGGCTTTATTTGGCCAAGATAGGTAGGGCCATAGGCGCCCATATCACCGACCGGCTAGGGCTATTTACAAAAACGGTGACGTGGTAGCAGACATTCAAGACTTAGGCGGGGTTTCCACCGACCTCGCATTGCAGAATTGACGGAAATGTTTATTTTTCTCTATACCATAGTTAAAATTGATCAATGATCCAACAGTAAAATCACAAACAAGCAAGCTAAAATTAAAAAATGGCGTCATGGGATATGTTAAGTACAAACATTTTAATAGATTTCTATAAAAAGAAAAATTCTAATTTCCGTAAATGTCATTTGCATTCTGCAATGCGAGGTCGGTGGAAACACCACCTAAGTCTTGAATGTCTGCTACCACGTCACCGTTTATTTAAATAGCCCTAGCCGGTCGGTGGAATGGGCGCCAAACCAAGTTGAATCAACCAAAACAGAGCCTGTTCCAAACTGTGGCAAACTTGGTAGTGTGCACAATGTTGGCAGGGGAAAATGATGGGACATGATAACGCACTGAGACTATACCAGTCAGTTTGAGTGCGTGTCGAGTCCCATTCACTTGTGACTTTACTAAGTGTACCCAAGTAGTTTGGAATCCACTATAATCAGGTCCACCCAGTCAGTCAATTCCCCTTCTCCCCGAGGCGAAGGAGTCTGCCCTTAAGGTGCCTCAAGCTAACAAACACACTCACTCCCCCCGCCACGCTGACAGGGTTGCTTAAAGCAGAAATGCTGAAAGCAGGCGTTGGAACTTGGAAAACAAAAAACCAACAATACAATGATTTTAAGAGAATATCGGCATTTAGTTTTAATATACTGCAGGCACGCAAGAATTCATAAATACGTAACTTCAAAATAATCTGCTGTGGAGGTCAAGGGTCGAGCTGGATCGAGCAATAACTTATAAAATACCTAAATAATAAAATAATAAAAAAAATGGTACCAAAAGCATGTTAATTTTAGGAAGAGAAAATAAAATGAAAATTATACTCTAAGCCTAAGTAAAATTGATGCCCAAAATTTTTCCGCTAGATTGAAAATGAAAAATGCCTAAAAGACAAAAGCCCTGCATGATGGCGGCTGGGAAGGGTTTTTATTATGTATAGAATGGCAAATTTCGCCGAAATCAGAGAGGATTTTTTAGGCCTTTGCAGGGAGGGAAGGAGAGTCAAATGATATTTTTTTTTGAAAGATAGAGCATCATAACTTCCGAAAGGTTTAAATTCTGCATTGAGCTTGAGTGGGATCGTCTGTTTTTAGACATAAACAATAGTAACGGAGTTTTCAGTTTCATTTTCTAGGTACTTTTCAGATATTCTTTTTCATTTGTGGTACCGTGTTACAGATTTTAAAATGAAAAAATGTGCAGAGCAACTACTAAAATAATGGGAGCGGCAGATCTACTTCCGCTGCGCGCCAATATTAAAAATAATATTTGAATATGAATGAAAGTTTGGAACAACGCCCGCCTTTTTACGTAGGCGTAAAAATAAATAAACATAATATGTACAAGGAGAACCGACGCAGCAAAGTCTTTTTGCGCTTTGACAGGACTTAGTTTTGGTTAGGTACCCCTTCCTTAGCTATGGTTCGGGTATCCATTCCACACAAGGGCGGATCCAGCGGTAATTTAGGGGGGGGGGGGGGTCACAAGTGTCTAGGTGTGCAGCCTATACCCCCACCCTACCGAGGATTCGTTTTTTCAATTTTTCATTTTTTTTTAAATTTATTAAAGCGCGGGTCCCTGTTGGGAATTTGCGCTAGGAAATTGGGAATGTTTACCGATTATTTAGTGGTAGAGAGTTATCCGTTCTGTTGCGTAAGTAGTGGGGAGGGGGGGGGGGTGGTTAAATGTTGAAGAAGAGACCGGTGGCTCTTAGGAATTGCATGATATTATTTGTGGCTGTTATTGTGTTTCCTAGAGCATCGGAGAGGGAGGAGGGAGGTCGTAGGACGGAGGCTCGTTGGACCGAGTAGGTTGGGCAATCGAGAAGAAGGTGAGCAATTGTGAGGGCCACTCCGCACCTTGTGCGCCTCATTCCTCATTAGATGTTTGTGAGTTTTGTATTTAAGGTATGTGAGGTTTGTATTTTTACTATCTTATGAACTTAGGCCTACTCATTTAGAGGGTCATGACTCCCGTGACCTCCCCAGTGGATCCGTCATTGATTCCACAGCAAAGCCGCTCAAAAATAAAAAATAATATAGTGTCCTGAAGGACGTTTCTATGAACCTAGGCCTACTTTGGTCCCTTGGCCAATGCCAACGACCCCATGGATTTTGGACATAGTTTATACTGTCTCCGTAAGAATTTCGGGCCATTGGCAAACTGGTATGTCAACCTACACCGGCTACAAGCGATAATGGACAAGCTGTGACAATCTTACCATTGGCGCAGTCTAACAGGTGAAAAGCATGACTTAACCAAATACCATCAGAAATGAGACCAACAAGTCTATTTGTGCGTTATGGCATGTTTTTGGTAGTCGCTATAGTGCACACGGTTATTGAGAACACTTGTAATAAAAGAAGGGAGCACCTCGTACTATTAGGAAATTATTCGTTATACGTTCCTATTTTTGTTCGACCCATATTTATGTGGAATACGGTGGAATATCTATTGTATCTACAAGTATTTAATTTTCTATTCCCAGCAACTGTATACGGCACTCATTCGTGGATGAAGTAATAGAAGAAACTGACATGACATTTGCATATAGCTTTTACGGCACCATATTACCATAGAGTCGGATAGAATATCAACATATCAAGGTTCACTCAAATCCTATAAGTCTCGAGAGCTTATCATGTATTATTTTCTCAGAGTAACATAAAACTTGATATAATATTAATGTGAATATGCAGTACATTACTGGCATACGTATGAATAAGATATAGAAAAGTGGTACCCAGGCTAAGTTGAATTTACATAATAGTCTCCTTACAAGGGCGACGCCAGGGAGGGGCAGGGAGGGTCACTGCCCCCTTCAAGTCATCCGCTGCCCCCCCCCCCGCCCTAGAGCCTGCTTTGGGAGCCCTGCCCCCCACCTACAGTTTTACCGTTTTTACGGAAAAAAACGCACAGCATGATCTGAGAACAACTGAAGGCTTGAAATCAAAAACGGCCTAAGTGCCAAAAATATAAAAATTGAGTGAAGACTGAAAAAGCGATCTGAGTACCATCGCCATTACATATAAATCGGGCTATGCACAGAAAAATTAATTATAGTTTAAAAAAATCCAATAGAGGGCGCGCGAGGTATGTGCCACATGATCTCAGGGGGTTAAATAAATTATTATCTGGAAATAAAGTTTTTGGCACTTTTGGCACATTATTGATTTCAAGCCTTCAACTTACCGATTTAAAAATAAATAAATAAATTTACGAATTGACTTTTTAAGTTAAGGGGAGTGGGGACCTACCTCCTGCCCCCCCCCCCCCCCTAGCTGTAATCCTGGCGTCGCCCTTGTCTCCTTAGTAACTTTGTAAAACTTGCTGTCACTCATTTTTAATAAATAACTTTGTTAAGTTCTACGATATAACATGGAAACACACAACCGGTTTTTCTTACACTTGACAGTGGCGCGAGCCGAAACCGGCTGTTTTTTTAAACTATATAACGTAAAACTTAACAAAGTAATTTATTCACAGCGAGTAAGTTGAATTGATGATTTTAAATTTTTATATTCGCTCTTTAGTCAATTTATATTTATATAATTACATTTGGGTTTACTTGGGATAATTTTCACTTATTCCAGGATATGTTATTCTCGTGCTAGACCTGTTGGTTGGTTGAGGAGAGAATAAAAGTTTATTATTATTATGGATTGTGAAGAGAAGTTAGAATTCTCAGTGTCGTCAGAGTGCTCATACCGTTATATTTTTGAAATGGTTATTGTGACATTATTATGAAATGTACTAAAGTATATTGTCTTCTGAAGTAATTACTATTTTACATTGAGCAGTAAGTCTAATTTGTTATTTTGTTGCCATTTTTATACTAAAACACTATATATTCAAATGCAAAATGAATTTATACAGAGTTACGTTAAACAAAGCAATTAAATGTTCTTGTAGAACAGACTTTCTACAGGCTTTTGTTTGATGACCGGAACAATGGCATGTTGCCTGCGAACATCTACTATTCAGGTAAACGCTCTGTTGTATAAATGTGGGACTACAATACGAAGTAAGCCTGCAGTAAAGCATGTAAACTTGGCTACGTTTAATTATTAAACTTACAAAACTATTTAATTACATTCTGGTACGTATACTTAACTTTAACTCAAATACTGCAGGCAGTCATTTTCAAAATAAATTGTTCGCAGTCTAGTTCTTGCATAAACAACGAACTCAGAAGCAGAGCTTGGGTAAATGGAACATGAAGGCTTTAAATGTAAATTTTAATTCAAGATTATTCTCATCGCGTCTTCTTTTTAAACCTTACTTAAGATTCATTATCCAGTTTCGGATCTGCCTAAAATTAAAAATACCGTAATATGGGCTCTACAATTCATTGCAGAAATGGAGGAGCACGATTTTGAAAATTGGTGTATGATTAACAAATAAAAGTGTAGAAGGGTGTGTGGTTATGACCACACGATTAGGCGCTTATTCCACCAACTTCAATAGTGATAGTAAATGTAGTATTGACGTGGTACCAGACATTAAAGACAGTCTAAAAATGTCTGTTACCACGTCAATACAGTTACTATCACTATTGACGTTGGTGGAATATGCGCCTTCGGATGAAAACTACCATTACTCGTACGACACACAGGAATGAACCGGGGAAATCTAAATTCACCTTCTAGCAGCCTGATCATGGCCATTTTAATACCTGGGTTAATATAATACCATCCATGTCACGTGATGGGATTATTTCAATTGTTTAAAATAAATGAACAGCAAATTTCAGAATTTTTTTAATTTTTGATGTTGGCAATCGTCGCAAGAGTATTAAGGGCGGAAAATTCAAATTGTGTCTATTTAAACAATTGCATGATCTTCGGCTATATTTTCTTCATTTTTTTTTTTGCCTTTGATTTAGGCAAAATTATTTATAATCCTTAATATATTAATTCAAAATTAAAACTTGTTTATTTCTAGGGCAAAATACTGTAGGTGTTTATATTTGCTATTTATATTTGCTACGGCAACGTAAGTTCAGTTCTTCAGCATTGCCAACATCACAATTTAAAAAATTCTGAAATTTGCTGTTCATTTATTTAAAATAGTTGATTTAACACCATCACGTGACATGGTATTATATTAGCCCCGGTAGCTTATTATAATCGCCATGATCAGGCCGCAGCAAAACACACCTAAGGAAGTTTTCACCTCCCTTCAACGAAGAGCTATCAAAATTATATAATATAATATAAAAATGTACTGTAGAGGTATGGACTCTGACTTTAACCCAAAAGGTTGTTTGTTCGCGTGCAACACTTGCTGCATTTTTTGGCCATGCTTCAGAGGGCAAATAGGGTAAATCGGGCAGCGAAAAGTTGATTAATAATCTGACTAAATAAACTGAATGAAATGTCGGATATAACTACCAGAAGTTACAATAGGCTATAAACAGTAGGAATTTTTGTTGTTGTTTTTTCGCTTTACATTATGTAATATTTATACACATAAGGGCTACGGCTGTGTGATGTAATAAAATTTTTTTCTATTCTATTCTATTCTACCATCAATACAAAAAGCGATTATACTATATACACGTATTATAAGAATGTATGGATCTTTTCCGTTATCATCCCACAAAGCTTTTTTTCGGGATTTTACTTAAAAGATAAAGAAAAACAGTATTGTAAGCTTGCAAACTGAATTTATAGACAATCATTTGTATTACTTAACAGACGGAAATTCAGATACATTCTTTAATATTCGCATAAATAGCTGTCATCAACTGTCCTAGTTCCCCTCTTCTTGTAGGCTGTTGTAAGCCTTCCTTCCACCAAACAAAATCAACCGCGCCTTTCTTTGTACCGACACCAACAGCCAACACTAGGAAATTCATGTTTAACACGTAATCGACAGAAACATACCTTGTGACGTCAGTATCTGTCACAGTAGGTTTTTTCCGGGTCGGTTTGCAAACCTTGGCAAGGTCTGCAAACATGATCTGGCTTGTGCATTTTGTCGCATCACTTCGGGTGTCGGTTGATGCATGTAGAACTTCAGGCTGTGTACCGTAGATGTCTAGGCCGCTTATGCTTATACATGGGCGAGACCGGCTTCTTACGGTGTACAGTCTGATTAATCTCTAACGGTCATCCGGAGGTGATAAAAAGGCAGCGACTGACAGTTACTGCGTCCAGTCTCATCCAACTTTTACCGTAAACGTTCTTTTATTTTTGACATATTATGTATTTGATTCTTGACTCGCCAAAGTCACTTATTTAGAAGTAGCCTACTCCAAATTGTGAAAGTGTATAAAGTGATTATCTGAAATAAGTGTGAGTGAACTCCAATAATGAACTGCATGTAAACGTCGTAATGGGGTGGTGAGCGAGGGCTCCCCCCCCAATCATGCTGATCCAGTACTCAGAGCTGAGCGCATGGGGCCATTGCCCCTCGCGCCCCTTTCGACGGTTACCAGGGACCTCTACACTGTCAATCCAGCCGAGTTACCAAACTGGCACAAGTGCGTGATATCCCACTTATAGAGTAAGTCCGCTATATGTGAATAATATAATGTACAACCATGTTTACCTACGATATTTCTTATTAATTAGCAGAATGACCTACCCGTAGCTAGTCGGATGCTTGAGGAGATTTTAGAGTCAGTTCAAGAGAAATCTCCACAAGAAAAATGGCGCCCAACGTAAATTTTTTTTTTTTTAACTTGATTAATGGTTTTTGATAGATAATGTTTCTGTGTTGCAGTTTTATTTTTCTCTTGCATTTTGCCACTTACGGCTAATTCGGATTGTTCGCAATGTAACGTAATGATATTGTTCCTTGAATTTTTAATTGCACATGGTTTGCGGTCATATTTGTATAAGATAGTACTTTGCCATACGGTATGTTGTTCATAAGATGCCTTGCACTAGGTTCATATTGTACAGTTTTTTTGGTGAGCTCTTTATTCACGTAACGCGTACGTAATTATTTCTCCCAAATTTGATACATGTACATCTGGCGTGGGTCGATTGGTCACTGGCTAAAGTGCGACTTGAACGAATTTTCACTTGTTTCGGTGATGGAGAATGCTGTTAGTGGATGGTTTCTTATATTGGGATCTGCTGCAGTTTGGTGTCTTCTTAGGTAATCTGGTGTAACTCTTAATTGAAATTTTTCCTAAGGTGTCGGGAGTGCCTATGCGAGCCATGGGTTTGGGCTTGTCTTATTAGGTTGCCTCCTGTCAACTGCTACATGTGTGAGCAGGTTCGTTTTTGTTAAAATCAGCTGTTAGTCCAGTAACGTGTATGCTTTACTGAGAAACTAGGCGTAATTTTTTTTTTTTTTTTTCTTTTGCTTTTATTTTTCTCTCTAATTGGGTAAGTTTTTCATGTACGTTAATTTCTGCCAGTATATTGTCGTGGGCATTGCCAGCCGACAATTGGCTACTGAGATTATTGTATATCTAGATTCTACTTCCTGATTGACTCTTGCCTACTATGAGAATTAATGTGTGGTTTGTTTTTTTTCATTACACGTACACGTACCCTTTTACACCGTTAATTTGCTCTAGGCGGAGTGTTGGGTTAGAATGTTAAACTGAGGCCCATAGGGGGGTTAGGTAGAGTTACATAGGTTACCTACATACTGTATACGTACAGGTTGGCGTGGTTTAGGTTGAGTGTTTTATATAGGTTGGTGTTTGGATGGACTGGTTACTGTTTTGGGGTTAGGGCGAGTGCCCGCCTTACCTATTTTATGAAAATTGTAGCCTTGGCTCATGTGACATTTTTAAATTCTTGACTGGTCGTTCTTCTCTTTGGGTTGTTTCAATATGCTTGGTAACCTATTTGGTTGTGTAGATGACAAGAGTTCGGTTTCCTTTTTGTTTACAGGTTCCCTAGAAGTATGTTTGTATCTGGTTAAAGTTCCCCTGGGGACCCCAGATTGTGAATGGTGCCCCCTCTTGCTTCCTCGGTGGTTGAGCCGGGCAGTTTTGACCTGTTGTATCACACCTTGGGTATGTTTGTAGCGGGTTCGCCTGAACTTTCAGTGAGATACCTCCTCTAGTTTTGGTTCCATTGGTTGTCGAGCCTGGCAGTTTTGGCCTGTTGTATCACGCCATGGACGACTAGTAGCAGGCTCGTCTGATTTGTCAGTGACGCTGTTTGAGATGTTGGTACTGATGGAACTCTGGTTTTCCTGTTCAACTTGTATGTTTGCTTGTGTGAATGAGTCTTGTGGTTCTCTGAAATGTATGTCATTGGTTTCCTTTTTATTTATTTATATCTCTTGTCACCTCAGAACCCGACTCTGTATTTTTCTTGGTATCGTATACCCGATTGCTCCTTAATGATTGAATTGTAACATGTACCCTAATCTGTGTCTGACTTGCAGAACTGTTTATTATTTTTTGGTCTTCTTTCTCTCTCCTTTCGTTTTTTTTTGGGGGGGGGGGATATTCTGTGACGTCAGTATCTGTCACAGTAGGTTTTTTCCGGGTCGGTTTGCAAACCTTGGCAAGGTCTGCAAACATGATCTGGCTTGTGCATTTTGTCGCATCACTTCGGGTGTCGGTTGATGCATGTAGAACTTCAGGCTGTGTACCGTAGATGTCTAGGCCGCTTATGCTTATACATGGGCGAGACCGGCTTCTTACGGTGTACAGTCTGATTAATCTCTAACGGTCATCCGGAGGTGATAAAAAGGCAGCGACTGACAGTTACTGCGTCCAGTCTCATCCAACTTTTACCGTAAACGTTCTTTTATTTTTGACATATTATGTATTTGATTCTTGACTCGCCAAAGTCACTTATTTAGAAGTAGCCTACTCCAAATTGTGAAAGTGTATAAAGTGATTATCTGAAATAAGTGTGAGTGAACTCCAATAATGAACTGCATGTAAACGTCGTAATGGGGTGGTGAGCGAGGGCTCCCCCCCCAATCATGCTGATCCAGTACTCAGAGCTGAGCGCATGGGGCCATTGCCCCTCGCGCCCCTTTCGACGGTTACCAGGGACCTCTACACTGTCAATCCAGCCGAGTTACCAAACTGGCACAAGTGCGTGATATCCCACTTATAGAGTAAGTCCGCTATATGTGAATAATATAATGTACAACCATGTTTACCTACGATATTTCTTATTAATTAGCAGAATGACCTACCCGTAGCTAGTCGGATGCTTGAGGAGATTTTAGAGTCAGTTCAAGAGAAATCTCCACAACCTACTGAATCGGAATAATAACGAATGCACAGTATTCAGACGTGATCCAACATGCAGCGGTTGCCTCTAATACCATTCCAGCCGTGTTGGATGATATGAGAAAAGATACGAAAGTAAGTAATATTGTCAAATAGCAGGTCCACCAACACCCTTATTCCCTGCCTCGAATCGATTAATCAAAAATCTAAAATTACCTCAGACCTACTACTATATAAAGCATAATAAATATTCAAGACCTGTTTCTCGGGCTGCCGACGCAGACAACCATTAAATCAAATGTTAATTCAGGAAATAGCCTGGTGGTGGTACCATATAAATCAAACAGGCTCTCCCAATTAGAGGACTAATCTCGATAATGGTAGTTTACCAAAATTAACCGCTGACTAGTGCGGTTTTGTCTAAATTACAATTTTGAAACTTACCCGAAGGAACAAGACGTTAATCAATATTGTGAATTTCTTACTCTTATGTACCCATAGTATCCACTTTATAACAGGTATAAAGCCACGTAAATCGAAACAAGGACAAAGTTACTCTTTCCAACTATTTCTCAATTAGTCCTTTTACGCACTATCTAGCTTATTTGTTGTACTATACTATTGTACTAAAAAAAAGACAAAGGCGTAAATGAGCCTTAAAAAAATAGAAGTTCTTCAATTCGGCGATCTTCGCCCGAATCTCGCCTTACGTAATAATGTATGCATAGCAAGTTTATTATTTATCCATGCTATTGATCACCTCAGATATCGAATTAAAAAGTCAACAGATGAACAGATAATATAGGAAGATTTGTTTCATTTATTAACATTTTTTATTTTAATTCCCATTTTCCCTGACTTTTCCCACTTTGCCATTGACACGTGAATGTCCCATTTAATGTATTACAGTCAAGAAAACAATCATTTTATTTCAAAATTCACAAGCAAACCCCAGCGGCAAATTTTTTTTTTCATTCGGTAATAAATTTTAAAAGGTCCGAAGAGCGCGACAACGCAAATATTGCCTTTAAAAATAGCATTTTTAGTTGTACATTTTGGGACAGAACGAATTGCAGCTACACTAAAATAGTATTGGCTCTGTAGCCTATGTTTCAAAAATATTGGTAACAGTATATGGCAAGCATTTGAAGGTACTGTACCTATCTAGGTATAGATTGGCCAGTATAGATTTTGTTTTAGGTGCACATTTACTGTAGAAATGTAGAACTATACTTATAACAACTCATTCCCGACCTTGGTTGAGGACCAAAATTAGGGGATTTAGAAAAATCTGCAAAAAATCTCATTTTGTCTGGAGTACATTGCCATTTTCCAAACAGTTGTTTATTATTTTGTGGATTCATCTTATCAATATTATGTAACTTTCTTAACCCCTTACTGATATTTGGTCGATACCTACAAATAATATTAATGCCTTTGAAACGATTTATAAAAACCTAAAACGCATTGAGAAACTACCGTTACTGTTAAAGTTACTAAATTGAACCATTCGTCAAAGTAGAAAAATTAGAGATTGTTGACTGAGGCATCAGTGGCTTCAGTGGCAAGGCTTTGACTTGTGCGAGTCTTTACACGCCATACGATCGGAATCGTGTCGTAACTCAACACGGATACAAACCGCTACAAACAATGCGACTGAAGAGGTCAATTGGATACATTCATTGGATTTTTTGTATGCGAATAACCTTTTTGCTTTCCAATTTATACGTAGTATAAGAAAAGTTTAGTGATGATCAAAATTGGGTCAGTTTTGGGGGGTTTTATTCTCAAAAAACTAAATAAAATGCATAAAAACATTATTTCACAAAAACGGCTCCAACGATTTCTTTTAAATTCACATATATTGTAGTCGTTATTAATGTTAATATTAATGTTAACGAAATGCGGGGGGTCGCTTGCCCCATGATAGTTTGCTTCTGGGGGTAAAAAAATAAAAATAACTAAATTTTCATTACAAATGACTAAAAAATAATCTTTCTTCGGAACCTTTCTATCGACGATTTCTATCTTCAGTCATGTTTTAGGTGTTCAATTGAGTAACAAAACCTGACACGTTCCTTTCCCAAAAAATTATTTTTTGAAATTTTGAAAAAATGATAGAAAATTGCATTGCGTGCTCTGCCATTAATACTGTGTGCAATGTATTGGTCCTACCAATCTAGAATATGCAATGCTATAGATGTTTCAGTGCGTTGAGATAGGGGATATCCTAGGCCGTTGCCAGTGCAATTACTCATTTTCTCTATCTATTAATTGATAGATTGGAAAGCATGTTCGAGTAAACTCGGACCGGTTCTTTTAAGTGTTACCAAAGCAACAGTCATCCTACAAATGACATATGCGATAGAGATTTCGTATGTACAGTATATTATTAGTAAGATGACTGTTGTTCGACTTTCCGTGATGTTTCTGCTGTGACGTAAGGTTGAACATAGTGTTGTTAACCACTAGCTCTTTGTAATATAAAATTTATAGCTTCGCTCCCGCCTACTGGGTTATTCCATATAACCCTCACAGACTTCCATTGCGCACTCATTTCAAAAAGTAGCAACCTAAGCTATACATACTTCTACTCGTATAATATCTCATCGCCCACCGTTCAGCTTACAAAATTCAGCACTTACATAACGTGAAAACCAAAGCTGCTTCAGCGGAAATTGACTTTCTTGAACAACTTACCTGAAAAATGCAAATAGAGTGATTGTATTATAAATATTTTAACATGCAAACCCGATTAACTCAAGCCGTTCTGCACTTCCCGCTACAGCGAGATTAGATTTCTTTGCAAAGCATTCTAAATTATGTTTGTAGTCATTTAAGGTGCCCTCCTAAACAATCCAAGGACTTGAGTTTAAAAAATCCTTGCATTTTCTTTCTAAAATTGCTTTAGTAAATTTTGTTTTAAATGGCTTATTCTGGGAAGTAATCTAAAAAACCCTGCTATAGAACGAATGACATAAAATGCTGTGGTGCCTAAATAAAAGTCATATTCAAATTTTGTGCTTATAAAAAACATTCCAAATATTTCTGCGATTGAACAAATATTAGAGCAAGTAATCGGGGACATTATATTTATTATTATTGTTGTTGTTGTTGCTGTTATTACTACGCCTGCTTTCAGCATTTCTGCTCTAAGCAACCCTGTCGGCAGCCTGGCAGGGGGAGTGAGTCAGTCTGTTTATTAACTTGAGGCACCCTAAGGGCAGACTCTTTCACCTCGAGGGGAGGGAAAGGGGAGTTGACTGACAAGGAGGACCTCCTAATTACAGTAGATCCCGAACCACTAGGGGAACATGGTAAAGTCGTTATCATGTCCCACCATGTTATTCCCTGCCAACGCTGTGCACACTACCAAGTTTGCCGCAGTTTGGAACATGCTATGCTCTAATAATGGATTAAACATGGTAAGGCCGCTATTTATTATTACCCTCGAGCCGCCAACCCCACTATGGTTTGCTAAGTATTTGTTAAGTGGAATCATGTGTCAATCATGAATCAAGTGGAATCGTCATGCATTGGAATAGATATGACGTGGTGGTAGCGTGCTGCATCAGTTAATATACTTGTGGAGGCTGTTTACAAACATGGCCAACTCCAAGTTTTAGAATTTTTCAGGAGAGCGGATTTTCTGTTGAAAATTGCATTAAGTTTATAGCTAAGCCCAGACTTCTCAGCGCTTCTATGCGCAATCTGGCTGCTTTTGTCACTTTATTGCTTTCCAATTTATACGTAGTATAAGGAAAGCTTTGTGATGGTCGAAATTTTCGATTGCGAGATTTCAACGGATTTACACGTTTTGAGGTCCCAGGAACCCAAAAAAGTGGTTTTTACAAAATGTCTGTCTGTCGGTCTGTCTGTCTGTTCGTCGATTTCCGGGCAAACTACTCAGTGGATTTGAGTGAAATTTGGCATGTAGGTTCACAAAAATCATACCTCGGGACCATTTTTTTTTTTTGGGCTAACTCAATTAGGGGGGGTTTTATATTCAAAAAACTCCAAAAAAACGTCTAAAAAAATTATTTCTCAAAAACGGCTCCAACGATTTCTTTTAAATTCTCGTAGATTGTAGTCGTTATTAATGTTGACAAAATGCGGGGGGTCGCTTGCCCCTTGATAGTTTGCTTCTGGGGGTAAAAAAATAAAAATAACTAAATTTTAATGAAAAAATGACTAAAAAATGCGAAACCTTTCTATCGATGATTTCTACCTTCAAGCATGTTTTAGGTGTTAAATTGAGTAACGAAACCGGATAGGTTGCTTTCCCAAAAAAATATTTGGTTTTGCCCAAAAAATTATTTTTTGAAAAAAATGATAGAAAATTCGCGCTCAAATGCATTGCATGCCCTGCCATTATTGCTGTGTGGTAATTAATGTGTTTGTTTGACCTATCGACGAGAATTTACCTCACTTCCAGTGACGTCAGGTGGACAACCGCCCCCCCCCCCCCCCGAGATATCGGAAATTTAACCATAGGAAAAATATTTGCCATAAAATTACTAATTTTCTCTATCTAATAATTTTGATAAATTGGAAAGCATGTTCGAGTGAACTCGGACCGGTTCTTTTACAACGTGCAGGTGGACATTAAAATTTTCTGCAAGGTCGGATCAAAACCCAATTTTGTGAAAAATGGAGTTGGCCACGTTTGTAACTAAGCTCCTCACTTGTCTTGACAAGCCATGGTGGTACCTGCTTGTAGGGCGGCTGACGATTGATAAGGCAACGCTATCCAATGCATGGTGGAGCCGTGGAGTATTTCAAACTGTTCAAGTTAACGTGGGAGCTACCTAAATATGACGCGCCATACGGTATGGCAGCCGAAGAAAATTCTGTGAACCCAAGTATCAACCCTAGGAACATAAGATGAGCTAGGGCCTTACAAGACACAAAATGGGCTGAGGTTAATGCAAGCATGGAGAATTTACTAATTACGTACCTACCTATGCATGTATAATTCCATAGCCCTTGATGCATTCCAAAAAAATATATTGTTTATAAATTCTAAATTAATTAACTGAGGCCGGCATAGGCTTACATAGGCCAGGAAGAGCAAAATTATTCTAGCAACATCTGCCGATAATGCATCGGAACAGGGTATGAGCATATTGACATTGCCTTCTGATGCAAACTGCCTCCATCTAAAACCAGCTCCCGACATTGCAATTAGCAAAATTGATATGAGCAGGATTGGAAACGCGGTAAACATAGTTGGCAGGTATAATACAGTATGTGAGGAAGTGGAGCAAGCAGGACGGAAGGATAGATCGGTGCAGTGGGGCATGGAAGCGAATGTTGGTATACAGTATCTGAAAGCGGCAGGAGTTGCAACAATGAGTGCTTTGTTGACAATTCCAAAAGCTTCAATTTCCACCCCCAACATCACCCCTTCCGGATTAATCAAACCTAGTTTCAAAACACGTTTACTACGCGCAGAAGAAAGTTGTGCAGGCAAAACGAAGGTTTATTATCGTTGAAATTACCGTTGAAGATTTAAAAAAACCAATTAGAATGAGAGATGAAAAAGATGAAATGAATCGATAAATCGATGTTGCTATCATTTTTATGGCTAGGTTTGGAAACGAACAAAGAGTTTTTGTTGGCAATTCTAATTAAGCTTCAATATCCACCCCCACCAGCTCCTCTTCGATCCTGATTAGTTAAAGTAAGTCACACAATGTATTTACAACGCACAGAAGGCAGTAGTGAAGGAAATTAGCGAATCAGCGATACACGAAAATGTTTGTAATTGTAAAGATTTTTTATACATTGTAGTATTATATGGTATATACTGTATAACACTGACTTTAAATTAACTTTGGTTGAAGAGGTAACCACCTCGTTATAACCAAAATTGGAGGATATGGAAAAAACCCACGATCTACGCCTAACCGGGGCGTCGTCTGAACCGCTGGACCACAAGCCCCGACAAGTCCAGTAATCGCCAAATCCTCTACTTATGCTCAAATTGACATGATTCGTGTTGCTAGACAGGTTAGCACAACTACGAAACTATCTAACCGAACAGGTCTGTGAGCTTACTTAATTGCATAAAGGCAATGCTTTATTCTATACATTGTAGTATTATATGGTATATATAACACTGAGATTAAATTAACTTTGGTTGAAGAGGTAACATCCTTGTTATTACCGAAATTAGAGGATATGAAAAAAACTGGGCTTGGCGGGATTCGAACCCACGATCTACAAGGGCTTGTGGTTCAGTGGTTAAGACGACCCCCCGGTCAGGCATAGATCGTGGGTTCGAATCCCGCCAAGCCCGGTTTTTTCCATATTCTCTAATTTCGGTTAAGATATTTTTTGTTGAAGATTCCAAAAACCTCATCGATGGGCAGATGGGTCCAATCAATCGATGTTGCTGTCAGAAAAATTGTTTTGGCTAGGTTTGGAAGCAAAAAATGAGGTTTGGTTGACAATCCCAAAAACATCAATTTCTGCCTCCCACGCTACAACTTTTTCCTGATTGTAGTCAAACAAAGTAATCTCCACAATGCTATAACTACGCGTAGAAGACAGTACATAGGAAAGTACGAAAAGGTTTGTTAATGTTTAGGATTTTGTTGAAGATTCCAAAACTCCCATCAGATGAAATGAATCAATTACCTAATCAATATTGCTACCAGCAAAATTGTTATGAGTGAAACAATGAGAGCTAATAATTTAATAAAATCTTTAATTTCTAGTGAAACATTTCACTTACAAAGTGCAAGCTTAAATATTTTATTGCCTTCGATGTATGAGAGATTCAACTTAATGGCGAAACCCTTCATACTCGTATCTTCAATTTCTTTGCCCCGCACCCCTATCAAGCTGATCATGAAACATTATGGGTGTAAAACACTAATTTATTCAGAATGGAATATTTATTTTCAAAAACATACACTAATTAAATACGCATAGTTATCCCAACCCTAAGCCTAAGTTCCTCAATAGGTCTTGTGTTGCCGGGATACGATTACAATATACAATTAAAAAATATAAATTATTCAGTAATGCTTATTATATATATACAACATCATAGAAAGTTCATAATATAATAAATTTTAGTAAGTAATATTTCAGAACAAAAATATTAAAAGGTTAAAAGAGAGTTAATTAAAAAGCTGAAACAATAACAAGTCCCGTAGCTGTTTATCAGAAAGGTTGGTTTTACGCCTTTTCACTGCTGTCTTCAATATATTTTCATTGTCTTTCAATTTTTTGAGTTCTACTGGCATGACATAAAACATCTAACATGCTAAACAGCTGGGCGCATGCATATACATACTCATATTTAACTCTATGTGCAGAAGGAAGACTTCGATATGTAGACAATTACTGATAGGCAACAAAAAGTTTGTTGCTGTTGCTATCTCTTATAATTACATAACTGTGGTCTGACTGATTCGGCAAGTTTGTGGCAGTTCCTGAACAGGGCTCAATAGCGATAGTAATATTCGTAAAAGCCTTTTGTAGACTCAAAGAAAAAGAAAATGTTAAAAAATAAATAGGAGGTTATTTATGATGGATATCAAGGACATTTTATGGCACAGACGACGAATAATACATCATATAGATTTAAGAATAATAACAGCGCTTACATTACATACAGGCTTCCGAATAAAATAACACTGTGTCTCACTGTTTCTAAAAACAAACAGACAACCTATTAATCTTATTCGAATCTCTATAAAAACAAACCGTGCAATGTCACCGGCAGATGTATAATATTCTATTAGACGTAAATTAAATGGAAGGGTAGATTTGTACAAGGAACACCACTCCGCTGGGAAACGCACAGAAAACGGATTTGTGTTTAGCGGCAGGGGATTAATTCCTCACTTGCAAGTTCCCAGGGTCCGTGTGATTGGACAGTACTATTGTACTTCGTAATTAAATTATACCCTACCGCCTAGATGATACTGAAGTATCATTGTTGACATCACCATATCCATTATCACAACATACAGTAAGTAATGAATAGAAACCCATACAATGCACATATCCATCAGTGTTAACCGCCTTAAGAGGAAACTCTTAGTTACTACATACTAACCTTGGCAGGTTAGCCATTTGGTGACGCGCTGACCAGTATCTCCTTGCTGTTTCCCGGAAGATGTCGTCCGTTTGGTCTTCCACGTCTTCTATCAGAGTTGGGCACTCAAGTAGATGCTTTGCATTCATTTCGACTTCGTTACACAAGACGTCCGAATCAAAGACCCTGACCATCTTAAGAGGAAACTATGACATCGGCATAGCTTGGGGAAACACAGTGCTTCTCGTCGGAATCTGACTTGCAGCAAGATGGAGCTAACCAGCCTCGGACAACTCCAAGTGCTAATGTGGTGCGACCCAAGATGACAATCAATTTGTTTCAATGCGCCCTATGCCCACTACCTGCACTTTAGACGATCTTTGGAAGTACACAGACACTGGACCCAAAGGTTTTAATGAGTCTCACCTCGGACACGAAAAAGTAAGTCAATTAAGTGCAACCACTTTTCCTGAACTTGTCCTTGACCTGAACACTGTCCATCCTGCTGCTGCAATGTTCAATAACCGTGCGTACATGACTTTCCTTCTTCTATAGTCGCAACCTATACATTGTTTTGTAGCAAATATTTCCCTTCTCAATTTTTTTCTGTCCTCATCTCACATATCGCGCTTGAGGTCTTCCGTTAACACCTTCTTTGGTCAGTCTCAGACATTGGTGCCCTCAATGGATCCTTCTATAAAGGTATTAACGAGGTGTACAGAGACAGCCGAAGCCTTTCAAAACATCCCAAACACTTGCAGGTATGAAAGGAGTTGGGATGTTTGTGAGACAGGTATTGATGAGTGGCTATGCTACGAAGGCGAATAATACCAGGACTATAGCGACAAATGAATTTGATTCAGTGAAGGGTTTGACACAGCCACCTGAACTAAGAGAAGGTGTAACCAGAGAGATATGAGTAAAACTGAAAGTTACAAAAAGGAGGCAAACCAGGTTACAATAAGCTACCTACCCAAGGGCTACCAAACGCCACCGGTTTCGACTTAGAGAGAGAGAGAGAGAGAGAAAAAGAGTAAACTCACCTTAGAAGTTTATATACTCTCTTATTGTCATCCATGAACTTTACAAGCTCAACTTATTTTTTTTTCAATTTTAATCGCCAGTAATAAAAAAAACGTAGTTGCATGGCTATTTCTTAAAATGAGTTTTAAGGAATTTTTAATTTTCGGTACCTAAATAATGATTTTCATAATAGGGATAGAAAGATTAACGTTTACATAAAAATTCCTTGCAATAATAGTCTTACTGCCATTATTAACTCTAATTTGTCAAATTACAAAGAAAATTAAACAAATAAGGCATCAAGAATGATCCAGGGGTGACAAAAGTTACTGTGAGCCAATTTTTACTAATTCAAATTCTTAGGATAGGCTATGACTTCAAAAATATAGAGTGACATGAGACACGGCCATAACTACGCTAACTACTATAGGCTACTATCTTTGAACGACCATAAAATATGATGCATTCAAAGCTACAATAGCCTACTACAGTCAGGACATGTAGAGTAGTGGTACAGACTCCAACTTTCACCCAAAAGGTTGTTAGTTCGAGTCCCATGCTTGCTATATATTTTCTGGCCATGCTTCGGAGGGCATGTAAAGCAGGCGGTCCCAGGTGTAAGAGTGTAAGAGAGTTGTACATTTCGTGGGTTATATTCTTAAATATGGATTGAAAATCAGGACACAGATTGAATGCACTCTGTATTATGATAATAAAATAATAACTATGGTAACCGAATAGAATGGAACATTTGATAAGTATACTACAGATGGCTTAGTAATAGAACAAAAAAAAGTCAATATTAATTTATTTATCTATAACCCCCGAAAATCTGGCTAGGGCCCACCGCATGTCGACCCCCATCAATAAGTCGTCAACATGTCACTCGTGTAGAATTTACTAATGTAACCCCTACCGACATCTAACTTAATCTAAGGTAAGGTGAAGCTGTTAATATTGCGTCAGAATTGGAGCGTTTATCTCGACAATAGTGAAGAGTCTTGGATTAGCGCCAAAAACAAAGTTTGGGGCATTTTTGTAAGTGGTTAGTAGAAGTCATAGAGGGAGAATAGCTGCAAAGGTAATGGAATACCCCCCCCCCCCGCCCATTATCTCTCTGTCGTCTCAATTTCATGGTAAATTAACGTTCTTGGCATCTACCTAACGTTCAGTCTCACATATCATTTTCCATTCTTTTTGTATTTTCCTATAGGTGGCCATATGCCGTTTTAAGAACAAGTGAACCCGTTCATGTTTTCCTATTTATCAATTAGCAGAGGTACCGGGATAGATAATATGAGATAAATTGAGTTACTTTAGTTTTACTTTTTCCTCGCTTTTATCCCTAGGGGAGGTCAGCGATACGGCAGGCTCTCTTCCTCTCCCTGCGGTTCTGTGCTTCGGCTGCAGTTGCTCCTACAATCCTGAGGTCTTGGCGGACATTCGTTTTTACTGTTAGCCTGGGCCGTCCTCGTCGTCTTTTTCCCCCGGCTTCGATATCTTTTACCCGCTTTATCAGGCTATTTGGCTGCCTTCTTTCTCTCTTGAGTTAACCCAAAATAAAAATAAAACATTCCCGGGATATGATTTTTAATCCTAAATTTAATCAAAATCCACCCGGGTAGTTTGCCGACATCGAAAATTTTGACAATGATACATCTTTCCCAATAATAAAAAAATTATTGGTCTATTGTCACCTATTGCTTATTATCAAAATTAATAGGGTTCGGGCATGGATAGAAAGTGGTTGGAAAACGATAAAAAAATTTCAGCGTCCAGTACCATAGGTACCATTTCCATTTTGTCTTCCCCAAAATGTAACAAATTGTAACATTCTCCATCTGTGTGCCATTTTGAAGAACGATTTGAGCATTATTATTTAGTTCCCCCCAAATTCCAGAAGACGTTCAGCGTGCAAACTTTCAAAAGGTAAACTTTATTGTACCAAATTTACACCATTGTCTGCTACCATTAACAGGCCGGAAAGAGTCTCAAGCGTTATCTAAGATATATTGTTTAATGGGGGCAAATTATGACTTTTTTCACAATCATTATGACCAAGCTCGCATGCAGTGCATTATTGGCCGCAGAGCTCCTTATGTAGTCCATATAATAATATATAGGCTAATCATAAATAAAAGTTTAGATCGGATCATGATTCTGCGGCCGTATTGGCTATGCATCCGGCAGCATTCAACCTGTTTCCTGTTCTTAGAAAAAAATTTTCGACATGAGGCCTGCTGCCAAATGTGTGTGAAGGGTAAAAATGTTGCCAAGTCAGAAACAGGAAATAGATTTTTCCCCATGTATCATATATACACCCTACTGGAAATCCAGCGACGAATTGTCTGTATATGGCGGGGTTTCCACATACGTCAATGGTCAATGGTAAATATGGTTTCGACGTGGTAGCAGACATTTTTAGTATGTCTTTAATGTCTGCTAAAACGTCAATCCCACATTTATCATTGACTTAATAAAGCAGCATCAGTAACACTAATCTAAATGTTGTCAATATTATTTTGTCATTCTACGCCTTTATAGCCTTAGGCTGAGCTGTAGACAACTAGCGGGGTCATAGGTGGCGGATAGCGGAAAGGCCGCCGATATGGTGGGGAGATGCGATTATAACGAATAAGCAGTCCCCAACAAAGCAGCAGCAAAATCGGAGAATGTGGTGGCAAGTCTGGTGATGCAGGCTTGTCTAGAAAAAGCCAGAGTAGCCCGAGGATGATTATGAGACTGGGCGAATAGTTGCCGCCACTAAATAAGCAAATAAGCAACCACTACTAGGGTACTCTTTTGTCCTGGGGTTGAGCCCCGAAGGCGGAGGAACCCAATGAAGAGTCAACTGCATAAGGATGCAGAAGGTAACGGGAAACCACTGCATTACAATTCCCGAGTACAGTCTTCATGGCTAAGTACAATCGATAATCTACATACCTGACTTCCTTTTGGGGAGTCCGAAATACGGTATCTACGTGATTACTCTTGTCATGATGATCTTCGATAGAGGAGGCATTCGAAGAAGAAGTTGGCCATATTTATTCAATTTTCATTCAGGTTTGTGTGTTACACATGATGATGGAATAACCTCAAAAACCGGTTGTGTTTTGTAATAAATGTATTCTTCGAGTCTGGATTGATAATTTCCCTTTTTTCCTTTTCTTAGTCGAAATATGAAACTCTTTCTGCCGTCTGTCTCAAGGAGACCTCTTTTTTTTATAAATAGGCCTAGTCTAAATGGATTACTTATCTGTGTCTATCAACGTAAAGACAAACCGGAGGCGAACAAAAAGTTTCCCTGTGTCGGTCAGATACAAAGGAAATTTTAGGTCCAATTTAAACGGCCTATGATTGTGAGGCACCTAATAAACATAGATACAAAACAGCTATAGACGATACAGTAAGCTACCTTTTTCTTCTTACATATCGTACATCAATGTCAGATGTCTATATTATTTTACTTCCCGACTAAATTGTAATGACATCCCCACAAGCTGAGGTTTATATAAATTCATAATAAGTCATACAGACTACGAGAGAAGAGAGAGAGTGCTTGAGGCTGAGCCGAGATTAAATTATGAATTATTTAATATAACTAGTTGAGAGGGCATAATGAGGCTGCTTTAATTAGTGTTTCTGTCACAATACCATCGTCAACAATGCAGCCCAGCACCAGTACTGTACGTATTTCGAATTTCATTTCCGAACCACCTGACTAATTTATTGCTTTATTTATAATTCGTCACTATCATCATCAATAATCAGTTCCAGTTCTCTGGGTGTGGCACGTGAACTTCCTCCACTCAAATTTTCAAATCAAATCAAATGTATTTAATTCTATCCCAAAGTACAAGATACAAATCAACAAATCCCAACCCCAAATGTTCCTAAGAATGTGCTTGGAGAGGGAACATACCATACTAGATTAAATTCAATTCAATAACAATATAACATGTGTGTCTCAAACTGATGGCTATACTATTGCAAAAAAAAAAAAAGATTTATTAATAGAAATTGATAAATAACCGAAGTTAGAGAATGTAGAAAAACTGAGCTTGGCGGGATTCGAACCGACGATCTACGCCTAACTGGGGCGTTATCTTAACCGCTAGACCACAAGCCCTTCCTCCACTACCCTTGTCTCTCCACTTCTGAACTATTAACACTTCCTATGGTAGAAATCTCATTCATCTGAGATCGTCCTCAATTTATCACTTTCTTGGTCTTCGGCCTCTTCTTCGTGTTCCCTCTATTTCTTCTTCAGCTATTTTCTCACACACCAGCTGCTATCCGAACCATTGCTGTCTCCTTCTCGCCATCCTGTTTTCCAATGGTCTTCCACCACGAACCCTCTTCTAATCCTATCTCTTCTTGTTCCCTAACTGGTTGTTCTCCTGAACTTAGTCTCCACCGCTTGTATTGCTTGATTGCAATGTAGCAATTCAGCCAACGCCCGTCCTTGGCTGGTAGGCCATTTGACGCAATATATAGATATTGGTTGACTGAGTACTGGAAATTTTAATTTGTAAAAATTTTATGCTGAGCTCTGCAGCAAATTATAATTAATTATTGTAATTTAACTTTGAATGGAAATATAGATTTATTGTATTGTAATGTAATTATACCATGCAATTGGAGACCTACTGTTACTCAACACAGGTATTATACCAACATAGACAACTGAAGACGTTATTCAGACACATCCATTAAATTTCATGCATGCAATTAAACTAAAAAAAAACGTTCCACTTCTGCAAGGAACCATAATTTGGTACCTAGTTAGGTGTCTTCATTCAAATCCATGCGCGCAGCCTAAAATGTATTTTTAAACATTGGACCATTTTCCGAGACCGGAAAAACTACAATTTGCAACCCGTTCCTGGTGTAATAACGTGATATCATGATATCAGGGTGACGGAGGCAGACAGGCTGTCAGGTTTCACTTCCAGGGAAAACCGCCATCCGCCATCCACGTCAAGAGCCTTTCTGTATCCCGCCCATGGCGGGTTAGACCTTTTATCGGCCGTAAGGCACAACAGGGGCAGGACCTCTCCCCTCATTTCTATAATGTATAGGTACCGTACCTCTAAGATGTACAGGAGGCATTGCACCAGTGACGTAGTAGTAGTAGAATGGTTGAACACAGTCCCAGGCCACGGTGTGGGCCCATAGGAACCAGTGACGTAACAGAAGGCTAGCAAGTTATGCAAGGCATAAGGGCCCCAGGCCAGGGGGCACAGAGGGGAGAAAACGTACTTTTTGGGGGATTTTCTCTCTAGTGTAATTGTAAAACATTGTATGAACTGCTCTATCTTGCGTAAGGGGGCCTAAAATTTGGTACGCCACTGCATTACGCTATATTTGAAATTAAATTAAATGAAGTTAACTTTTGTAATTTTTTTTGTTTTTAAATTTTGTAATTTTTTTTTTAACTTTTGCTATTTTTCTCATTTTTTTTTTTTTTTTTAGCTTCTCATTAGTGCTACAGTTGTTCATTAGCATGTTCTCCAAGTCAGGGTTATGGCAGTAAATATGTTGCTTTGTATTAAATGTTACGGTTTATATTACATACTATAGGCTACATCCGCTTACGCGCTGCAACATTCCGTACATCGGACTCCCCAAATGGGGAGGCAAGTTCATACGGTATGTAGAAATGTAGCCTCTCTTACAAGCTAGTATTTACAGACACTTTAGTATTGTCTTACGGTACTAATGGTTTTCATAGTTTCATTTTTTCGTTACTTTTTTTTGTTTTTAACTTTAGTAAGGGGAGTCCGATGTACGGAATGTTGCAGCGCGTAAGCGGATGTAGCCTATAGTATGTAATATAACCCGTAACATTTAATACAAAGCAACATATTTACTGCCATAACCCTGACTTGGAGAACATGCTAATGAACAACTGTAGCACTAATGAGAAGCTAAAAAAAAAAAAAATTGAGAAAAATAGCAAAAGTTAAATGAAGTTAAAACTAATTTATTGACAAATCAAATAAGACTATAAAGCTTTGTTTTCATGCTAACCCTAATTTTTAACCTAACCCTAATATTGAAGAGTATTGTTAGTAAAGTTAAGTCAACCTACGTCCATAGTCAATAGTAAATGTGGTATTGACGTGGTAGCAGACATTAAAGACAGTCTAAAAATGTCTGCTACCACGTCAATACCACAATTACTATTGACTATTGACGTAGGTGGAATAAGGGCCTAAGATAAATCCCTTTTGGCTATGGCCGATCCGGTGTAGGGAGATTCCGCAGACCCTGCTTTTCCTCTACGCTACCCAGAGGCGTAAAGTTTTAGAATGATGGCGGGGCAAAACTAAGTAGATCTTATGACGTCATCAGGCAGGATTGAAGAAAAAATTGATAATATAATAGAAAAATTGTAGAGTTTTACGCATTTTTTAATAGTTGTAAAGTATAGCTGTAGATTTTACAAAGCTAAAAAAAGAATGCTTATATTCATATTGCTGCAAAGGGGACTATGAAGTAAGAACCACGTCTTACAATGCTAGAAGGAGGGGGGGGTAAAGCCAAAAGGAGCTGGGGGGGGGGTAAAGCCAAAAGGCTGGGGGGGGGGGTAAAGCCAAAAGGAGCTGGGGGGGGGGTAAGTTGGACAGTGCCCCCCCCCCCGCCCAACTTTACTCCCCTGACGCTATGTGTAATAGAAAATAAAAAAACTTCATTATTTTCCCGATCACAACATCAAGACACAAAACACTCTTGTGTTCCAAACTATGACCACTATGAACTTTTGATTATTAAATTATTTTTACTTTGACTGGACGTCATCTTGAAATCGTTAATTTGTCGTAAAAAGTGTAGATTACCATTATCGTAGATAATAATACGATCTTTCAGTCAGATTTTAATTCATTCCTCTGCGACCAATATTGACTGAGATATGAATTACATAAGTTTTCAATCGGCCGCCATCTTATAACTAAATAGCGGATCTAGCTGGTTAACGAACTCGATCAAGGCATTTGTATGATCAATTTTTGTGCCAAGTTTCATCCAAATCGGATAATATTTACGGAAGTTAGAGTGTTTCCTAAAATCGATATACATATATACGAGTATAATATATAACATTTTGAACGGAGGGTGGTTTTAGGCTCAGGGGGTCATGAAATGAAAAGTTGTGAAGAAATTTTCCGAAAGTCGAACATTGGTCGCCATCTCAATAGGTGAATAGATGAATCTCCCTAAAATTGAATCGACATCTCTGGAATCATACAGTAAAGCCGAGTACCATACAGTACATTGCAAAAAGGGAACAACGCTTCCAGACTACTTTAATTCACCAAATGCCTCCAGTGCCACCAACTCCATCAACTGACTCGTATCTGTACTTGGTTAAGTCATGCTTTCGCCTGTTTCTTTGTCTCATTGGTAAGCTTGTCTCAACTTGTCCATTAACGTTTGTAGCCGCTGTAGGTAGACATTGAGTACGTATACAGTTTGCCAATGGCCAACAATTCATACGGAAACAATACAAATAACAAAGGACCTATGGGCCACTGTAAGTAGACCTGGGCCTATAAGAAGTCCTTAAATAAATAAATAACTAAACTAACTAAACCCCATCAACTACTTGATCCTACGCATGTTATTCCTAAATCCCCAAAAGCTGGAGTTGCCGTTATCGGGAAAAATTGAAAGGCGATATCGGATATGTTTTAGTCGCGACCATTCGTATAAATAACCTTTTACCTCACGGCAAAAATAAATTTAAGGAAAGGGTTAGTTTGTTAAAAAAAAAAGATAAAATAACACGAGCGCCACCTGCAGCTAATGGCAAGCGCTTTTTCTTTGCTTTTAATTTCCGTTTTCACGTAGCAACAGTTAGCTGCAGCTTTATTCTTGAAAAAAAAGTAAAAAATTAAAAATCTGTACGCTGGCGCTGGTGAAAGCCATTGAGGTTTTCGTAGCAATTCATATTATTTAATTCTCAGTTTTAGCTCTCTCTTTTTTATTCTTTTTATACAACTTCTTCTTCTCTTCTTCTTCTGACTCTACAACCCTTGATGAGGTTTGGCCTGCACGACAACATTCCTCCAGTCTTCTCGGATTTTTACAACGCTCCACGCATCTACGGACTCCCAACTCGCGAAAGTCAGTTTCAAACTCATTCTTCCAGCGTTTTCGAGGACGTCCCGCCAGTCGTCTTCCTGTCATGCTTGCTTTGTACATCTTGGTTGGCATATGCGGTCGTCTGACATTCTTACGTGTCCCAGCCATATTAGGCGTTGCGCTTTTATAAACCGGACTATTATATGTCTTCTTTCTCCGTTGACTATTGCGTCTATTTTGGCGTTGATTCTTATACGCCACTCGCCGTCTTCCCATAGGGGGCCATAGGTCCTCCTTATTATCTTTCCTTTCCGATACTCGCAGTTTGTTGCCACAAGTATCACAAGATAACACAATCAGGCGTATCGCATATAGTGTTTTTGGAGGTACAATATAGAGGAGAAAATTATTTATAGGTTGGATTACACACTCATATATTTATTTGATCAAAGAAATTTGACTTTTTATTCCATTAGTAAGCCTACATAGCGGAGTTCAAGCCCTCTCTTCCACTCAACTAGGAAAGCCCGGGGCCGCCCGCTTTACACGCCCTCCGAATCATGACCAGAAAATTGTAGTATAATTATTTAATATAATTTTACTCTGAATTTATGTATTTCACATCTCAATTTCTCTTAGACCCATATTTATTGGATGGAATGTGTAATAAGGGGGGGGGGGGGTAGTTAGTTCATTGCTGCTAATCTCCCGTTGTCTTTATAGCGGCAAATCTTCTTCTTCTTCTTCTTCCGGCTCTGCAGCCCTTGGTGGGCTTTGGCCTGCTCGACAACACTCCTCCATTCTTCTCGGTTTTGCACAACGCTCCACCATCTGGAGACTCCCAACTCGCGAAGGTCATTCTCTAACTCGTCCTTCCAGCGGTTTCTTGGCCGTCCTGGCAGTCGTCTTCCCGTCATGCTTGCTTTGTACATTTTTCGTGGCATGCGTTCTTCAGACATCCTTACAACGTGTCCCAGCCACCTTAATCGTTGTGCTTTAATGAACCTTACTATGTCTTCTCCGTTGAGAGCGGCGTCGATTTCAGCGTTGTGTCTTATACGCCATTCTCCGTACTCGTAAAGGGGTCCATATATCCTCCTTATTATCTTTCTTTCGAGTACACGTAGTTTGTTGGCATCGTTTACAGTGAGATTCCAGGTTTCCGATCCGTATGTTGCAACTGGTCTTATAAGGGTTTTGTATATTCGTAGTTTTGTGGCTCTAGAGATAAGTCTTGACTTGAGCAATTTTAGGTTGGCAAAATATGCTCTATTGGCTGCTGTTATTCTTCTGTCTATCTCTGCGCTAGTTTTGTTTTGATTGTTTACTTCTGCACCAAGGTAGATGAAGCTCTTTACATTCTCGAAAGCCATTCCTTGTACAGTCAGGTTGTCACTTCTCCGTCTCCTTTCTAACGCTGACATTACTAGATACTTAGTTTTTGAGACATTTATTTCTAGTCCAGCTCTACTCGCCTCTACACATAGTCTAGCAAGTATCTCTCCTAGTTGCTTCCTATTTTTAGTGATTATGACTATGTCATCCGCATATGCGCAGATCATTTGTGACTTGTATACAATTGTCCCACTCTCTACTATATTCTGTAACGCTGCTTGCAGTGCCAGGTTGAACAGTGTAGCTGATCGGCAAATCCCGCTAGTAAAACTCGTTTGAATTATATTATTTACTACCCCCTGATTAATTCTAGAAAGTACAGCCTGAGGAGGGGAAGCGAGATTCACCACAGCAAGGCAGTCGTAAAGTACAGAGAAACATTGATAAGTGTCGCAGCTTGCAGAAACCTCGTAAAAGAAGATTACGAGGAAACGCGTATATATACCCAGCAGACAGACAACCTTCCGCGGAAATTGATATCAGTACGAGACCCCCACCCCCCCTTCCCCTAAAATCCCCCTAACTCCCACCCTGCTGAGCCCCCCCCCCCTATTGAGTGCGATAAACTAGGACTTGCTTTACAAGCGAGCGAACTGTGCTTGTGCCGGTGCTGGGATAAAACCCGCATTACAAATGCCGAGTTACAAAGCACGATTATCGATTATGGGAAGTTCATAAAAACGCACTCAACGGTGCACTTTTATTTCCCTGCAGCCACTAGGGAGCTTTAGAAATTGACTTTTCTTCTAACTTAGTATTAAGTCTGCGCCCTCTATTTCTTGGTGCAAATTGTGGTATGTATACATGTGTTCTATATACTGTGTAGTACAAAGATATAAACAAACTTACTACCCGACCACGATAGGATGATACTTGGAACACTTATAAAAATCGAAGAAGTGTCTGTCAAGACTCGGTCGTGAACGGATGCATCTTGTTTACGCCTGCAGTGAAATTGGTTTTAAAGGAAATATTAAGTTTTTAACTCTTTCTATTTTGTGCATTGCTCAGCTTTTAGTGCTGTTCGCGTGTGTTCACATCACAGCTGCTATGGTGAAATGTCCGAAGAAAATATAAATAAGTTATCACAAGTGACTGGGAGTTTGGAAATTTTTAAGCGAAAGCCTCTGCTTGTGCGAGCCTCACCACAAAGGCGATCGTCTATGCCCGATCTATCACTGGATAGCCCTGGAGTTAAGAGACGAAGAACGAATTTCTGTCATAATTATGATGACGATGGTGAATTTAAGCGGACCATAGAGGAGGGGCTTCAAAAATTATTAAATGAAGTCGAAAATGGCTCTGCCACTAAAGAGAACACTATACTGGCCATAAAAGGGATTTTGGAAATCATGGATAGTTATAAAAGCTCACCGTGCCGCTCGATCGAAACTGTTGGAACGCAAACTAGTTTTTTCAACGAGATGAAACGGGAGATTCAGGCCTCGGAGATAAATGAAAAAATCTGTAAGTACATTGATAACCACCAAATAAAAGAGCTGTGCAACCAATGGTGGCCAAAATTGGCCTTTGAATGTACTAAGCCTAGCAAGAGAAGCATGATAACAAACGGGGAAGAACTACGAATCTTTTTGTTCGATGTGAAAGACAGTAGTTCCTGTAGTTCGGAGAGTCTTATTAAAAGATTGGTTTCACAGCTTCCAGCTGTCCATCAGGTATTACAAAAGAATCCGTCCCCAGGTCTAATCGTCACAGCAGTAAGCAAAGACTCAGCAATTCTAGAAGGGGATGAAGAAAAACCTGTAAGTGACTCCCGCAGAACAATTTTTGGTTTTCTAGAAAATGATGAAAAAATTGAGGACCAAATTCTTGAGGCCTTAAGAAAAATTAAACCAATTACTGCTAACGTTCCAACGAAGAAATGTACTATAACAGTTTCTGGGTTAACCGATGCTGAAAAACTCCGAAAGTTTATTGAATGCTTATATAGAGATCTAAAAATGGAGGTGGGTGTTTGGGCACCAGACAAATCAAAAGCCAAATTTGGCAAGCCGAATCCAAGAAATGAAACAATCGTTGTTAAACGTAATACTGGTGAGTCCTTTGCTGATGTGGTCTCAAAAATTAAGTCTGAAATTAAACCTAAGGCGATGGGGGTCACTGTAAAGAAGCTGACCCAAACTCAACAGGGGGACATTAGAGTCGTCGTAAAGGAAACAAGAATAGGAGCAAATCAGGCGCTTGTGGCAGAAATCCGAGCCAAAACAAACTCTGATGTGATAGTGACTAATAAATTAAAACCGGTTATAATCAGCGGATTGGATGAAACAGTGAGCCAGATGGAACTTAAAGAAACCTTAGCACAATACCTGTCTGCTGATGAGAACTCTTTTCAAGTTGGCAACATAGCACTAATTCAGGAGCCCTATACTGGAAATGATGGTGTAGTACGCGGTCTTTTCGGATTTAAGGGCAAACTATTCGTTAGAAAAACCTAGTGAAAACCCCAGGGCAGCTATACTGACTGAAGGGATCCCAGCAGAAATGCTTCCTCAATTTCTCACCCGAGACTTAGTTGCGATTGCTGTGACAATAAACGGGACCCGAATGGTAATAGCATCTGCCTATTTTTCGCACTCTGAAGAGTCTCCGCCTTCAGAGGTCATCAGTCTGGTGCAGCACTGTAGAAAAGAAAATCTCCAAATATTAATAGGCTGTGATGCAAACTCACACAATACTGCATGGGGAAGTATTGATATAAACCAACGCGGTATAGATCTCATGGAATTCATATGTGAGGAAAACTTGCTGGTACACAACCGAGGAGCTAAGCCTACCTTTTGCACTGCTGTGAGGAAGGAAGTGCTCGACATCACTATTAGTAGCCAAAGCCTTGGGAGACATGTCAAAGATTGGACTGTATCGGACAATGAGAGCCTCTCTGACCACAAACAAATCACCTATCACATTGAGGTGCAACCTTTTGTTACAGAGGAGAGCGGCCGAAATCGCCGAAAGACAAACTGGGTTGAATATCTAAATGCGCTGCAAAATCTCTTACCTGATTGTGTAAAGCAGTGTTCAGCAGTAGATGATGTTGAAGATTACTGTCAACAAATAACGACAGCTATTGTAACGGCGTACAAGTCAAACTGCCCATGCATTGTAAAAAACATGAGAAACGGAACAAAATGGTGGAATAGCGAGATAGAAAAGCTACGCCGAAAAACTCGCATGCTAAACAATAGGCTGCATAGAACCGGAAGTAAATTTGATGCACGAAACCTAAAGCAGGCCAGGGGTGAATACAAAAAGGCTATAAGACATTCAAAGAGGCGCACTTGGCGCAATTTCTGCGAAGAGATCTCAACGTTGCCTCAAATCACCCGTCTTCAAAAAGCTCTGTCAAAGGATAAAAGAGTTGTGAGTTGTCCCCTTACAACTACCAACGGCTGCTTTACAACAAACGATGAAGAAGCTCTGATGGAACTTATGAAGACACACTTCCCTGAGTGCATATTTGTACAAGATGACCCAGATCACTATGACGAATACGGACCTCTTCTCTCAGATAGTAAATTTGCCATTACGGAAGAAAAGATTTCACACGCTATAGGTTCGTTTTCTCCCTACAAAGCACCGGGAGTAGATGAGATTTTTCCCGCACTTCTTCAACAAGGCGCAAAATTACTGACTCCCCATCTGACTGCCCTATTCACATCATGCCTACGACTAGGGTATATCCCCAAACTGTGGAGTCAAATCACAGTCGTCTTCATTCCTAAACCTGGCAAGGCAGACTACACGCAACCGAAAGCTTTCCGGCCTATAAGTCTTAGCTCATTCCTCTTAAAAACAATGGAGCGCATTGTAGACTGGGAATTAAGAGATCGTCTGCAAGGGGATTGGGCACTACATGATGGACAACACGCTTTTAGGCCAGGAAGGTCTACAGAATCGGCCCTTCATCGCTTAGTATCATATATTGAAAATGGACTGGAACATAAACAGTTTGTTCTTTGTAGTTTTCTGGACATAGAAGGGGCGTTCAACAACGTTACGTTCCAAGCGGTTGAAGACGCACTCAAGAGAAAAGGCGTGGATCCGCTTATTATTAGATGGATTGTAAGAATGCTGAAACAAAGAACAATTATCTCTCAAAGGGGCACCTACAAAGTGACTGCAAATGTCCGAAGGGGATGTCCACAAGGTGGGGTGTGCTCACCAATTGTCTGGTGTCTCGTTATAGACCTATTGCTCAGTATCTTAGGCGAACTGAGATATTTTGTGCAAGCATACTGTGATGATGTAGTGGTTGGAGTCACAGGAATAGATCAGACTGTTGTTTTCGACCTAATGAAACGAGCGCTACAAATAATCTCAAACTGGTGTCAAGACAAGGGACTTGGCATTAATCCGACCAAGACTGAAGTAGTTCTATTTTCCAGGAAGAGGAATCTTCCCGTGGCACCGGAACTGACCCTAAATGGGCTAGTGCTGACAGTTACAAATAGTGTGAAATACTTAGGAGTGCATATTGATAGCAAGCTTCTGTGGAACGTTCAATTACAAGCTGCCATAGCCAAGGCTAGAGCGATAATGTGGACTCTAAGAGGGTGCTTTAGCAACACATGGGGGCTCTCACCAAAAGTAATGAGGTGGCTCTACCTTGCAGTTATTCGACCAGTGCTCACATATGGATGTGTGGTGTGGTGGAAAAGAACACAGCTTAAAACATGTAGAGAACAGCTCAAGAAGCTTCAAAGATATATATGTATAGCAATAACGGGGGCTATACGTTCTACTCCTACTTCTGCACTTGAAATGTTGTTGGACTTGCCCCCTCTTCATCTTGTAGCTGAATACGAGGCAAAACTTGCGATAAAAAGATTGCAATTGGCAAGAACAATTAGTCCCCAGCTAACGGCTGGCGGACATGCTACCTCTCTGGTGCAAGAACAAAAAGATGAATTACTGATGCCCTGTGACCGTATCCAGAAAGAGTGGGCGTTTGACTGCACAAGCTCTATGTATATTCCAGATCGGGCAGAATGGCTAGCTGCTACGACATGTGACGAAAACAACGTAGATCTTACATGGTACACAGATGGTTCAAGGCAAAACAATCATGCTGGGTTGGGCGCGTACTGCCCAGAGTTTAATGTATCTATCACCAAGCCGCTAGGAAGATTTAGCACAGTCTTCCAAGCTGAGGAGAAGGCAATATCAGAAGCAGTGTCGTGGTGCAATGAAAATGATATCAAAGATAGAAGTATCGTAGTATGTTCTGATAGCCAGGCTGCAATCCGAGCAATTAGACATCCAATGGTGAGGTCCGCTATCGTGAAGGAGTGCAAGACTAACTGCAAAAAAGCCATGATCAGAAATACTGTATGCCTCAAGTGGGTCCCTGGACACTCAGGAATTCAAGGGAATGAAAAGGCGGACGAGCTTGCTCGAGAAGGATCTAGTAACAACCTACTCGGACCGGAACCCTGCCTTCCAATAGCCTGGGCAAACTTTAAGACTGTGTTTAACGAGGAGCTAAAAGCACGATTCCTAAAGGAATGGCGAAAGTCGGCTGGCCTAGCCCACTCCAAGTTATGTATTGCGAACCCCAGCAAGAAAAGTGCTTTAAAATTCATTTCCCGCGGAAGAAGCAGCACACGGATCATCTCGGCTTTACTTACAGGACACGGTCCTTTCCGGAACCATCTATCCAAGATGGGGGTACTCGTGGAATCAACGATGTGTCGGTACTGCGAGGAAGAAGAAGAGACAGGATGGCATATTTTAGCGGAATGTCCGGCGATTTGGCGAGCAAGACTGAATAATTTTGAATTTTCCACTCTGGAGCCCAGGCAGCACACCGGGGCACTAAGCTTTGGGGCCATTGTGGACTTCTACAAGGAAATCGGACTGGCGTAGGACAGTCAAGTCGGGGTCGCTCTATGGGCCCAAATATGAGGCCTAAGTCGTTATTAACCCGGCGTACAACACTACTACTACTATAAAAATCGAATAAACTCGGTGTTCCCATCCCGGGGCTGGAGACCGTTATCAATATGGCTGCTAGTGTAGCCTGCACAAGAGAAGTACGCAATTTGGTGGGGAAACCCAGTGATAAGTGTAGCCTGCACAAGCTAAGTACTATGTTTTTGACCGGGTCCAGGTATCCGTTCTGCTATGCTGCAATGTGTAAGACTTCGATATTTTTTGGATGCGTTGGTACTTATCTCAGATAGTTGGCTTATGGTTAACGGGTGCCCCGTAAGGCATATTATGGCTCCCGCCGCTCCAGTTAATGTATTTCTATGGGTGTTCCAAATATGCAAGATTCCGAATAAACAAAGTGTTCCAAGTGCCATCCTATCGTGGCCAGGTAGCATTTATTTTATACTTTTTTCTATTGTTCCAGTATTTTCAAAATTGTATACGGATATTCGGCTTACACCTCTAGAATCCGCTTAACTATAATTGAACACTGAGCAGCCCAATATCAAGGGAATTCCACCGCCCGTTCACGCGCCTTTCATTTCAGTTATTAATGGGAATATTGAGATGGGGTAAAAAATATAATTACAAAATACAGTAGAACCTCGATTAACTGTCACCTTCGGGACCAGGGCATGGTCGGAACGCTAGAAAGGTCGGGTAATCAGAGGAGAGGGTTCAAAGTTTTATATGTACGTAATAATGCATGGGCCGACTGCAAAGGAAATTGTAGGGGGTCATAGGAGGTAATTCGGAATTTCCAGTGAAAACATGGGTCGAGTTGCTAATGTAATGAAAACTCTCTTGAAGCCAGTGAACCCACACCTTAAAATACACGGTTAATTAAATAATTGCCATAGACTTTTGACTATGATTCCGAGATAGTGACTATGACCCCACCTATCTCCCCCTGCAGTACGGCAATGTAATATAAATAAATAAATCAAATAAATAAATAGATATTTCTGTTATTTATACAATCAAGTAATCAACAAGTAATCGATAAGAAAGTATAAAGTAGAATCGTCAAAATATCGTCAAAATCAGGTAGTTCTGTCATTGTCATTGTGCTAGTGCCTCAGTGACAGTGATGAAAGCTTTCCCTAAGAGAATGCCTCTAAGCAATTTAGGGAAGTTAGCAGCATTTCTCGCCGCTCTCAGTTCAATAGGGAGTTTTCTAAGATGAAAGGTGAAACCATGTAGTAGTAGTAGGCTATAGATGAAAATGAACCCTGTGAAACTTACAGTAATTAAATTTTATACCGGATCTCAATATTTTACATAATAATTGAAATAATAGTATACCCAGCATTACAATACAATAAAGTTTATTTCCAAAAAAACACATTATTAGGTACTTTACTGCTTAATTAGTATAATATGTTGCAGGGGCAGGGCTCATGCCCCTGTGAAGCTTACAATTGGTTTTTAAAGTTAATGCATACAAAAATTAAATTAATGTCTCCGATTGACCTGCCCAGCCACCTCTGTAGATAAGTACCCGCGTTGAGCTACGACACGCCTCCATCGCATGTAACTTAATGTAAAACAAAGGTAAGTAAGTATAGGAGTAAACAATTTTAAGTATAAGGCGGGGTTTCCACATACGTCAATGGTAAATGGTAAATGTACTTACTTACTTACTAGCCAACGCCCACCCTTGGCATCTGAGCCATTTGGTGACGCGCTGACCAGTATAGACGAGCTATCCCCGCGAAGTCGTCCTCATCATCCTCTATTGCGTCGTCAGTTAGGGCTGGGCAGTTAGGAAGGTGCGCAGCAGTCATTGGGGCGTAGTCGCACATAGGGCACGCATCGGACTCTAGGACCCCAATGCGGTGCAGGTGAGATGCCAGGTAGTCATGTCCGGTGGTTGTTCTGAATGCTGCGACGCTCACGGCTCTAGGTAGGTGTTTTGGAATGGGCGAGTCGACGAGAGTTGCCCAGCTTTTTCCATGGCTGCTTCTTTGGAGGCAAATTGGAGGTAAATGGTAAATGTGGTATTGACGTTTTAGCAGACATTAAAGACATACTAAAAATGTCTGCTACCACGTCAAAACCATATTTACCATTGACCATTGACGTATGTGGAAACCCCCCTAAGTGAGATTACTTCACAAAATTTGTAAGCTACTTTAAATGTGATAGTATTGTCTTGGCATCTTTTGAATACGGTGTTTCCTTAATTTTTTTTTAAGGCGGGGATTCCACCGACCGGCTAGGGCTAAATACAAAAACGGTGACGTGGTAGCAGACATTCAAGACTTAGGCGGGGTTTCCACCGACCTCGCATTGCAGAATGCAAATGGCATTGGCGGAAATGTTTGTTTTACTCTATGCCATAGTTAAAATTGATCAATGATCATACAGTAAAATCACAAACAAACAACTAAAATTTAAAAATGCCGTCATGGGATATGTTAAGTACAAACATTTTAAAAGATTTCTATAAAAAGAAAAATTCTAATTTCCGTCAATGTCATTTGCATTCTGCAACGTGAGGTCGGTGGAAACCCCGCCTAAGTGAATGTCTGCTACCACGTCACCGTTTTTGTATTTAGCCCTAGCCGGTCGGTGGAATCGGCGCCTAATACCAACGAGTGCCGTTTTAGTTTATGTACAGTTTTTACGTACCTTGGAAGTCAGTTATAGTGCGTTAGTCCTACTCACTTGGCCCGTCTTTGTACCGTATGTACTGTAGGTCAGACTCGTGAGGGATTGTTGTAGTGGCTGTGATTCTAGTGACACAATAATGCTGAATTTGAGGCACAAAAAAGTCGATATTTATTTATTGTTTTTTACCTATAGCCTTTTAAGATAAATAATTGCTTCTAGTATTGAAACTGTTTAACTCCAGGTACTTCTGGTAATTTGTGAAGCTCTTGGCTTAGGAAAGTATTCTCTTTTTGTATATAATCTTCAGTATTTATCTTTGGGTACGGTAACAATTAATTACTCTTTCAATCACATGTTGACTTACTCCTCCCCATGTTTCATAATTTAACTTTACTTTCCCAGAAAATATACATTAGCCTGCTTGCACTACACTTGGCTTATGTGGCCCTCACCATGGCCTAGGACTTTGCCAAATTTACTAGCATACTACGACTATACTTGGAAACAAGTATAGTACGAAATCACGTATAAAGAATATTAGCAAAGGACTCCTGTTTTGAGTTCCTAACTGCATATTTGCACGGAGTATTTTTTTACACATTGGATAAACTTTCCTAGAATATTCATAAACTAGTTTATAAAGAAGATCAGCAACTTGAACTCGTGAAACATCATTTACAGGAGCAGTTTAATAATTTGCACTTGTTTTAGCAACTTCATAAACTTCCAGGTAAGTTGATTCCCATGAAATCAAAATTTTGACTCGAGTGCATATCAATCGGAAATTACTTGAGCATGGTTTATTAAAATTTCAAGAGCAAAATCTGAGCAGAACATCTTCATCTAATGAGTAAGGAAGTTATTACATGAATAGTAAATTATGTTTTACAAGTTTTATGTGTCATGTCGATTTATGTAATGAACATGATGGGATACTGAAGGTGAAAATACCAAAGTAGATGTTGCCATAACTGCTCGTTTCTAGTATAATTCCGACTCGTTCCTGCACTTGATTAAGTCATGCTTACGCCTGTTTCATTGTGTCAATGCTAAATAAAGAATCAGTAAAGTGAACATGTAGATGCTTTCCTATTTATGACTTATTATACGTACAGAGATTGATAATATATGTAGGCTAGTTCCATGGCAAACAATTGCCCTATGGTTATATTTCGGTTGACTTTCCCATTTGGAAATGACTGTATTTTAGGCAATGACCCTGAATACACACTCTAAAATATTTATTTTGATCAATAAAATTTTTTGAATATTTATGTAAGCTGGCTATTCCACTTCTCAATATTTCGTCAATAATTATTGATGAGATTTTGGTTTTACTCATTGTCCATTTTAACTTCCGCAAGTTAAAATTGATCAATGTTCATAGAATAAAATCACGCTGTGCAAACATTAACAAACTAAAATTAAACAATGGCGTCGGCTGGATATGATAAATATTCGTAATTAGTTCCATGAGAACAAACTAATTATTTCATAATCAAAATTATAAAATTTCTTGCAGATTATATAATTAAAAGAAAGACGGCGGGTAAACTTACAAAATTGACAAAAAAATGAAAACAAAAATGGTCAGTTATTGAAGACAAGTGGAATGAGGTGTAAAACTATAAATGATATTTCTGTCAATGACATTATCAAAATTGAAGAAAAATTGACAAGTGGAATTATAGCCTTAAAGCATACGATTTTTTTCTGAATTTAAGTATCACACGTTCCTATTTTTGTTTGACCCATATTTATTGGATCTAATATTGGAACAATATTCGAGTGTTTTAAAATAATATTATGTAATGATTACAACATATTATAGTCAATCATCAATGATGTAGTGTGTGAACCAGGGCATTCCAATAAACATACAGAGCCATGCATAGGAGTAAAGAGACAGAATGAACGGCACTCGGAGTAAAGTGCAAGATAAATACGCAAGTTATGGCGGGAAATTATGAAGAAAATCGCCCGCTAATGTATAACAGTCTACCCGCACTTGGAGCTTTCCCCAACTCTTAAAAACTACATCTCACTGCACATTTTCTATTCTTCACCATTGTTTTCTTACGCTTCCGCACTAAATTTATCTAATATTAATCCTGAAACATTTAACTTATATCTTCTTTTAAATGGGGCAATAATAATTTCAACTACATTGCCCTCTGCTGATACGAATTAAGATAAACGAGTGATCGATGTTCTTTCAAAGTTTCTTATTATTCGAAAAACAATGTGGCCTGCAGGAGTTGCTGGGAAATTTCGAAATTCTTCCACTCCTTGCTGGACTTTATTATTTATTAATATTTAGTGAGTTGAGCTGAGACTGTAGGTCTTGGGGCCCTTTGAACAGCAGAATTATTGGGATCACATCCCAATCATTTATACCATGACTATTGCCAATTAATCAATTGTTGAAAAATAGCAGCTTAACCTTGTTAGCAAGATCATTAGATCGACCTGGTCGAAGTAGGCGTCGAAGTAGGCAGCCCCAAAACAGTCCAACTACGCCCGCCATAGGGTGGACAGTGGCCAACCACGTATTCCGCGGTTTCCTTGGACTCATTGCAGTGCCGGCAGACGCTTGTACTTACATGACCCAGCTTGGCCTTGTGGGCTGTGAACAGACCATGACCGTAACCAGGGCAGCGGTCGTTCGAGCCTTCTCTCAACTGAAATTCAGTCCATGTAACCCACGTCCATTCTCAGGGGGAGATGACCCATTTATTATTATAATTAGCTTGCTGTCTTACTTAACGTGTCCGGGCCTATGACGCTTTCCAAAATGTTGCAGCCTGAATGGCCTTGTCATTAGCTTCGAAAACCTAGGTGTGGGACACAGCTTCTACAAGATTCGGGCAGACAAGAAGCCAAGAAGGTGGTTGTCAACTTGCATATGCCAACATTCACAGATCTGGTCCTATGCCAGCCGCCAACTATACAGGTTCGCTCGGCATCGTGTGATCCCCATTCTTAGGTGCCATTCCATTGACCGGCTAGGGCTATTTCCAAAAACGGTGACGTGGTAGCAGACATTCAAGACTTAGGTGGCGTATCCACCGACCTCACATTGCAGAATTGACGGAAATGTTTATTTTCCTCTATCTATGCCATAGTTAAAATTGATCAATGATCATACAATAAAATCACAAACAAACAAACTAAAATTAAAAAATGGCGTCATGGAATATGTTAAGTACAAACATTTTAATAGATTTCTATAAAAAGAAAAATTCTAATTTCCGTCAATGTCATTTGCACTCTGCAATGTGAGATCGGTGGAAACGCAACCTAAGTCTTGAATGTCTGCTACCACGGCACTGTTATTGGAAATAGCCCTAGCCGGTCAATGGAATGGGCGCCTTAGCCTATTGAGAATCCGCCAGGTAGGGTAGTTGGGCTCCAGGAACAATTTCTTCCCTGATGATTCAAATGTTTCGTCTATCGATGCCGTTGGGGCTGGCTGTTCCGCCCACAATGTAGTACTTATCTTGGCCGCAGCCAATAGAGAATTAAATCAATCTAATAGTAGCAGTAATAGGAAGAAGAAATTAAATAATTTCATAAACAATATACCATTCATTGTTTATAAAATATGTTGAAATTTGCACCTTAAAAACCAACCATTTTGCACTTATAAATACATTCTTGAAATTTTCTTCCGTGGGTGACCCCCGGACCCATCTGCTCGTGAAAATAAGTTCATGGTCTTCCAGTTTGCGCCCCCAACAAAATTCCTGCATAAATACGATAAATATTATTGTGACAAGGGCACACCGTCAAAATCTCCCCATCCGAATGCTCTATGAACTGCAAAATTCATGTAATCAGCTAGGAATGAGGCACTTTGAATAGTTGCTACCCATTTGTCGTTAATAATGCATTCCGCAACTTATCTTGTAGAGAGTCTTGGCAAGAAATAGGTGAGGTATAAAATTGAAGTTCTTGACAAATAGCTCAACATTGGTTGGAGACGTGCAGGGAATCTCTCAAACCTGAATTTTTCGAGCAACCTCTTGCTGAGTCTTGCTAGTCAATTTGTTCTCCTACTCCTTCGACACCTTAACAGAGAGATAGTTGTTTTTATCGAATCATCATGATTTGCTGTGTTACTTTTGGTGCCCTATAATGTAGATGAAAAGATAAATTATAACGATGATATGTGTGAAAAAATAATAATACCACGGCTTCCAAAATATCAGAGAAAGGAAGAACGGAGTATAAATAAATAAAAAAATCTTGACTTTTTGTTGTTCTATTACTAAGCCAATCTAGCGGAGTTAGGGCTATAAAGCCCTCTCTTACACTCAACTAGGATGACCCGGAACCACCTGCTTTACATGACCTCCGAAGCATGACCAGAAAATGTAGCCAGTGTGGGACTCGAACCAACAACCTTTCGGGTGAAAGTCGGAGTATGTACCACTACTCTACAGGTCCTGATTCGGGGTTCCACCCATTTTTTCATGTCTTTTTTTGTCCAATTCTCCTGCCTGTAGAGGCTATCTACAAATATACTGTAGTAATATAAGGTTAGCCTATAAAACAATGACATGATACTAACTTTGGTTGGACAGGCAACTTTCTCGTTACATCCGAAATTAGAGGAAATTATAAAAAAACTAGACCTGGCGGGATTCGAACCCGTGAAGACGCCCCGGATAGGCGTAGTACGTGGGTTCGAATCCCGCCAAGTCCACTTTTTTTCATATCGTCGAATTTCTGCTAGCTACGATGTTAAATAGGTACTGTACCCCTAATTGTTGTTATATGATAGCACAATAATGTTACCTTATCTATTTCACGTAATATAAACAGCTTATTCAGTCTATTACTTCTTCTAAAACCCATAATTTAGATTATTTTAAAACATAACTTCAGATGGGAGATGGCTTTATAAAGGCATTATGTTATTAATGTTACACAAAGCTGCTAATTCTTGCTTTTAAGAAACACAATTTCTACATAGGTGAGAAAATCCATCATAATTATTTTCCGCCTGTAATTTCCATAAGAATTTCCATATATGAAGGGTAATCTTATTAATACCTGATTTATGTGAAATGAACCATCAGTGGTGGGCCTATCATGCCGGTTAGTAGGCACTATAAACTTATTCCTGGGGTTGAAAATGTAAACGAAACAATTTTCAATACCAGCACTTTCCGCTGTAAAGTTATCTTGCTTACATTTTTAATCTCAGGTTAAGATAAGAAATAATTGCCATAGTATAGGTGAGACAATTACTCCTGCTAGTAAATTTTGCCTCTTTCCTGTAGAAAAAAACAATGCCCTCCTTTGATTGGCACTGCACATCCCCGTCTACTTAACTTATGGGGAGAGGTGCAGTTACATTTTTATTTCTTGCAAGTGGAAACCCTGTTCGACTTAAGTTCTTCTACAACAGGGTTGCCACTCGCGAAAACTAAAAAAAATTGAACTGCACCTCTCTCTATAAGTTAAGTACGGTGATGTGCTGCCCCAATCTCTGTTGCATTTTCTATGGGAAAGTTTTCCATTAAATCCTTGGCAAACAAGAGAAGTTAAGAGATAAGTTAGACAGATATTGTACACTGCTTATCTTTTGGAAATGTACTCTGTGTATAGTTACTTTATGCAGCAATTGTAGGTGTTTGAGGGATATCTTTAAAAGAATTCCTGACGGATTTAGTCGCAGGTATAGAAGAAAATATAGAAGAATATCAAAAATATGGTCAACCCGTTTTAATTAGGGAACCTATTCAATCAAAACGTGTTTGATATAGACCTTTACATAATTGAATTCAAAATCATTAGAAAATACTTTATGGGATGGCTTTGGTTTTAACATCAGAAAAAAGGAAAGTCTGAATTTGAATACTAAAACGAAAAAGGATCTCTCTGAACACAATTGAACAGTGATTTCCCTTTCAGGATTTGAAAAGTCAGTTTTGACAGACTTTATTTTTGTATCAGACGCGGGCGTGTGCTTTATCCCTTCATACGTTATGTACTAATAATGCTCGATGCAGTACCGTATTTCCACAATACAATACAATAATCCCATCTTAATAAGTAAAATTGAGTTCTTAATCCCCCCTTTAAATGAAAAAACACTTAGATAGCGTATACAGATACAGTCGCGCCACCCGTTAACTCGAGAAGTGTTTGAATCCCAATTACACTAATTCTGAATATTTTTTTATATTAAATTCATAGAGCCAGATCTAAAAACCTCCTGAATAGCCTCTTTTCTGCTGTCACTTTCGGCACTTAGACCCGGTGAATACATATATGTATACGAATACAAATTAGAACTATACTTGTATCATTGTGCAAACAGCAAGACACAGATTTATCCCTCATACTGCGGATGACCTGGTGAAATTAAGCAAAAGGTAAATTGTAGGACATTTCCTCCACAGGCACCGGCGCCCTTGATAAGTCCTATAACACTACGGTGCTGGCTGTGGCAGTGGGAATAGAACATAGAATTAAACACAGCCTACAGGCAAAGGAGGCGGTCCTTTGCAAGGACAAGTGGGGTTTTACGTATTTTGAGTGCAGTAACACTTAGATTTTAGAGGCAAAGAATATAACTGCCTTTCAAAGGGCGGAGGGGGGCGATAGCAGGTCGCTTTGTCAGCCTCTGGTGCAAGTTGCAACCTCCTTTAAATTTCATAAATCTACCTACCAGCATTTCAGCAAAAAAAAAAAAAAAAAAATCATAATAATAATAACACTATTTCCCGCCAATTTCAAAACTTTTAATTTCTAATTTTTTTATATTTTAATCTAAAAATATCTCTTTCTGGGGGGCCGGAATTTTAGGCATTTCTGGGGGGGTCGGGGGCCTGTGCCCCAAGTGCCCATAGGTTAATCCGGCACTGAGTACAATAGTCGCTACAGTATGTCTAATTTTATTTTATTTTAGTTTTAGGGCAGGGAAAATTGTTATAGGTCTACTAGTGCGGGCCTGTAACAATTAATTATTGTGTATTAAATTGTTGTTGTTTTTTGTATATTCAATACACGTTTCATTCATTCACTCATTCATCATATTTTAATTCTCAAATGGATGATTCTGATTGTAGTAGGTGTTGGTCCGAACGACAATAATATCCACTTTCAGACTTTACGTTGATCTTTTTAGATTTATGATGCCCATAAATCCAGTTTCTTCACAACCATATAATGCTCTATATTTTCATTCCAACTCATTTCTCTTTCGAGAGATTTTTATAAATAAAAAAGAACAAGGATACATTTAATAATGGAGTAAATCCGGCGGGAGCGGTGGTGGTCGCTGCTGTCCTATTTCTTCTTCGTTGCATTTCCACATTTATTCTTTTCCCATTTCATCATAATCTATTTACTGACATACGCGTCACTTAAGGGTGGATCACATGAACGTCTGTACAATGGCTGGAAGTATTCATTACGGATCCTATGCAAACCCTAAGGGCAGTTTCCGTCGCATTATGGCATGAGACGTCATGGCAAGGAATACTGAACAACATAGGTTATTGGCGGTGCCATCCAGTATTCTTCACGAAACTCTAAAAAAAAAACTTTCTAACGATAGTGGGACCGGATGTTTCGTTTACTAAGCCCCCTTCATTTACAAATAATTTCTGGATGATACAAAATGATATTGGTGAATAATAATTGTAGAAAATGCTGTTTTTTTTTTTAATTTAGTTGTGATTACAGGATTGCCTATATTTCTTGCGTCTCACGTTTTTTATTTTACTTGGTAAATCAAAGATCGCGGAAATGGGTTGCTTCGGAATCGTATTAAAAAAAAGTGCTATCTGCGAGTCAAGGCCTTTATTAGTACCAGCGTCAGTAAGCAAGAACGACAGAATTAAATATTGTCAGAAAACAACCACAAATGAAAAATCCTTTTCGGCTCAGGCCGATCGGGTGTAAGCAGATGTCATAAAGCACCCACCCCCTTCTTGGTGCAGCGGTTTCTCGTTCCCTTCTAAATGATAATAGTAGTAATAGCACTATTAAAGTACACTAGAATTAATATACAATATTTCAAATAATCGCAGACCGTTCTCCCTTTTAAGACGACTATGGACTTATTATCACTATGACTAACCACTGTCATGAAATCGTTGATTTATCATAAAAAAGTGTTAAATACCACAGTCGTAAAAAAATAAAGACTTTCTGAATTCCGTTATCACATCCTACTCCATCAACTCTGTGGCCAATATTAACTAAGATACAGTATTTCTTTTTAAGTTTTTGATCGGTCGCCATCTTGAAACAAAATAGCGGATCTAGCCTGTTAACGAACTTGATCAAGACATTTGTGATTTGTATAGTAAATTTTTGTGATTCAAATCGAATAATATCAAGGGAAGCTATTTATAGGTATATGTCAGGACATGTAGAGTAGTGGCACGGACTCAGACTTTCACCCGAAAGGTTCTTGGTTCGAGTCCTACACATGCTACATTTTCTGGCCATGCTTCGGAGCGCATGTAAAGCAGGAGGTCCCGGGCCTTCCTAGTTGAGCCTAAGAGAGAGCTTTACAGCCCTAACTCCGCTAGGTTGGCGTAGTAATAGAACAAAAAGTAATTATTTATTTACTTATATACTGTATACATACAGACACACATACTGTATAATGTCAAATAACATTATGAACGGGGTCGGTTTGAGGGTCATGAAATGAAAAGTTATGAAAATTTTTTTCCGAAAGTCGAAAATTGGTCACCGTATCAATCGTATACTTGCACAAAAGCTTATAATCGTCTACATAGATGAAATCTCCCTAAAAAGGAAAGTAAAATTGCACGCGCTGAACCATTAGAGGGAAAAAAGAAACCTTACTATACAGAGGGGATCATGGTTGATTGACCAAAATTTATGAAAAAAAAACGTGATCGGTTTTACAAATGGACGAATTAAAAAAAAAAAATACCGTGAGCTATTTCCTTCCCTTTGATCGAGCAGCCATAACCCTAAAAAGGTACTTTTATCCAAATGAATATTTTAAGGTAAAAGTTTTAGACTTTGGTTAGCAACTTTTCGTGCAATGGGACAAGCAGTCGAAAACTTTTGAAAAAGGCGATACAGGCGACCAAAAACCAATTTGGAAAAGGTGAAAGAAACTGTCACAGAATTTTTCTCATTTTCAATGTGACCACTTTGCCTTTGGGAGGGAAATACAAAAAAGTCATTTATTCAGATGATTTATGCTTTAGGTATTATATTCGGCAAAGCTTAGAACGGTTATCGTGAAAAGGGGGAAAAGGCAGAAATTTCTATCGAAAGAAATTTATTTCTATTGAAGGATATTTTATAAGGAGGAAAAATTGAAAACTCAAAGAAGAAATTAGAGGAGCTTTCAGAGTTTGGTACTTGAAGATGAAAAAAATGGCGGTAGCATAGGGAGGAAAAGAATAAAGAGACACGGGAGCGAGTTCTCTTGAAAGGGAATTTGCTCCCATTGTAGTGTCGCTACAGTACGTTTAAGATCTTTTTGTTAGACATTCTGGAAATAAACTACACACGTATAGGTACTGTGGATACCAGATGGTGGTTCTAGAATTTTCCAAGGGGGGGGGGGCATAGATCGAGATCAGGCTCAACGAGTTTAATAGGCTACTGGGTGCTTGACAATATTTAGGCTTATAGTACTTCGATTTGCGGCAAAACTACTGAATTGAATTGAATTGAAAACGACTTTATTGAATAAAAACAAAACAAAAGGCGAACAATAAGACTATAAAGTCTGATTAGACTGATTAGAATTTTATGAAATTGAGCATGTACAGTTTCAAAAATAGGTAATCATTTTTGGGATAACTTTATTCCAGGGGACTTATCGATCCACCCAAAGCCATAAAAAGCTACTAAAATAATTTTTCTGAAACGGCTCCGATGATTTCTTTTAAAGTCACTAAATAACTAGTGTAAAGGAAACTCACTAGATCACAATATCTCCCTTGGTAGTTTGATGTAGGGGGCCAAAAATTAAAAAGGTCCATACAGAGGTCCAATTTCAGGGGAAAATTACTAAAAAATACTTTTTTCTGAGAAACCTTTTAATTATTTTTTTTTTAATTACACCATAGCACTAGGCTTCCGCCATCAGCTTTCTTGCAGCCCAATACAACACATAATCTGGTGAAAGAAACCTTTTTATCGATGCCGTCTACTTTCACGCATGTTTTAAGTGCTGAGTGAGTAACAAAACCAAACTGGTTGCTTAACAATAAAGTTGATGTTTTTTAATAAATAATTATTTTTTGAAGTGACATGGATAATCTATGCCCCAATGCATGCATAGAATGACATTATAATTATTATGTAGTACTAGGCTTATCAGAAAGAATGGAAAAAATTCTTTTCGGCTCTGGCGGATCAGCAGCCTGATCGGGGCGATTATAATACCGGTATTTATTTAATTCCCTGGTAATAAAAATGTAAACAAGATAATTTTATAATAGAAAGTGCTATTCAAAATTTGTTTGTTTACAGTTATAATCCTAGGGTATTTATTTAACTCCGGTATTATAATTGCCTCGATCAGGCTGCAGGTGTAGACTGTAGGGGGATTCCGCACTCCCTGCTTTTCCTCTACGCTACCTACGCTATGTATGTAATAAAAAATACAAAAAAATGCATTATTTTCCCGACCACAACATCAACACACAAATCACTCTTGTGTTCCAAATTTCTAACCACAATGACGACTATGAACTTTTACATATGGAATTATTTTCACTTTGACTGGACGCCATCATGTTATCGTAGATTTGTAGTAAAAAGTGTTGATTACCATTATCGCAGATAATAATACGGTACGGGCTCTCAGTCAGATTTAAATTCATTCCTCTGCGACCAATATTAACTGACTAACTGAGATATGAATTATATGACGTTTCAATCGGCCGCCTTCTTGTAACTAAATAGTGGATCTAGCTGGTTAACGAACTCGGTCAAGACAATTGTATGATCAATTTTTGTGCCAAGTTTAATCAAAATCAGATAATATTTACGGAAATTAGAGTGTATATAATATATATTTAGTATACATACATAAATAACATTTTGAACGGAGGGTGGTTTTGGGCTTTTAGGCTTTTAGGGGGTCATGAAATGAAAAGTTATGAAGAAATTTTTCGAAATTCGAACATTGGTCACCATCTCATTAGGTAGATGAATCTCCCTAAAAATCGCCATTATTTTCGATATGGGCGAATTTAGGGCCTTTTACAATTAATCCATTAGGCCTACATTAGTATATATTATTAGCTTGCTCGGTCTAAACTATGACATTGCCTCATCTAGCAGTCCTGTACCTTAAGATATATAAAATCGAGGCAGCTGCAAATTAATAATTCATTAGCCATAGAACTACTTATAATTATTATCTATAACGGTAACGGTACTAATTGAAAAATAGGAAAGCATGTACGGGTTCACTCGCACCGGCTGTTATTATTGCCCCGCTCGACAACCCCCCTCCAGTCGTCATGGTTTTGAGCGACAAGACGCTCCCCCATCTACGGACTGACGTACTCCTAACTCGCAGAGTTCGCTCCCTATTTCGTTCTTTCAGCGTCATGGCATCTTCCCGAAATGGCTTGCTTTGTATATACAGTTTCTTCGGCGTGTGGTTTTCTAAGATTCTCACAGCCGGCCGCCATACCAAGTTGAATCCAGCGGACCAGAGCAGGTTCAAAGCTGCAGATAACTTGGTCGTGTGCACAGTGCCGGTAGGGAAACATGGTAGGACTTGTCCTGGTCACCTCCGAACTAATCGTGTGACTTCCCTGTGTTTCCCAAGTGGTTCGGAATCCACTATAATCAGGAGGCCCACTGTCCTATGGGCTGGGGCATAGGACAGTCAAGTCGGGGTCGCTCTATGGGCCCAAATATGAGGCCTAAGTCGTTATTAACCCGACGAACAAAAATAAAAATAAAAAAATAAAATAAAAGATTCTCACAACGTGTCCCAGCCATACTAGAGGTTGCGCTTTTGCACAAATAGTATTAATAAAAGGACAGTATTTGTACTATGGGATCCGTATTGCTGCCAAAAACTAGGTTTTCACTCTCAAAATATGAGACTCCTTCACAAAGCAAGGTAATATCCCCCAGATATTAATGTAGAAGGCCATTAGTTACGGCTCCAGTGGGAACTCTTCATGACACGCAACCTTCGTGCTGCACAATCTGTTTCCGAGAAATTTGAGATTTTTCTGGAAACTTAACTTATAAAAGTTTTTCGCGCCACATAAAATGGGCACTCACTTAGTAGTACCATACTAGATTTCGGTAACCACCTGGTTTTTACTCAAGTTACCGTAACTATGCTGATAATAATAATAGTTTATGTATACCTATACCTATAGATATAGATTTGCGACGAGAGGGGGGAGGGGGATATTGAAAGTCTAGACTCTAGAGTGTGGCAGGCATGGGATAAGCTAGCCAAAGGCCCGAGGCTACAGTAGTAGTTTCTGTTTATACTGAACTTAATAAGAAAGCAAAACTGATTTTTGGTAAATACAAGTAGAAATATAGATTTTTGTTTGTTTATATTTCATGTTGTTAAGGCGGGTATTCCACATACGTACATCGTCAATGAAAATTATGAAATTGAAGGACATTTCAATTTTACTCTATGCCATTGTTAAAATTGATCAATGATCAATTGATCATAGAGTAAAATCACAAACAAACAAACAAACTACAATTAAAAAATGGCGTCAAGTACAATTATTTTAATTGATTTTTTTAAAAACAGTTTTCATCCATTAAACAGATCGGTGAAGGTCGATCTTACTTCGGATCTCCTACTATTATTAGGTTTTATTAAAAATAATAAGTGTACGAAGAAAACAAATACAAACAAAATTTCAAAAAACAAATGCAAACAAATTTCAAAAATTTGGCGCATACGTTCCAATAGAAAATTGTCAATTTTTAAAAAAAAACATGTGGAACGGCCGCCATCAATGAAAAATTGAAATGTCCTTCAATTTCATAATTTTCATTGACGATGTACGTATGTGGAATACCCGCCTAATATTTCTAGTTTGTTTAGTATCAAACAGCAAGTAATTTTTAATTTTAATTTTTCACGACGAGGGGGTGGGGTACGGACCCCTGGATCCCGACCTTAAATACGGCCTTGTCTCCAGAGAAACTTCAATAAATAAATAAATATTGACTTTTTGTTCTATTCTTAAGCCAACATAGCGGAGTCAGGGCTCTCTTACACTCAACTAGGAAAGCCCGGGACCGCCTGCTTTACATGCCCTCAGAAGCATGGACAGAAAATTTAGCAAGTGTGGGACTCGAACCAACAACCTTTCAGATGAAAGTCGGAGTTGTACCACTACTCTACATGTCCTGCAAGATAACAATGGACCCCAATATGAGCGGTTCAACCGACCTTTACACGTAACCTTGTTACCAGACAAAACGCGCGATCTTATAATTTTATCATTACACATAGTTCAATAATTATCGGATGTATGAATGGCGAACGCGCCGTAAGTTGGTGAGTTAGATAGTGCAAAAATTGGCTTCGAAAAATGACTATATGGCTAGTTTATGATTTTTTTTTAAATGTCTCTACCTAGGTATATTCATGTTGCAAAATACCACGTAGGTACAATATAATATAATCATAATGATCGGCTTTTAGTCGTATACTAGTATAGGGTATTGTTGTTGTACTTGTGCGAGCCATACGAACGGATACGTGTCATAACTCAGCACGGGTACTAATCTATATCATTTAGGCCTAGGTCCCCTTAACCAAACGTTCTGCGGAATATAGTCCACGCAAAATGAGAAAAGTATGGATATGGAATGTTTTGATCCTGTGCAACACTGTAAAAATATTCCTTGCACCATTTTGTGTTACCTTGTTGCATTGGATGCAAGGCATAACAAAAATTGTAGTAAATAGTAATACACAAAATAAGGGCGTCATCAATTCAAACGTAAATGCTACAGATTGGAACTTAAAATAAATAAATAAATAAATAAAATAAATAATCATTTATTTGCTTACAGACTTAACAGTCTAAAAAAAATACAAATCTACTGAATTAAGATAGGAAACTTACGACACATATCTCTTATAAAGCAGCTCACACTAACCTATTTTAAATTTAAGGCAACGACCTCATTGTCGTGGCAAATATAATCAAACTTCTAGCAACCCTTGCCCTTAGTACCCCTACCCCCTGCTACCCCCATCCCTGTTCTAACTCCCTCAGAGCTGCTTACAGGCGTCAGTGGGAGACTCAACATGAAATACCACTTCTTGCGTCTTCGCCACAGACAAATATTTCGCTAAAACTTTTATCCCCCGCACAACAAAATATCTCTTGACAGTGCTTATACTTTTGGACGCTTATATTGCCCAGCAGAATGTTTTTTAGTGATATTTCAAACTATTGAGACGGCGACCAGTGTTTGACTTCCTAAAAATTTCTTCATAACTTGTCATTTTTTAACTTTTCACCTGAGCCTGTCAGTTCGGACCTTGGAGACTGCTACTCTGAAAAGGAAAGTCGTGCTCATGCCAAACTCGGATTTTTCAACCAGAATCTTCTTCTTCAGCTGGGAGCTCTCAGTCCTTCTATCTTCCCTTGGATAATTACATGCAGAAGGTAATCCATTTGGTTCCTTATCATATGGCCGAATTATGTTAGCATCCGTTTCTTAACCGTCAGCATTCAGCAGTTTCCATTAGCCTCAAGACATCAGCCCTCCAGGATATGCGCTGAATTAGTCTGTATATCCACATTTCAAATGCACTGATTCTGTTCTCCATAGCTTGTATCATCGTCTTTCCCCCATACCATATAAAAGAACCGGCCGAGTTTACTCGAACATGCTTTCCAATTTACAAAGTAGTAGATAGACATGATGTGTCATTTCATTGTAAATAATCTCCCTATGGTTATATTTCGGATTACTCGGGGGGGGGGGGGGGGGTTGTCCACCTGATGCCACGGGAGGTGAGATAAATTCTAGATAGGTCAGACCGACACAATACCACACAGCAATAATGGCAGGGCACGCAATGCATTTGAGCGTGAATTTTCTATCATTTATTCAAAAAATAATAATAATTTTTGCACAAAACCAAATATTTTTTTGGGAAAGCAACCTGTCCGGTTTCGTTACTCAATTTAACACCTAAAACATGCCTGAAGGTAGAAATCATCGATAGAAAGGTTCCGCAGAAAAAATATTTTTTAGTCATTTGTCATGAAAAATGAGTTGTTTTTATTTTTTTTACCCCCAAAAGAAAACTATCAAGGGGCAAGCGACCTCCCGCATTTTGTCAATATCAATAACGACAACAATACATCTGAATTTCGAAGAAATCGTTTTTGAGAAATAATTTTTTTAGACGTTTTTTGGGAGTTTTTTTGAGAATAAATCGCCCAGAATTGAGGTACCCCAAATTGAAAATAATGATCCCGAGGTATGATTTTTGTGAAACCACATGCCGAATTCCATAAAAATCCTCTGTGTAGTTTGCCCACAAGTCGACGAGCAGACAGACCGACAAACCGACAGAGTGACAGACAGACAGACAGACAGACAGACAGACAGACAGACGTAAAAACTAATTTTTTGGTTCCTGGGACCTCAAAACGTGTAAATCCACTGAAATCCCGAAATCGAAAATTTTGACCACCACAAAGCTTTCATTATACTACGTATAGATAGGAAAGCAATAACAGAATTGAAATCAACTGCTGATGTAGGGCTTAATGCTAATTTATTATGTATATAGTGTCACAGGAAATGGTAATGGTGCAAATTTCTATCCAAATACCCTTTTTACTAGATTGTAAATGCATAATAATTTATTTCCACAACATAACATTCGGTTAAAGCTAAAACCAACACGTCACTGAGGTGAACCTTTCATTATTTGTAATATCAGCATGAAATATTGAATTTTCAGCAAAAAGGGCAGCTTGCTATGTTTGGTGTGGTGAAACCACAGACATGTAAATACTGGATATGTCAGCATCAAATGGATCTCTTCTCAATTTCGAACCCCGCATATCGTATATTTCATGTAGAAACTATACTTCGTTATTTCGAAATAAAACTAATTAATCGCTGAATTCACAATATTACACGGGGAGTTTCTGCAATGATTCAACACTTAGGCGTGTATTCCACTTGTCAATATTCCGTCATTTGTGATTAAAAAAAGTTGAGATTTTTGTTTTAAGGATACTATCATGTAGATAAGTTAAGTACCCACAAAATAGTCTCCTTAAAACAAAAATCTCAACTTTTTTTAATCACAAATGACGGAATATTGACTATTGTGGGATACATGCCTGAATGCGTAATTGCGGGACCTCATGCTATATACAGTACATACGTAGTTGGATGGAAAGTTGGCAAACTATTCGCCTTAAATTTTTCTCGACTTATACATTATACATTGTAGCAATACCTCAGGAAACTTGGCATGTTTTTATATCAAGGTGTTTTTTTTTTAAAATATAAAAGATTAATCGCACGCAAACAATTGAATTATGCATGCATCGGAATAACCTCTTCAGTCGACTCTGTAGGTTAGTACCCGTGTTGAGTTACGACTCGTCTCCGATCGCATGGCGTGTAGAAACTCGGACAAGTATACAAGCACGCTACCACCTGGCCAACGAAATAGTATTGTAGTGGTACCTATATCTCAATCAACAGGGATGAGTTCATCCCAAGGTATATCACACAGTGGGATATCAAAAATATACGAGCTTGTATTAGGCCTAGGGCGTAACACTATGTAAAGTAGTGGTACGGACTCTGACTTTCACCCGAAAGGTTGTTGGTTCGAGTCCTGCACTTCCTAAATTTTCTGGCCATGCTTCGGAGGGCATGTAAAGCAGGTGGTCCCGGGCTTTCCTAGTTGAGCGTAAGAGAGGGCTTTATAGCCCTAACTCCGCTAGGTTGGCTTAGTAATAGAACAAAAAAAGTCCTTATTTATTTATTTATTTTATGTTAGAGTAGAATAGTCTACATAAAAATAAAAGAAATGTTGTAAATTTTGTAAATTATCCTTTTGGAAGTTAGCCTTTATTTATTAAATACAATTAAATAAAATCAGCGTTTTGGAAGTTCGTGAACTATGTCTATGGAAGTGAAAATTTGAAAAATGATAAAGTTCTGGAATGTTTCGTTTGCAAAGAAATAATAATTTCAAGTTGAAGAGAAAATTTTGTTGTGCACATCACGCTTCATTTTAAACTGGGTACGGCCATTATTATTAAAATATCGTAGTCACTTGAAACTTTGAATGGCACTTTTTCATTTCCTCAAAATTAACTGTTTAGAATTGGAATTTTTACCAATTTTAATTAAATACAGTTACGAATGGTAGGGCTCCTATTTACTTAAACACTCATTATATAAAAGAGCAAAAAAAGTTACAAAAGCTGAGCGAGTTTCCTTGATAATACTGTATTACAGTGAAGGGACGAATTTAAGGGAAGGGGGAGGAGGGGGAAAATGTGAAACGATATTAACTAAAGTGAGTTGTTGTAATGCACAATTTCCAGGTCTAATAGAACTGATGGTCGGATGAGCAGCACTGAGTGGTAAGCAATTTGGTTGGTGGAATTCAACGTCGACTCAGGCCTCTGCCCACGGCGGAGAGCTAGAGGGGATCTGGTCTTGCCCTCACTCCCGAAAATATTTTTTGTCTACGCCACTGTTACAGTGTGTTTACACTGATGGACCAGCCGAGTTTGCAAACACACAATGAATATTCCTGTTATGCCATCCCATGTCCCGTCTCTCCATGCAAATTTCCTAAGCTGAATTTTCAAATTAGATAGAACTGTAAGACCAGTGTACCTAGTACATAGTCAGACTCATATCTGTACTTGGTTAAGTCATGCTTTTACCTATTTCGTTGTGTCAATGGTAAGCTTGTCTCAGTTTGTCCATTATCGCTTGTAGCCGGTGCAGGTTGACATGGGGACGTTTACCAGCTTGCCAATGGCCAAAAATTGATACGGAAACAATTCAAATAATGGCCGAAATCCATGGAGTCATTAGCAATTGACAAGCGACCAATGGGTCGTAAGCCTAAGTTTATAAAGAGTCCTTCAAGCAGTGGCTTAGCCAAGGGGGCAAAATAGCAAATTATTTTAGATATTTATCTTTAAAAAAATCGCCGGGGAGACCCCGGTCCCCCTTTTCCAGTTTTGTTAATAAAGTTATCGTCTGCAAAATCAAAATTTTTGCCGACAAACTATTTCAGGCCTATCTTTTAAAAAACAATCCCCGGGGGGGGGGGGGCGCCAAATGAAACAACACCCAATTCGAAAACCTATCGTAAGCGGGCAAACTTTATGGAAACTGGACCCCACCAAAAAAAATCAGGCTACGCCACTGCCTTCAAGACATCATTATTGGTGGATGCACGGTTCAAAACCTGATAGGTAAATACCGCAGACTCTGGCACTGGCTGTCATGACCAATAAAAAAGACATCAATTGGACAGCAATAAGCACTATATATATACGATAATGGATTCGAACCACTTAGGGCTAATTGTAATGGAAGGATAACCTTGTCAAATGTTCAGTTCAAATGTCCAACAGCAAAGGCGAAGGAGGGTAATTTTATGCAAAGTGCTTACACTAAAGGCAATTTAACGAAGATATTACCAATTCAAAGGCTGTCTCTGGTCAGCGTCCTTAGTATGTGTTGGCTATCCTGCACTTCATTTATTCTCCTTCCCCATCATTAGGTCTTAGCCTATAGGCTATAATTGATTTGTCGGCTTAAGCGGCTATTCCACTTGTCAATTTTTCTTCAATTTCGATGTCACTGAAGGAAATATCATCAATGTTGCATTTATATTTTTTCACCTCATTCCACTTGTTTTCAATAATTTTACGATTTTTTTTTCAATTTTTTCCAATTTTGGAAGCTCTCCCGCCATCTTTCTTTTAATTTCATAGTCAGCAAGAAATTTTATGATTTAAATTATGAAATAATTATTTTTTTCTCAAGAAATTAATTACTATTATTTATTATCTCCAGACGACGCCATTGTTTAATTTTAGTTTGTTATTGTTTGCAAAGCGTGATTTTACTCTATGATCATTGATCAACTTTAAGACGCATATTCCACCAACGTCAATAGTGATAGTAAATGTAGTATTGACGTGGTAGCAGACATTTTTAGACTGTCTTTAATGTCTGCTACCACGTCAATACTATCACTATTGACGTTGGTGGAATAAGCGCCCAACATGGGGAAGTTAAAATGGACAATGGCATACAGTAAAGAAAAAATCTTATCAATTATTGACGGAATATTGACATGTGGAATAGCCGGCTTAAGGTTTTGCTTACCGTTCATATGAATACATTTAGCGACTTTGGTGGCTAGTGGTTGCGTGCTTGTACTTGTGTGAGTGTCTACACACCTTGCTATCGGAGACGTGTTGTAAATTGACACAAGAAGAGGTTACATTGATTAAATTGCTTGTACGCGCTTAACCTTTTTACATTAAATAAAAAAAGTCAGGACATGTAGAGTAGTGGTAGAGACTCTAACTTTCCACCCGAAAGGTGGTTGGTTCGAGTCCCATCACACTTGCTACCTTTTCTGGCAATGCTTTGGAGGGCATGTAAAGCAGGCAGTCAGTGCCTTTTTCTAGTTGAGTATAAGAGACGGCTTTATTGTCCAAACTGCACTAGGTTGGGTTTGTAATAGAATAAAAGTCATTATTTATAATAAACAAGACTTCAGTCGAGTAAATCTAAAGTGAAAACTCTTTGGAGATGCCTACCATCATTCGATAATGATTTACCATATTCCAACTCATTGCACAAATTAATTTATAGTTATAAAATTTTATTATCATATCAGAAGTTACCGCTCAGTCTTTTTAATGCTCATTCGAAAATCCTGTCATTAGTTACCTACTACAGCCCTCTGCCCTACTATACCGTTTACAGATTAAATTAACACCAGAAATAGGATTAAATTATTGCAAATAATAAATGGGTGCCACGTGACAGGTTAAAAACCATTTAACTTATAAGCTATTAATACGCAATGATTGAATTGATTTTAACGGGAGTGCAAAATGCGTGGTTAGCCAATGTGAGCCGATTCAATAATATTGTAATAAGAATTAAGAATTTTAAATAAATTGTCTAAACCTAAGGGAGGAAAAATTACCAAAAATATATAGCCGAGGATCAATATTTATTAATTTGAATTTCCCGTGCATTTTGCACTCCTTTGTGTTGAAACAAATGAATCAATACGTATTAGTGGCTGATAAGTTAAATGGTTTTAATCCTGTTACGTGACACCTTGGGGTTTATTTACAATAATTTAATCCTACAATAGTGTTACGGCACGTTAATCTGTAAACGGCAAAGTATAGGACTGAAGAAATAAGGAAACGAAGCTATGAACTAATGAAGCCCGACATATTGGGCAGATCCCCATCTTCAGCAGTCTACCAGACAAGTCAGCTAGTGGTGGATATTCGAACGACCCCATGTAAGTTATTTAAAGTGTTTACATATTACCCGTTGGCAGTTACAAGCACAATGAAAGCGGGCTTTACAAAGCACTGGAGGCTCTCGACAGCTGTAACAAAGAGGCCTGGTCCCTCTAGGATTATCGTCTTACCTGAAACAATTACACATTTAACAGTTAAATGTTAGAGATCATTAGGACCATTGTGTTAACAACTCGCTACGGCGCAAGACTTTATAAATGCTTAATTATATTGTAGAACCTGTTGGGTCAAGGGACACAGGGACGAGTCCAGGATTTCAGTAGGGGTGCAAACAGGCAAAGAAAGAAAAAAAGGTTGTTGTTGTTTCCCAACGGCTGCTTTCAGAATTTCTACTTGAAGCAACCCTGTCAGCCTGACGGGGAGAGTGAGTCTGTTTATTGACTTTAGGCACCCTAAGGGCAGACTCCTTCACCTCGGGGAGAAGCGGAGTTGACTGACAGAGTGGACCTCCTGATGAGGTTTTAATGAAGGGCCTTATTTTCGGCACAAAATCACCCAGGGGCCTTAGTGGAATAATGTGGGATATGGCTTCTATGAAATCAGGGACGGATCCTTGGGGGGGGCGGTCACCCCCCCCCCCCCCCCCCCGAGAAAAATAGCTTTATACTAGATAGAATGGACTTTTGAAGGAAATGAAGAGAAATTATTACTCAAGTAAGGGAAGCGCCCCCCCCCCCCCGAAAACTTCTTCTGAAACCGTCCCTGTACGAAATTTAATACTGATACTATTCAAACGATACTGGTGGGTCTAGCTCTTAGGCTACGGGGTTTCAATTTTTATCCAATAATTAAAGCTTAAATTATGGCACAATAAACTAATTCACAGCCAACATGCGTTGGATTCATAACAACAAATCTGAAAATTTTATGTCAATAACCATTTCCATTGTAAAGTGTGTTGGCAATAAGTCAAGTTTTGCACAGTCAATTTCCAACATTGTTTGCCCATGGAACTGAACATTCCGCATTGTTTTGTATGCAATTGAGCGCCTGTACTAACGCGGGCATTCCTATTTATTTCAGTTCTCATTAATTAATTATTAATTCATTTCAAATATTGGAATATCGGTAGCCTATTTAATAAACGTTGTGAACTTAAAGCGGCAACAGTCGTATTTGGATAAAATTTTAATATAGCCTTCACACATTCAGTATTCCCATTAGTATACGTGTATAAATTCGAATGCGCTGATACCAGCATTTACTATCATATAACGTTCAATCCATCAATACACATCTGCTGCCAATATACAGCTTCAATATTTAAAAAACCATAATGAGAGTAGGCTATCTAGGCCTGAGGGCTGGGAGAAGATCTCTGTAGCGTAATATATAATTGCCACATCGAAAAGTAATTGAAGCGCCTAGGGGTGCAAGTGTCATATTTTTTGCGGTTTCGAGTTAAGAGCGCCTTGGTGTCACTGTAGCTGTCCTCTACCCCAGGGATTCCCAAACTTTTTTGTCCGTGGACATGATTTTCCATGGACCAATCGTCAAAACGTCAAATTCTAGGACCAAGATCAAGTAGTTTGTAGTATCGGTTGGATGTTATAGTTCAGTGCCAAGACTTCCTGTATATTACTAGTACTTCAAATTTCCAGTATCTCAGCTGATTTATTTTATTATCTCTTACTTTGGTCCGTGGTCCAATGACCACAGTTTGGGAACCACTACTCTATCCTATAAACCTACAGAAACATCGCTATATGTCACTTTGGCAATACTAGAATTCATGAAAAAAGGTTATACCTACCTATATATTTCCATTTGAGTTAAAAACTTTAGCCTCAATAATCTCGAATGTTTATTTTTGTCACTTGCACCCCTTGGCCTCTACGCGCTTCAATTAAGAATATTAAAGACAACAGGCATCCTAACTGACGCCGGGAGCTCAGCTCACATTCGAAATAAATAAACAATAAAAAAGAAGTACCAAAATTCACTTTCCTATGCTAACGTACTAAATTCCTTAAAAACACTAAATTGGAAAATAAAATTGTAAGTAGAGCATAAATTCAGTGAAAAACTTACTTACAATTCATTTCTAATTTAGCATTTAAATTGAGTTTAAATAACATGGAATAGTGAGTACCCCTCGTTACTAACTCGGCTAAAACAACTGTCACGTCTGCAAAAATATATATAACCTGTTTAACCAAAGTAAAACTTCCAAGTCTTCAAGTTGAAAACTCCAACAGATAAAATATGAAATTTCAACTTGTGTATAATAACTTTAAACTTCAAAAGACAAATGAATTTTTCCTTCACCAAAGAGGCTCTTTGGAGCGTCAGTTGAAAATGAGAAGCATAAAAGTTTGTCTGAGGTTGCCCCGGTTTCCATGTTTAAAGCCCCGTGAACCCCCGGATTTGTTTGAGGAATATGAATTTCCATTGGCGGGACGTAGGAGTCCCTCGGGTGACTTCGATAAGAAATATCGACATGGTCTTTTCTCGATTCCGAGCTCATTTCTTACTGCGAAGCCAGCGACAGTACCTTGCCCAATCAATTTTGATAACCTTCCCGCCTTTTTATATGCTTTATTTCAAATGCAATATTGTGCGATAAAATCTGGTTGAAATAACGTGCAAGTTTAGCGTGATTTCATGCGAATTTGCCCATTTCACCATTAAAACAGAGTTTATAGCAAGACCGTAGTCAGAGGGTGGTCCAGGGGGTCCCATTATTTTTTAGTTATTTTTCATGAAAATTGAATGTTTTTATTTTTTTTGCCCCAAAAGCAAACCATCAAGGGTCAAGCGACCCAACGTGTTTTGTTTACATTAATAACAACTACAATATATTGGGAATTTAAAACAAATCGTTGGAGCCGTTTTTGAGAAATAATTTTTTTAGACATTTTTTTTTGGAGTTTTTGAGAATGAAACCCTCAAAATTGAGTTACCCCAAAATAAAATAAATTGAACTCGAGGTATGATTTTTGTTAACCTACATGCCAAATTTCATCAAAATTTACTGAGTAGTTTGCCCACAAATTGACGAACAGACAGACTTCTAGACATTTCGTAAAAACCGTGTAAATCCACGATAATCCGGAAATCGAAAGTTTCGACCATCTCATAGCTTTCCTTATCCTACTACGTAGGCTATAAATAGGAAAGCAATAAATAATAATAAATATAATTTTATTTTCGTTTATAAACTTTGTAGTGATTCGTTTGTAACCATCAAATAAGAAGCAAATTTAACTAAGTTTTCAGGCTCGTCTATCTTTAAGATAAAACTGAGACAACCGAACGTATCAGCGAAGGTTCTTAGTCCAAGAAAAGCAGTGGAACAATTACAGTTGTGAACAATTATTTCATTAAGTCAACTTAAACGAAATATTTCTTCAAGAATATTACCATTGTGGCACTAGGCTAAAACAAATTAATATATTAACTTCGTAAGAAAATACTATATGACATCAACATGTATAGGCCTACCCATATTGTCGATTGCGTATAATTACACAAATTAACTGCTATGTTTATGATGAGTCTTGTACTAAATTTGCAAGTCAAAATAGTTGAAAATCAACAATGAACATGTATCTTTCAACGGCCATATGATAAAACGTCCGGTCATTTTTTTGTCATCTCTGCACGCAGCAAGGTCCGAAGGGAAAACCAACAAAAACTTGGCAGAATCTAGTTCCGTTTTCAACCCCTCCATCTACTTTCAATAATAAAAGACTCGCCGAGTTTTTCCTGCTGTCAAATTTCCATAAATGCTACATCTTACCTCCAAAATACTGACTTTAAACTCTCTTTTAGAGCACCTTCGAATTGGATATTTTATGGCAAAGCGTTCCGTCGCTATAGTTTGTCCCATTGGATTTTACTTTCAGAAAGGTATACTTTGCTGAGTTTTATACATATACAGAGATCACGTATCAGCCATCAGCAGGCAGAGTACCAACAGAAAATACTAAACTACAGGGAAATTATTTCAACAATTTAAATAGGGTAGGCTATTACGAATAACGTCTTGGTGCTGCCATATCTGCATGAACTTAACATTGCATGAAATTTTAGTCCTCTATTAAGTTTATGTAATAATTATTCCACCAAACATTAAATCTATGATATTGGACAGTTATTATTATATGTACAATTAAATTATTAATATCATTATCATGTGCGTGAGGTGCAATGGCCCTTAAAACCAATTAAAAAAATAATTTAAAAAATAAAAAAGTACGTGAGGACAATCTGAATTTTGCGCCCAAATCCATTACTTGTGCCGCAGTGATTATGTGCGCGCGCATTAGAGAAAATCAAGTGCAGTATCATAGAAATCACGTAGCTGTATGTCCACATTTCTAACTTAAATAACCATCATAATTTATTCCCAGATATTGTGTATCGCCAAATCTGTATGACTTTCGTAGTAAATTGAATAAAAAATAGAAACTGGCCGATTTTTAGGTGATAAGGGCAATGCCTACGTTCCACATTCTTTCAATTCCTTACTCAATTTACATTCCTTGGGATTTATTGTTTTCTTATTTTTACGTTAGTATAAGGAAAGCCTTGTGATCAACAAAATTTTTGATTTCAAGATTTCAAAAGATTTACATGGTTTTTACGAATTTACTGGCAGGTCTGGTGGCAGGTCAAGGTGGTCAGTCGGACTCTCTGTCTGGTGATTTATGTACAGACTACTCCATGGATTTCGATGAAATTTGGCATGTATGTTCAAAGCATTTACATCCCCGGAAAAGTTTTTATTTTGAGCTAACGCAACTTTAGGGACACAAAAAACGATTACATTTTTTTCCAAAATCAGCTCCAATTATTCATTTTAGATCCATACATTATTATAGTCCTCATTAATGTAAACAACGCACTCAATTTGCCGCATCGACTTGAGAGTTTGCTTCAGGTGACAAAAACAAACAAAATATTTAAAAAAATTACTAAAAAATTATCTTTCTGGGGAACCCGTTTTATCGATGATTCCTAACTTTGTAACGTGTTAAATATATAGGTGCCAAATAGAGTAACAAAACGAAACAGGTTGCAAGTTGTGTAGAAAAAAAAATTATGAATTAATGACGCTCACTGTTGTAATCATGCCACAGGGCAAATGCCCGTGGCTATAGAAAGAAGAAAAAATTGTAAATTAATTAGATAAATATGTTATTATATTTTATGTTAATATGGTGTATGAAGTAGCTTCCTCTAAAAATTGACAAAATCTTTGCAAATTAAGTATTAAATTAAATAAAAAATCTGAGACAATCTATTTTGGTGTGATCCAGGAGTGGTCAAAGGCCAGCTTCCTCTTAGAGGTCAAGGTCAGGTCAAGGATAGATCAACTGCTCGTTTTTATAAATAGTCTGACGTGACTACCAACCAAACAAGCAAGCACTAAGGCCCCACAAAAACCAATTATACGAACGTCCCTTTTACATTGTGTACCTCTCCAAGAGCGGCACACACAATACAGTTTTCGGAAAAAAGTCTAAAGAAACGGGTTGTGGGCCATTTATAACGCCATGGGGCAATGAACGTCACCACGGACACGGCCACAGCAAATTGGATTCCAAAGTATGCGGAAGAAAGCCAAAAATTTTCCAACCGCGAGAGAAAAATCGACAATTTCCCGCCAAAAAGTCATTGATCATGTTTTCAATTTGCCAAAAAGTTAGTAGCTTGGCTTCTGTTTCACATACGTTATACGTAACCTTGAACTTCTGATCTTTAACTTTCTTATACAGATGTGTGGCTCCCCAGAGAACGTAGTAGCTTACATACTTAAACAACTTCTAAACTTATGGCTCCATGACAAAAAACAAATCTAGAATACCTACGTATTATTCCACGTAGAACAATGAAAAGACATTTTCATCAACATAGAGAAGAAAACTAACTATTTTATTGACTTTCTTCTAAAATATACATATTTACATACGTAAAAACACCTACACACCTCCATAACAAATTAATTGAAACAATGCACTGGCCCTAGCTCATGGGAACACAGTTCGGCTGGTTAATTCCTCTTAAATTTTAAATTCAATTTAGCTAATTTAATTTTATATTTTATTGATTTTTTTGTGATGCATGATAATAATCGACTTCGATGGCCAGCAGCCTGATCGAGGCGAATATAATACCGTGGTTAAATAAATATAGTCCACGCAAAATGAGAAAAGTATGGACATGGAATGTTTTGATCCTGTCCAACACTAAAAATATTCCTTGCACCATTTTGTGTTACTTTGTTGCATTGGATGCAAAGCATGACAAAAATTGTGCAAAGAATATTTTTACAGTGTTCCACAGGATCAAAACATTCCATGTCCATACTTTTCTCATTTTGCGTGGACTATATCCTAGGATTATAACTGTAAACAAACAAATTTTGAATAGCACTTTCCATTATAAAATTATCTTGGTTACATTTTTAATACCAGGGGATTAAATAAATACCGGTATTATAATCGCCTCGATCAGGCTGCAGGTGATAGCTTGCTTGTACTTGTGCGAGTCTCTACACGCCATGCGATCGGAGGCGTGTCGTAACTCAACACGGGTACTAACATAAAGAGGCGACTGAAGAGTTCAATCGGATACATTCATAAATTGTATTGCGTTTGTTTGTTTGTATGCGATTAATTAAAAAAAAAAAAACATACAGCTGAAACATAAAAAATCTTCATTTCAAAAATATTGATGCGACTTGAAAAAAGATATAAAAGTCATCATTTCGCATTCATTAGCGATTTGTTTTCACAGAAGCTCCCCTCTTTTTTTGCTCCAACGAGTATTAAGTCTAATCCACATTAATTGGCAAACACCGTCGCTCTTTGAAGTTTGTTTTTCGGTTTTGACGTCCTTTTTAATGCGGGATTATCCGAACACAACTGGTACATATTATTAAACCATTATGAATCAACTCAATTGAAAATAGTAGCTATATAGGCAGTCAGTGACGTCAACCCTTTTTGTATAATTTTAATATTGTATAATTTTAATAAGATAAAAGAAAAATTAAAGTACTAAAAGAGCCTATTATAGAATAATACTGAATATCACTATAGCAAAATTCACGCGTCTATGTATACCATCAGGACAGCAAACACAGTTATAGAAATGTCAGGCCTTGAGAAATTAAAGACATTTTTGGCCAATTAGGGGGGGGGGGGCTATTTCACCTCTCATTTGGGGGGCAGCCTTTGTGTGTGACACATGAGTGACACAGCGTACGTGCTCCACCGATACAGACCCTGACCAATTAAAAACACGTCATAAGAACGTGATAAAACAAAAAAAGGGTCAGTTTAGAAAAGGCTTTTGAGTACTGACAACCCAGACCAGCCTTTTTTATGGATTACAACCATGGACCGCCTGAGCTTCTTCTTCTGAAGTAACAATCTCAACGATTGGTTGGCAGCAACTCCCTACATATCATCCTCCAGCTCTCTCGGTCCTGCGTCTTCCTCTTCAGCTCTTGGTACGTTCGAGCTCCTGCGTCCTCCTTCAGTTGATCGGCCACCTTCTTCTATTGGTTCCTTCCACTGTGCCTTCAATGATGGTGTTTACCAGATTTTCGTGTCTTAATAACTGCCCACGTTGGAGCTACCTGCAGGGGGGAAGAAACCCGCCAAACTCATGTGGAAAAGTGAAAATTATCCCATGCATTAAGTATCCACTTTACGTTGAGAAGTAGTTGGATAGTCTGTGGCGGATGTGAATGCTAAATTAAAATTAAGCAAGACATTGGGAAATTAATCAATTACGCTACATTTCCAAAATCACACCTTCTTCTTTTAATGTCTCTTCTATCGAAGATTGGCAACCATCAAGGTAATTTGTACCTTGGTGACTGCCGCTCTTTAAAGAGAAGTCGTAGTATTGCCGTTAACCACTGCCTTAGGATGTTCTTCTTCTGCCGGGGGCCTTCTATCATTCTATCTTCCTTAGGATTAATACGTACATGCGGAAGGCAAATACTTTTCGTTCCTCAACATGTTAATTTCTGTTACTTTACGGTCCTTAACCGTCTGTTTCTTAACTATACTCTAGACCCGTCTAGATATAGCTTCCCCTACTGGACGTTTTGATAGATTACAATCATGCATCATTGGAGCTACCCAGAGGAAAAAATCCGCAAACCTCGTGTTGTAAAGCAAAAAGACATCCCATCCATAAATGCACCTTGCATTGTAAAGTAGTTAGATAGTGTGCTGTGTGTATGTGTAAAGGCTGAATTAATTGTCGGGTTTGTAAAGCACCGGTGCCGCGTTGTCGTGTTTGAGAGCATAAATTATGCCAGCCGGGCCTGGAACATGGATTCCCTCTGGAAAGTACTGCTGTTGGTACGAGGGGAAAATGTGGTACATTTGCTAGTTTTGTCTCGTTTATCCAGTTTCAAATGTTAATTGATTGGGATTTTGTGTTGAACACCTTTGGGTCATTGAGTTTCCATTATAGATCTGCAGATGAACATTGAGAGCGGTTCCCCCATTCGGTTTACAACTTACAGTACTTCCATCAGTTTAATCAGCTGTACAGTTTAGTAGTATTAACTTAACCAGGGATTCAATATATATATTGTATGTAAGCAAGGTAAGTTTAGAATGGAAAGCGCTACTCATAATTGTTTTGTTTACATTTTTAACCCCCAGATTAAGTTAGTGTTCAACGGCATAGTAACTGCAGTTGTGTACAGTGCCCGAATTCACAATAATTGATGAGATGTTAAGTTTTAAAGAAGGATTTAACTTTCTGTTTTATTACTAAGCCAATACCTAGCGGAGTTAGGCCAACAAAGGCACAAAGCCCTCCATTACACACAAATGAGACCACCTGCTTTTCATGGCAGCATAGCTAGGGACGGATTCAGCCCATTTTTCAGGGGGGTTGTGGGCTAAAATGTCAAAATAGAACAAACAAAGTACTATCGATTAACTTGCAGCATAATTGTAATTTATTATGAATTTATTATAAACCCGACAATTAATTCAGCCTTTACACACACAGCACACTATCCAACTACTTTACAATGCAAGGTGCATTTATGGATGGGATGTCTTTTTGATTTACAACATGAGGCTTGCAGATGTTTTCCTCTGGGTAGCTCCAATGATGCATGATTGTAATCTATCAAAACGTCCAGTAGGGGAAGCTATATCTAGACGGGTCTAGAGTATAGTTAAGAAACGGACGGTTAAGGACCGTAAAGTAACAGAAATTAATATGATGAGGAACGAAAATTATTTGCCTTCCGCATGTAATAATCCTAGGGATGATAGAAGGACAGAAGGCCCCCGGCAGAAGAAGAACATCCTGAGGCAGTGGTTAAGAGTGTAATGCCCGTAGGAAAGTGTCAGCCCAAAATTTCATACTTTTTATTTTTTATGTAATGAACTAAGCATGTTATTAAATATTTGGCTCATCAAAGTTGTAGAAGACTCCCCCCCCCCTGCCCCTCTGTATCCGTCCATGATCATCCGGCCAGAAAGTGCAACAAGAATGGATCTGGAACCAACATCCCGACCACAGACCGACATTTCGTAAAAACGTTTTTGGGGTTCCTGGAACCTCAAAACGTGTAAATCCGTTGAAATCTCGGAATCGAAAATTTCGACCATCACAAAGCTTTCCTTATACTACTTAGTATAAATAGGATAGCGAAAAAATAAATTCAGTGTCATATCACTAGCAAATTATTTCATTACTGCTCACCATCAGCAAGATTGTAATACGCTCAAATCTCCAGTGATTCATTTTTATGACTTATTTCCGGAAACAGGGAGAGAAACAGTGCAAAAGTCTAATTAAAGCTGGCGAAATTACGTCATATAATTTTATGGACACTTTGCAGGTCGCAAAACGAGCCACAAACTAAGAAAGGTGCAGTAAGCAGGGCATTACATGTACTGCTAAACACACTGATAGCCATATCAAATTGAAATAGCAAATAGTTTCATCATTCCACACCATCAAGCTCCTCATTTGGTTACTGTAATGTTCTAAAAGATGTACTACAGAATAATAAAAAACGAAATTGAACGCACACCGTATATAATATCGTATATTATGCACTGCTCAGGGTTTTCCAAAAGTAAGTAAACATTTACTAAGTCAATACGAATGCAATCACGGGGAGCCTGGAGTTATCTAATTACAGAACAGCTCTAATAAAGTTTTATTAGAACGGCTCCGACCATGTGGTGGAAGCCTTACCGACAATTATTCCCAATGGATTGCCCGTACCTGTAGCATAGGACTATGGCTTTTGTTTTGAAAGACTTTTTACGGATCCAGGCCTAATTATAGTGGTCCATAGGTCCCTTCTCCAATGCCACCGATCCTATAGATACATTATTTGTATTGTTTTCATATGCATTTTTTGCCACTGGCAAACTGATATACGTTCTCGATGTCAACCTACACCGGCTACAACGGATATAATGGACAAGTTGAGACAAGCTTACCATTGAAGGAATGTAACAGGTGAAAGGATGACTTAACCAAGTACGGATACAAGTCTAGCATAGGACTAGCTATAGACCCCGCGCGGCAGCAGGCAAGGTATCCCGTTGGGGGGTTTCCACATACGTCAATAGTCAATAGTAAATGTGGTTTTGACTATTGACGTATGTGGAAACCCCGCCGTTAGGTTGTTGGCATCAATAGGGATATCTGTGAAGCATCCCTGAGCCTCAGTTTAAACCTGTCAGCAACAAGCATTGTCAGCAGGACAGCGATCTGATAGCGGCTTGTGGTATTTGGTATCGTACCTGGCAATGACATTTTGGGGAGGGGGAGGGGTAGGATGAGGAGAGTGTGACCTTGAGTGTCACCATCAGCTAAGTTACCCAGAAATTATTATATTGTTCCACTATCGAACCACATTCAAAAATCATCCCTTCAAAGTGCAGTAAGCATCGAGTCAAGTGTGAAATATGATTACAATGAAATGCTCATGAGCACGGAATGAATTATTAATACATAGCTTATCTCTCAGATCTACAAAATAATCTGAGATTTTCAAAATCATCAAATTTTCAATTAACTTCCACTTCACTTCATTTTTCTACACGACTGGCTTTAAATTATCTGCTGCGGGGTTTAACCAACTATTTTGGTTTAACGTTTACTGACTTCGCATTTTATGGGGAAAAAGAAACCTACCAGCGAGACTTTTCACGAATTTCGGTTTCAGCGGCGCCATTTGTGGACCCTGGGACCGGAAGTTGCCTACTCAGTACCAGCCTTTTGAAAACGAATTCGTAAGTAAATACTCAATATTCTAAGGCAGGCTCTACACTAGCAAAAATTAGTTAACTTAATTTGAAGAATTCAAGAAGCGGGTGGATCTATTTAGCTGAAAAGTACCTGACTTGAATTTTAATTAAATACCTAACAGTCTACTGGATAATTAAATCTAGTACACCCCTTGCCACTCCCCTCCAATGAGACAAAATTCAAAATATACTTTTTTTCGGCTTTGACTACTATCGTACAGTATCTAAATATAGGCTACAGTTATACAAGTAATAGAAGTTAGAGGCGGTCCCAGACCTCATAAAAGGGGGAGGCACTTTTCAATGGCGTAACGATAGGTTTTCAAGGGTGTATAATTTGGCGCCTCTCCACCCACCTTCATAAAAGTTGCTCAGGAGCCAGAAGGCTGGAATATTGGAGTTTTACGAATTTCGAGAGCAATAAGCGTTATATATTACAAAGAATCAACATAATTATGGACACGGGGGCCCGGGGGTCTCCCCCGTGAGAAAGTTTTTGAAAAATAGAGCTGAAATAGTGAGGTTTTGTGCATTTTGAGAGCAAAAAGGCTTATATGCTACAAAGAATCAACATAATTATGGACACGGGGGGCCCGGGGTTCTCCCTTTGAAAAATAGGGCTGAAATAGTGAGGTTTTGCGCATTTTGAGTGCAGTAACACTTAGATTTTAGAGACAAAGAATATAACTGCTGGCCGAAGGGGGGGGGGGCAATTGCCCTCAGTGCCAGTCGCTGTGTCCACATCTGGCTTGGACGACTTAGTCGTTTGCTTCATGCAGGTTGTCAATAATTGTGCAGGGACCAGATGGCAGTAGTGGGCAGACCAGCAGGTGGTTGGGCGGTATCCTGCGAACAGCCCCACAGTCGTCGCACCGGACATCCTCAGCGGCACGCAATCCCCACAAGGCAGCGGTGGTCTTTGAGGGTGCAGTTCCGGTCCAGAGGCGGTTCAACCTACGCCAGATGGGGAAAAGGGAGCCATCAGCTTCTCATCGGGCAGGGAGGGGCAGTGTCATCTGTGTCATAAACTGTTTCTATACCAGGCTAGACGGATGGTCATCTACAGCGCGGGCAATAATAGCTTGAACGTATAGTTGGCCGGTTTAAGGGGGGGGGGGGGGTTCAAGCTATTAAGCCATTTATACAGCCATGGCCCAAGATCAATTTTTGTTAATTTATGTGTTCAATGGTGTTTTTTTCTCTATCTTCTTTTATTTTATTTTTATAGCCATTTTTTATGTATCGTATTTTTCTGATATTTTTAACTGTTATAAATTAACCGGCGGCCCCAGCACGGGTTAATGCTTTGGAGTCCACCTACCACCAATATATGCTGTAAATTATTATATTATATTATATATTATTTCCTTCGACATTTCCCCCTACGTTCGCCCGCTATAGAACCTACTTAGCTTTATCGCTAGGCGCGATTTATTCTATTTTATTATCGTAGAACAGCTGAGACCATTGTCATTGTGGAAAAACACATAGATTGCTACAGTGAGTGTTAAAAAAAACCTGCTTTTTGCAGGCATAATTAAATTCAGTGCTAGGTTTTAGTAAGTGTCCGTGAATGCCTCGCATTCCACAAGCTAAACATAGTTTCGGGTTGTTGTCGCAGGTATCTTCTCCTAAAATCGGCTAGGTACTCATCCCCGCACTTTACTTCAGTCTTAATTTAGCATCGACTCCAATAGGTTCCGTATTTATTTGCCTATTGATTATATAATTAAATTTAATTAGTCTAGTTGTGGTTGTAATGTCATTCGTGTTTCTGTTATTTTAAATATTATATAGTGTTTATTGTGCTCGCCCCTGCTGGGATTCCTGCGGATACTTTGCAAGCCACGGACTCCAGCAGTAGATAAGTAGCGTAGCCTATTCACTTAAAATACATACACCCAGACACCAGACAGCATCACACTAAACAATACATGTTATAACAGGTCCGCCTACTGTACTACACCTCCACCGAGTAAGCAGAGCACGGTGGTAGGCTTATTAGCTTATTCTCTTATACATATTTATATTCAAAGATCATATAGATCTATAGTTCCTAAAGTTATTAGTTTATTAGGATAAGCCCCTGTAGTGAGTTAGGTATTTAATTTATTTACTGAGCTAACGTAGAACGCCACGGTAAGCTTACCATATTTCGTTCAATTGAAAACTGAACACACCCTCAGTTTCATAATCCAACTCTCATGCGAAGGTAAAAGCAGCTTGTCATTGAATTGCATTGTTCTTTCACTGATCAATAGAATTTGTTCCGAATCTGATTTATTCTGTCAATGCCGCTTCTTCACTGAGGCCGTGCTGGGTTCCAACTATTTTTTTTCTATTTTCTAACGCCTACTATCAGTATTTCTGCTTTTAGAAACCCTGTCAGCCTGGCGGGATGAGTGAGTCTGTTCATTACCTTACCCTAAGGGCAGACTCCTTCACCTTGAGGAGAAGAGGAGTTGACAGACAGTGTGGACCTCCTGATTATAGTGGATTCCAAACCACTTGGGGAACATAGTAAAGTCACACTATTAATTCGGAGGTGACCAGGACTCACCACGCATGTAGACTGACTGCTATAGTCTTAGCACGTTATCATGTCCCACCATGTTCTCCTGCCAACGCTGTGCACACTACCAAGTTTGCCGCAGTTTGAAACACGCTCTGCTCTAGTGGATTCAACTTGGTAAGGCCAAAGTAAATAGGAAAATAAAGACAATTTTCTTCCTTTCTTTCTTTCATTGGCCGTAAAGTTGGATCTCTACGGACAATCAAGCATTGCGACCAGCATTTAAAGAAGGAGAAGAAGGGACGACTAAATTGATATACAGTACGCCCCTACATGATTCTATTGTATCACTCACTAATAAGGAACGACGGATTTACATCTTTTCTACCCCTTACTCGTGATTGAAGGTGTTCGACCCAAAGATATAATAAATTATAATAGATAACCTAAGCCAAACCATAAGCTAAGCGAAGCTAATAGCGGTGAAAAGTAGGCGGAAATGTGAAAGGACGGCAATGGTGGTAAACGGAAATATGACCAAGTTTGTGGGGTTCCAACATAAAAAAAAAAATTGCGCTAAAGCAAAACTAATGTACAATCCAGTACGACAAGTACTGCCAACAGAATAAAACCAAGAAAGTTCTGCGTACATGACCTTGAGTTCCTCGCAATGATAATAATAGCGTATGTATTTTGACTATGTTTAGCTTATGGCGAGAACCTCCAAGTTCCAACATAATCTCGGTCACAACTCTGTGCCGCTTCATTGCATGCGCCTAGCCCGACCATAAATAGTCATCTACAACCCCCTTAAAAAATTATATTTCTCTTTATAAATGATTCTGTCCGTCCAATGCCAAACCGCCTTTGAACCGAGTGGACTGTGTAAGCAACACTTCAAACATTTAATTGGAATTCTATGACTACAACCCGCAATATTACCGTAGGTATTTGGATCGTGAAATTGCTCCAGAGCCGCCCCAGCCTTCAAGTGCAATTAATTTGGAAGCACACTTGGATATTATGGAGGCCAGTGCACTGTTGCCATGGCTACCATGTTTGCGCTCTCTATCTGTGTTCAGTGCTGACTCCCGATATTGTACACTTGCGGATTATCAGTCTATTCACAAACAAGCTGCATAAACCGCAGAATTGCCTGCTAACCAGTATAGCTCTACAGTTCATTATTGTGGTCGATGGGAGGAATTTTGTGCGGGGGGGGGGGAGGGGGCAGGGGACTACGGGGCAGTTTTTGCTGCTCTTAATGGCGTGTGGGCTCGGCCAAATGTTGACCGACACTCTTCAAGTTTATCAAACTTCATCGTGTGGGAAATCACTCTATTGGCGAACCCTTCTAGCCGAGTTATATGGTGCGTTCAAAGTTAGTGTTATGTGTTAGGTAGGTTAACTGTCAATTGACAAAGCGAGCTAGTATTCTCGTCTCGGATTGGTTACCGCAATTGGAAATTCAAATAGATAGACCATCCCCCCCCTCCCCACTACTTACACAACAGAACGGATAACTCTCTACCACTAAATAATCGGTAAACATTCCCAATTTCCTAGCGCAAATTCCCAACAGGGACCCGTGCTTTAAAAAAAAAAAAAAAAAAAAAAAAAAAAAAAAAAAAATGATTTTAAATACCGTACCGACGTGGGTTCGAATTTCACTCACGAATTTTTTGTTTTTTCCACTTCTGGTGTGTTCCCCTGTGAGATGGTTTGAACTTTATTTTACCAGCTGATTCAAAATGGAAAAGGTAAAAACACGTCGTAACACAAGTCAGAATAATTCCTAGTACTTACTTATCGTAAGTCAATTCCTAGTGAGGGCGTAGGACCGAAAGCTTGTACGCATGGCAGAGGATTTTCCCTCTTACTTAACCAGCCAGCCGGCTGTAACTTGAAGAAGAAACTTAACCTCAGCTTAACTGGGGGTATTGTGAATAGAAACATGTCCGGTAGCGTCGTTTTTCCCCTAGGACATGTAGTTTAGTGCTGACTCCGACTTTCACCCCAAAGGTTGCTGGTTCGAGTACCACACTTGCTACATTTTCTGGCCATGCTTCGGATAAAGTCGATTTATAACAATATACAGTTGTATACAGTGCTACTACAGTAATATGTGCGAAAAACAAAATTAAACATGAGTATAATTTTATCCCAGTGGCGTGATTTTTATAAATTGTTGTTGTATTGTGTATTGTATTGTATTAAAATATATTCATTCATTCATTCGGAGGGCATGTAAAGCCGGCGGTCCCGGGCTTTCCCAGTTGACTGCAAGAGAGGGCTTTACAGCCCTAACTCCGCTAGGTTGACTTAGTAATAAAACAAAAAGTAATTATTTATTTCATTTTATTAGAGAGCTGGTACGCATGGTACAGATATTTAACCAGCCAGCCGGCTGTAACTTGAGGAAGAAGACTTAACCTCAGCTTAACTGGGGATATTGTGAATAGGAACATGTTGAGTAGCTTCGTTTTTCCTCTAGGAATGAAGATAATTTGCCCATTACGAATGAGTGGATAAAGCATGTCCGGCAATAAGTTACTATTATTCCTTTGGCATGCTTAGGATATAATGTTTAATCTTCATCTTCGGATTACACAATATAATAGGGCCAACAAGTTACAACTGTAATCGGGGGATTAGTACAATCCTCAAGCAAGGGAAGCTTATCGGGAGGAAATTAGAAATTAAATTTGTACTTACTCTGCCCTAATCCATAATTTGTAATTTTGCTGACTCACGCAGTGCACAATCCACCGAATTCATAAAAAAAAGCATAAGCATAAACTCAAATTTGTGTTTTTATTCATAAAAAATATTTAGATCAATGTATTTGCTACATGATAAGAAAAGTTTAAGCAGGTATATTTATCATTTCAAGCATTTTTAGCCCTATGAACGTCAAACCCACGTTTATTGAGCTTTTGTTCCTTGTCCGGAAGCAAGTGCTAATAAGTCTGGGCGTGATTCCATTGATTCCAAGGCCGTAGCTAGGATTTTAGAAATTTCATTGGATTAATACCCAATAAAAGCAGTAGTTATTATTTTTCCTCCCTTAATCCGATTCTATTTGGTGTCAAGCCATTTTTGCCCAGGGTAGATTAATTAGTTTATCTAAGCACTATATTTATATCTGTGTCAATCAGCTCTAAAATAAAAATAGTAATATTTTCGTTCTTCAATAGTATGTTTAACGTTACATAACCTATAAAAATAAAATCGAATGATATTTTTGTGCAATATTAGATGCGAGTTATAGTAATTTTGGATGACTAAATTGACAGGACTATATTTTAAATATTGAAGACATCATTTTTCGATTTGGTTTTTTGCATTTTCTAAGAACATTTTGCACAGTAGTGTATATTGTTCTTTATACCATCGGAAAGTAGAGATTTCAACGAACAAAAGGCTTACCTATTTTTTTTAAAAAATTGACATTTTGACGTGAGATTTTTCGATTGAAAATTAGGGTGCTTTTTCCAAATGTAGTCAAAATTAGTTGGAAAAAATTAATATTTTAATTCAAAAAAAATTACAGTGTATTTAGAACATACAAAAAAAGTTTTCCCTAATTTCCACGCAAAAAATTTTTGTTTTTGTGAAAGTTAAAAATAAAAAACCAAAACCCTGGTTTTTGGCATTTTTTTCACCAAATTTGAGGTTATGTGAAAAAAGTATAATTGCTAAAGCTGTTGTACATCCTCTTATTACCTACCTTTTTGCTATTTGACGTTTTTCCATAGGACTAGTAGTTTTGTCGGAAATGAAGATGTACCGTATTTCACCCTTAAAAACCACCCCTACCTGCCTCCCGAACTCAGATCGCCCGTAATTTATTTTTCCTTTAATGTCTGTCATATTATCCTCCATTTCCAATGGGTTTCATTCTACTATAATTTAATGTTTTTTTCCCACCATTTTTCAAGGTATCTACCCTGGGCCATTTCATTTCGGGGGGGGGGGGGTTGAACCCCCCCATGAACCCCCCTCCTGGCTACGGTCTTGATTGATTCATACCCATACACACCCATTTAGAATTCCAGCCTAACTAATAGGTACGGAGTGCAAAGTTTTAACTGGAAAATGGCTCCAACGGCAAACTAAACAAATTACAAGATCTCAGACTCAATTAATTTTACCTCTTCACGATTAACGAAGGAGTAGAAATTTCGCTAACACATGAATTTTATTAACAACATAACCTATATATACTTACTTAGTAGGTAAGTGATTAAAACTGTGTTTAATATTTCTCCTGTAAACTCCCCTTCAGCTATTCCTGTGGCATATCTTTTTGAATTGATAAAAAGTTTTTTTTAAGTTGTGATTTCATTGACAATTTTATATTTTCGGATCAATCTTGTATGGGGCACTAATAGACAGTAAGCATACATAACGTCACTAATTTAACACCATTGCCAATAACCTTCACCAATAGATGACGTTACTACCACAATAAGTGCGTATATACCTACAATATACATCTACGAGTATAATTTTTAAGGCTGAGACACTATTTTTTATATTTAGTATTCGGTATTCTGTCAGGACATGTAGCGTACTGGTACGGACTCTGACTTTCACCCGAAAGGTTGTTGGTTCGAGTCCCACACTGGCTACATTTTCTGGCCATGCTTCGGAGGGCATGAAAAAACAGGCGGTCCCGGGCCTTCCTAGTTGAGTGTAAGAGAGGGCTTTATAGCCCTAACTCCGCTGGGTTGGCTTAGGCGCCCATTCCACATACGTACAACGTCAATGAAAATTATGAAATTGAAGGTGGTAGCAGACATTAAAGACATACTAAAAATTCTGCTACCACCTTCAATTTCATAATTTTCATTGACGTTGTACGTATGTGGAATGGGTGCCATAGTAAAGAAACAACAAAAGTCCTCATTTATTTATTCATTTAAAAAGGTTAATCGTATACAAACAATTTAATGAATGCATCCGATCAACCTCATCAATCGCCTCACTAAGTAACCTAATAGGTATACTTGTGTAGAGTTACGACACGTCTCCGATCGCAAGGCGTGTGGAGACTCGCACAAGTACAACCTTACCAACGAAGTTGCTAATTAGATAAACAGCTCCAGGGAAGAACGGGATAGTAGATTGCTGATAAGTTAATTGTGTTATGGACGGTAGAAAATTAAATTTACTAGCAAAGTAATATTGTGCCGGAGAAGCATTTCCGACATTTATGATGGTAAGTAAGTACGTGCTGGACTTGAGTGCCCCGGAGACTTTTCCAGACAATAATTTGTTAAGGTCTCTGCAACCAACCATTTTTTTAAGTTGATCAATGAGTGCGTGCTAAAGGTATCTAAGACTATTAAATCATCATAAGACGACGTTTTAATTGTCTTCGGAGCCTGTGATGATCATACAAAAGAGTTTTGACTGAGAATTAAGGAAGGAATTTTAACGAATGTCTGAGTACGAGGTACCAAGTTAAGGCAGAAATTGCCAAAGCCAAGAAAATGGAATAATGAAAATTTGTATATACAAAATCCAATTTTCGTAAAACAGGAAACTATTTACCCCTCCGTAAAATCTGTTTATTGCACTTTTTATTGTGTGTCTCTAGAGCAATAATAATTCAGGTGCGAAAGTGCGTATTTAGTAATAACGCGTGCAGTTTGTTTTTAATGGATTTTTCATAAGACCATCTTATATCTTTGTGGCTTTGAATCAAGAAATTAATTAATTTAGTCAAAAACATCCAGACCTATAGATCGATTACAACAGCCCAGTATGTTTTCAAGCAAAGATAAAACATTATAAAACGTGCAAAATATCCAGCAGTGTTCAACAGATCGCTGAGGAAGCCCACAGCTGATCCAGACAGAGCGGCTGCTGAGTTGTCATGGCAACAGCCTCACCTCATCCCTCCTCCCACCCCCTTCCCTCTCACTGTACAGCTCTGTCGTGTCTTTTAATTGTGTTACTTCGAGTTGAGTTATTCTCCATTAAATATTGGTTTCACTCAGGCGCGCCATTTTTACGTTGACATTTATCTCGAATACAAATAAGGCGTATTCCAATTGAACTGCCTAGAAGCCAAGGGGTGCAATTGACATTTTTTGCGCTTTGGAGTCAAGAGACCCATGCTGTTACTCTAGCTGCTTTTTATCCTAAAATCAAAAAAAGAATATTGAGATCTGTCACTTTGACAATGCTAGAATTCACTGCACATTTTCAATCGAGTTACAAACTTTAACCTCAATTACCTCCAATGTTTATTTTTATCACTTGCACCCCCTGGCCTCTAGGCGTTTCAATTGCAAATAGTTGGCTTCATGTCTGTGACGCCCTTTTTCATTGCGCATATCGCAATGCACGGAACAAACCTTATGTTATGTTTTACAATGTTTCACTATATCTCTGTACGTATAGCGTCCAGGACTTATATTTGCAGATAATCTAATTAGGATACATCTTCACAATACATCTATAGAATTCCATTCACAACCTTTACAATTTCTACTTCTTCCTCTTCTGCTTTAAATGTCTCTTTTCCCAAAGATTGGCGATCATCATGGCAATTTTGACCTTGGAGACTACATACTGCTCTGAAAAGGGTGCTCCTGTCAAACCACTGCCACAGGTTTTTCAACCAGGATATTATTCTTCATCATTGGCCCTCAGTCCTTCTAGTAGGAGATCCGAAGTAAGATCGACCTTTACCGATCTGGTTATTGGATGAAAATGGTTTTATAAGCAATTTAGTAGGCTAAAAATCATAAAAAGATGAAGACATATTCTCGGATCTCTTTGTCATACGGTCACCTTCGCATTTAAATTTCATTTTTTTAAATTCGGCAACCCTCATTCTGGCCAGGATTTTTACAGGCAACCCTCTTACATCATCGTATTCGCAATAAAACGGCGCTTATTTCTATGTAATTCATCTATATTTTATATATATATATTTTATATATTCTATATAATTCATCCAATAAACAAGTAGGTGAAGATACCTATATTTTTAGTACCTCTTTAAACCTTGGCAACCCTATGTATGGCCAAGAAAAATATAGGCAACCCTACGTTTTCATTCACTATAGACTTAGTACTTATGGCTAGTGTAAAAGTTTAAACATAAACACATCGGTGAAAATTCGACAAAAAAGTGATTTTTGAATTTTGAATTAATGGTAGCCTGGCCAGGATTTTTCCAGGCAACCCATTATTTTTATGATCTTTAACCTACTAAATTGCTTATAAAACCATTTTCATCCAATAACTAATAAATATAGACTGTAGAGTTATCAACCACACCTCTTATAAAAAATGTTCATCTCCATCTAAATCTAGATTTTTATGTGTAGGCCTAGTACTATATGTGGCCGTCACTAACACCAAGTTTCGGAACTTGATTTGCACACCAATCAATTGGTAAAGTTTAATGGCAATGGTGTAATATTATTACTTTCCGATTTATACGCAGTACTAGGTATAAGGAAAGCTTTGTGATGGTCAAAATTTTCGGTTCCAAAATTTCGAGAGAATTTTGAGATCCCAGGAACCCAAAAAAGTGTTTTTTTACGAAATGTCTGTCTGTCGCTCTGTCTGTCTGTTCATTGATTTCCGGGCAAACTAATCAGTGGATTTGGATGAAATTTGACATGTAGGTTCACCAAAATCATACCTCGAGACCATTTTTTATTATTTTGGGCTAACTCAATTTGAGGGGGTTTTATTTTCAAAAAACTCCAAAAAAAGTCTAAAAAAATTATTTCCAAAAAACGGCTCCAACGATTTCTTTTAGATTCACATATATTGTAGTCGTTATTAATTTTGACATTATGCAGGGGGTCGCTTGCCCCTTGATAGTTAGCTTCTGGGGGTAACAAAATAAAAATAACTAAAGTTTAATGAAAAATGACTACAAAATAATTTTTCTGCGAAACCTTTCTATCGATGATTACTACCATCAGGCATGTTTTAGGTGTTAAATTGAGTAACGAAACCGGACAGGTTGCTTTACCAAAAAACTATTTGGTTTTATGCAAAAAAAATTTTTTTGAAGAAATTATAGAGAATTCAGGCTCCTATACATCACGTGCCGTACACCAGGTAGAATGGAGTTTTAAGGATTTTTATGTGTGGAGAGGGGTTACCTCACCTCCATTGACGTCAGATGGACCCCCCCCCCCCGCGGGATCCGAAATTGAACCATAGGGAAATTATTTACTATGAAGTAACTCATTATCTCTATCTGTTACGGTCATATACCGTAGCATATAAAGAGGCAGGATTGGAAATCGGAGTGAACCTAGGAACGACCCTGAGGAGTAGCTAGGGTGGGCCACCAGCCACTCAGGGTCTATATCTGTATGTTTAATATGTTTAGCTTATAAGGTAGTATAGTTTATAAATAGTGTTTTTGTGTATTCTGTTTTACGGTTTGTACCCTGTCTTTTAATTTGTGTTTATTATATCGTGAGTTCTCGCATCGGAAACACGGGTATTTTCATTGCCAGCAGTAGTTTTCCCCAACCGGCCAGGCTGCCACAGCCTCTTCAACACTATCTACTAATTTATAAATTGGAAAGCATGTTCGAGTAAACTCGGACCGGTTCTTTATCAAAGGGTTCGTTGGGCTTACATTGCCTGCTGGGTTGATAGTAATCAGAAGCAGGGGCCTCACACTCATCGAACAATTAGGGCTGATTTGTACACAAAACAGACAAAGATGATGTCCAATACTACAATGGATGGATTTCGGTAACTGCCCGATCTGTATTAAAGCCAGCCACATACCATATAACAAAATGTAGGAAAACATTTCATCTAGAGGACACGACCCAATTGATTGTTGTGCAATTGATACGTCCTGTGCAATTGGAAACTTTTCAAAAAAACGGAAAGTGGGTCGTGTCCCGAGGGACCTTAATTTTACTGTAGACAGTCTCGAAGATGGGGGGGGGGGGATAAATTTATCGGGAATTTGTGAGATGAGGTAAGCAGTGGTTAGCAGCAGGTTGATTGGGTTACGTGGGTAATTATTTTGAGGGCCCGGGGCGGATATATGACCTGGTTTGGCCCCGGACGTTTATTGATAGCAATGATTGATGATGGCTCCCTCTTCCTTCATCCGCTTAAACAAATGAATATAACAGAAATCGACAGCTCTTGATAAGCTTTGATCTATTCTACTTGACATACCGTACATCGTACATTACTGTATTTGCAAAAGCCCGTACGCCTTGGGAACGGGGATAGTGCATATTGGTTTAGAAAACATGGACATCGTCTTTTGTACTGAAATAACTTACATTGTGTGTAAGGTACGGTTAACATGTAAAGTTTAACAAGTTTTGGACATGATCCATTACAATTGTTTCCCTTGTTAGAGTCACAGAATGTGTTAGAATTGGGTGCATTTGTTAGAATATGGTAGGATAAAAATTTATGGTAGGCTAACATACAGTTTTTGTCAATTAAAATGCTAATGGGAAGCTACTAAGAGCAAAAGAGCCCAAGTATGTATTAATATAGGCTTACCATAGTTTTAGGGAGATTCATCTACCTATTGAGATGGCAACCAATGTTCGACTTTCGGAAAATTTCTTCCCAACTTTTCCTTTAATGACCCCCTGAGCCTATAACCACTCTCCGTTCAAAATGTTACATATGCAATGTGTATGTGTATATGTACAGGTATGTATAACGATTTTAGGAAACACTCTTACTTCCGTAAATATTATCTGATTTTGTGAAACTTGGCACAAAATTAAACATACAAATGACTTGATCGAGGTTGTTAACCAGCTAGATCCCCTATTTAGTTACAAGATGGCGGCCGATTGAAACCTTATATAATTCATATCTTAATTAATACTGGTCGCAGAGGAATGAATTAAAATTTGACTGAAAGCCCCTATTATTATCTACGATAATGGTTATCATCACTTTTTACGACAAATCAACGATTTCAAGATGACGTCCAGTTAAAGTAAAAATAATTTAATAAGTATAAGTTCATAGTCGTGAGAGTTTATTGTGTGTTGATGTTGTGGTCGGGAAAATAATGAAGTAATTTTAATTTTTTATTACATGTATAGCATAGGTAGCGTAGAGAAAAAGCAGGGTCTGGGGAATCTCCCTACGCCTGATCGGTCAGAACCGAAAGGGATTTTTAGAGTTCAAACCGGGACAGAATGGAAAAAGGCATTCTATCCAGTGCAAAAAAGTTCAATGGAAAAGCAATTTAATATAGCGTACATTTTTATTGGAAAACACAATTTTTTTATAGAGTTTTGCGCGTTCAAATGAGTACATGTTTCACGTCTAAGCTTTGGATCGAATATTGGAACAATAGTTGAGTGTGTAATAGAACCAATTAAGGGCATTTGAACTAATTTTAATATTTAACAAAATCATGACTGGCTGAGACACCCGGGTCAAGGCTTTTAAACTGGGACAATGCCGGCCAAACCGGGACGTTTGTTAAGCAAATATATTAATATGAAAAGGAGGTTTCCGGGTTAGCATAGGATTCCTCTCTGGTCATTGTAATTTGAATGGACACATGGCAAACACATAAGTGTCAGACAGTCAAGAGCTTGCAGACTCTGCAATGAAGGAGCATATGCTCGGAAAACTTGGAGTTAAATTTAAATGACCGACACTCCAGAACCCCCTCAATGGCTCATCTTAGGGAACGTGACTCTTACAAGCGCGATATCTCAGGAATGGAGGACCTTAAAAAAAAAAGATTTTGTTGTTGAGAATTTAAAGATCTACAACTTTGGTTGGCTAATCTAAAATATTTTGATAAAACTTATCGTTTACAAAAAAAAAAACATAAAACCTGAAATTGTGGCCTTTGACCCGAATAACTTTTTTAGCACCCATGGGATCGTTGGGAATTTTGGTATTTTATTTATAATATTTTATTTATAATAGGCCCATGTATACCCAAGGTCTGTACCAAAATTTGGCTGTGTCGGAATTTTTGTTATTTACAATGTCCAAATTGACTGGGCTAATAGGCTTAAGTGCATACAGAACTCCTATACCCCAATTTAATTATAAAATTAATAATAAAAACTTTCGTTATAATAATAGTTTCCTGAAGGACTTTCTATAGATCTAGGTCAACAGTGCCCCATTGGTCCCTTGTCCAATATCAACGACCCCCACCCCCATGGATTTCGCACATTACATAGGCTATATTGTACTAGTCTACGCCCTCGATGTCAAGCTACACCGGCTACAAACAGTAATCGACAGGCTGAGATAAGCTTATCATTGAGGCAACGTAGCAGGCAAAGCGAAATCATGACTTAACCAAGTACAGATACAAGCCAAGCTTTTCTTATACTACTCGTAAGTATAAATAGGAAAGCAATAACTATGTATGACACTGATTCGCTGACGAAATTAGCAATTGACAGTAAGCAAGGTGACCTTGAAAAGTGGTTTGATTAAAAGCCGTCTCAAGGGTTTTGTCAATGATTTGCTGTGGCCAGAACTTCCATGTTAGTCTTTACATATATATTTTACCAAGGTCAAAGTTTTCTTCGGAAAGTTTTTATAGCTTATTTCGAGGCGACTACTTCGATTTCACACTGATAAAGTTGGTAGGCAACTACCGTACTGACAGCCTTGAGCAAGATCTCGATTTTCCATTTTCCCTTTTTCATTTTCCATTTCACATTTAGATTTAATACTTTTAAAATATCATGAAAATTTACCGGACAAGATGGAAAAAATTAAAGATTGAAACATGCATAACAACTAGCAACTCAAGAAAATAATAATTATGCCAAGTCGCCAATAAAAGTCAATCAATCGCATTTGCTTGATGTCAGTTTTCCCATAAAATTTCCCAATTTGATGACGAAGCTGTCGCGGATAGCTGAAAGGGTATAAAAGTTTGGGAACACGAAAAGGGATTCATTTCCAAGACAAAAGAAATTTTTGTCCAGAAAAGCAACGCATGCGGTTCAAAGATAAAGGAATTTTCATTTTTGCACTGTCAGCCCAACTCGCACTATAAAAGGGATTGACAGCTTCAGGCGTCAGGTCCGAAAGGCCGAAAAAAAGGGATCGTTCTTTGTGTGTAAGCATTTTTGAAGTAGCCAAATGCAAGCAACAAGCAGGCTATGCTCTGTTATTTTAGAATGTAGAGGGAATGCGACAGATAGCATTCATCTAGGGCACGTGTCGGGAATCTCTTCGATAATTATTTCGCATGCCTTGGCATATGTTAAAACCTCTGTCAGCAGCCAATGCCAAAAACGTTAAGCAGGTGAAAAGCTAAAAGGGGGTCTAACTGGTTGTTCTTCTTCTTCTGAGGTCACAATCTCATGGTTGGCAGCAACTCTATGCATACCATCCTCCAACTCTCTCGGCCCTGCGCGTTCCTTCAGTTGATCCACGAATTCCTTCTTCGGCCGCCCTCTTCTATTGGGTCCTTTCACTTCGGCCTCAATGATGGTGTATACCAGAATTTCGTGTCTTAACAACTGCCCTACCCATTTCGCTCTTCAATTTTTTTTTTTTTTTGGTTTGTTATTAATCGGTTGCTTATCTGAAAAGTGGCCAGTTGTCCAATAGGCAGGTTCAGCACAGCGTTACTTCCGGTACTCAAACGCCAAAAGCTCCACAGATATAAGTCTCACAATGGTGTTAAATACATCAATGGAAAGCTTATTTAATTAAACAGAACATTTACTAAACAGGTGTTTGCGTTTTGTGTTTTATTATGCCTATAATATTAATATTTCTTTATCGCACCGCACCGAGGAGGTCTCGTGGGGAACATGTCTTGTTGGCTGTAGCTGTAATATATATGCCGCGATGGCTGTACTGGGAAATTTCAAAAACAATTCAAAGAATATGGCCCTCTATAAATACGTATTGCCCTTCTAAATGGGTGGCGCTCAGATCTCACATTAAAGTGTCATATATCCCAGAGCAGTAACCGCATTTATTGCTTCTACATGATGAGAACTGAGTAAAAGGTATTGGATTGGGGTCATTACGATCGGGACGCAATCTGCAATATCCATATTGAATGTTCGGTATAAAGGAAAATTAAAATAGCGAGAAATGTAATTGCTGCAGTTATCCGTGAAATTTCCGATGAGATACTCGCTTCTATTCTTTCCATTCAAAGCTTCTTCATTTTGACGCCTGTATTGCATATATTACAAAACTATTTACAATGATACTAATTATACCAGATACTATTGTAATGGTACCAGAAGTAACAAATAATTGTGAAATTGGTAATTTTGCGTTTGTGTGGTGCCCATGCCCGTGCTTCTAAATTATTCTTTCCATTCAAAGCTTTTTAATATTAACGCCTGTATTGCATATATTACAAAACTATTTACAATGATACCAATTATACCAGATACTATTGTAATGGTACCAGAAGTAACAAATAATTATGAAATTGGTAATTTTGCGTTTGTGTGGTGCCCATGCCCGTGCTTCTAAATTATTCTTTCCATTCAAAGCTTTTTAATATTAACGCCTGTATTGCATATATTACAAAACTATTTACAATGATACCAATTATACCAGATACTATTGTAATGGTACCAGAAGTAACAAATAATTATGAAATTGGTAATTTTGCGTTTGTGTGGTGCCCATGCCCGTGCTTCTAAATTATTCTTTCCATTCAAAGCTTTTTAATATTAACGCCTGTATTGCATATATTACAAAACTGTTTAGTGATATTAATTATACCAGATACTATTTTTTTTTTTTTTGTATAATAATCATAACGCAATGCCCTTTGGGGCTTACGCGTTGTATGTTTATGTGTTGCAATGCTGTGGTTTTGAATGGGGTTGGTGTGGTGTGCACTACTGTTTTTTCCGCAAACTGCTATAAGCGCGCTGGACAACGAGTTGCCCAGGTACCGTCAACAACAGTTTACCTTACTAATACTAATTGTACCAGAAGTACTAAATAATTATAAAATTGATAATTTTGGGTTTGTGTGGTGCCCGTGCCATCGTATTATTCGTGAACAAGAGACTATTCTCTAAATAAATAAATAAATTAAGACTGTTTAACATAAATTTAATGTTTTTATCCAGTTTCATAGAACATGGAAATGTAAAAAAATCAATAATGTCCCATTTGCAATTTTCATCTGTCCAGGTCACTTTTGGATAGTTAGAAAGTATCAAATTCAGGTTCATGGCGAAGAGGAAACACCGATTGTTCATAAATATTAAAATTTTGTGCATGAGGTTTAATTTCGAAATTACGTTTTAAATTATATGTCCTGTGGTATTTTTGTAAAGAATGCTTCGGGCATACCAAATATATATAATATGAAATAAAAATAATATAATAAGTAAATATATTAAACCCATTTAAAAAACACGTAATAAATTTGTATTTACGTCTCGAATATTTTATAATTTATTATTTAGCCGAGATTCAAACCCCGATCTATGCCTTGCTGATGGGACGAGTGCAGTGGTAACACAATGGCCCAGCAAGGTACGAGTATATACGGTAGATGGTGGGTTCGAAGCCCTGATTTTTCTTGATTCTCTAATTTCGGTTATTGAATTGTGAGTTACGCGAAAGTACAATATTAAGGAATATTAAATAAAAATTTGAGACATAAATACAAATTTTGAGTGTTTTTTAAATGTCTAATATATATTTTATTATTATTCATATAATTATTTATATTATTACCGTACTGATTTTTCTTGATTCTCTAATTTCGGTTATTGAATTGTAAGTTATGCGAAAGTACAATATTAAGGAATATTAAATAAAAGTTTGAGACATAAATACAAATATTGTGTGTTTTTTAAATGTCTAATATTTATTTTATTATTATTCATATAATTATATAAATTATTAACGTACTGATTTTTCTTAATTCTCTTATTTCGGTTATAACGAGGAGGGTTGCCTCTCAGCCAATTTAACGACTGTAATATATACCATAATTATAATACTACAAATGTTTTACAAGTAAAAATTAATGACGCCATTCGATCACACAGTATCAAAATGTTCAATGGTACTAAATGCAAAGTTTCTAATTTACGGTTCAGCTGTTCAATAAATCAGGTTATGCGGCACATTAATAGTTGATAATGGACGCATGTAACATTCAATTAAGTTTTTCATTACCGTAGTGTTGCACCCACATCGTTACTTTATGACCGGCAAGTGTATATACATTTACCCGATATTAACTCAATATTATCGTTGAACGGGTATACAAGATTCATGAGAAAAGCGGGGAGGGAACGGGGTTACTGCAAATGACATTTGTATTCATGATACATGAGAATATATAGATTCTTTAAGAGAATATAACTGCACGTAGTCTGGACAATCCTGGATCAACATTTAACGTGACAGTAGAGGATAAGGCGCGTAGGCTTCGTTTTTTTTAGTGTACCTTCTTATTGCGAGCTCTTGAAATCTGGATACTGCAAATGAATGGGTTGGAAGCCAATGTGTACAAGAACTGTCAGCCTGATTTTGAGAAAAATGCAGCTGAAGTTTGATAGTCTGTATCCTTTTAACGGGGGCCAATATTTTCAACCCCTTATAGCGCAGCAACTAGGCTATGTATGATAGAGGTATACCGTTCTGCTGCTCACATAAATTCATCTCTCGGAGATTGTTATGGTGCACTTGTTTAAAAAAGTAAGAAACCAATCCATGTGATCGGAGACGTGTCTCAACTGAAGTAGCGTATTAAGTTACATTAATGAGGTCAATTGGATACATTCATTAAATTGTTTCTATGGGAATTATCTTTTATTCATTGATTTATTATGCCGTAGATGTAGAAGTCCTGTAAAAAAAATCTAAATGGTTTTTCTTGAGTCACATACTCACGGGTTCTGTTGCAATAAAATACTTGCAGCATGCATAAGTGCAACTTGACGTTTTGCAATTGCATTTGCAATGGATGCAGACGGAAAGGTAATTGAGAACGCCATTCCTATTACAATTCAAAAGCCCGTAAGACATTCCACCAGCTTACACTTATCAAACTTGCAACTCAAAACGCCAAGAGCTTCTCACAATAGCTGCTCTATCTATTATGGTATTCCGTTTCCCACGAGAGCCTGGTATTATTCGAAGGTATCTTTAAATGCGCTAGTAACTTATAATGAGACTTGGAATTGTAATAATATCAAAGGAAATGGTATGGTTACATTACTCTGGAAATGGGAGTAAACTACGAATGGTGAAATAAATCAATATATATTTATGTTGAATTATACAATGAAGTAATGAACAAGTAATTGACAAGAAAGAATAAAGTCAAATCGTCAAAATATCGTCAATAGCTTCTCACAATAGCTCTTCAATCCATTATGGTATTCCGTTTCCTATGAGAGCCTGGTATTATTCGACGGTAAATTTAAATTCGTTAATAACTTATAATGAGACTTGAAACTGTAATAATATCAACGACAATGTTAAGGCTATACATTTCTCTGGTAATGGGAGTAAAATGAACTACCAATGGTTGAATACTATTATAAACACTATTTGCGGACGACATAAGTCTCACAGGAAGCTCCCGAGAAGACATCCAAGCGAAGCTGAGTAGAAGGGTAGAAGTAATCGAAAGCCAGGGCTTGAAAGTAAACCACAAAAAAAACTAAGTATATATAGACAATGGAGAGAAAGTTGATGAGCGCACTTTTGAAATAGAAGGCACCTACCTCGAAAAAGTGAACAATTTCAAATACTTTATTGGGTCCACCCTAAAAATGGGAGGTGGTTGTGAAGAGGACGTGCGCAAGAGAACCTCGATAGGCTGGCTGATATGGCGGGACATGAATGGCATCCTAACAGACAGAATAATAAATTAGTAAATGAATATACTGTATGTATATTTATGTTAAATTATGCAATCAATTAATCAACAAATAAACGACAAGAAAGTATAGAGTAAAATCGTCAAAACATCGTCAAAATCAGGCAGTTCTATCATTTTCATTGTGCTAGTGCCTCAGTGACAGTGTGGAACTTTCTCTAAGAGATGGTCTCTAAGTAATTTAGGGTTGCACCAGAAGTAAGAAGAAGAAGATAAAGAGGAAAGAGGATAAGAAATTGAACAAGACGCAGAAGAAGAAAACACAACTTTCATTGTACTGTGAACAACAATCAACTACAGGGCTCGGGTGAACGAAGAAATTCTTTATACCCATTGATAACCAACAACTAGATAAGGGCCCAAACCTTTCTCCCTTCGGAGATTCTAACTAGGGTAAAGCTTAGCGAACATGGATGGAGAAAAGTTTTTTTTAGGAGAAAGGGGAGAAAACACCAACAACCGTGACAGCAATTGATACACGTTCATAGGGACACGGCGGGAAACTTTTGTTTTAAAGAATTATCCAGGGGTGATATCCTAAAATGAAAGCAGGTAAATGGGGAAAATAAATACCGTACACTCTTGTTCCCGGGAGAAGTTTTATATCCTGATGGTACTTGTAGTTTCCGAAGTGATTCTCTTGCAGTTATATAGAGGGCACTTTGCTGAATTAATTGTTTCATTCATTTAATGGAATGGTCTGCCTTTTTTATGTAAACTAACGAACCTTATGGAAAGAAAGAACAACGAATGGGCGGGGAAGAGATTAATAATTAAAAAAGAGCTGTTAAGTAGTTGTACACTATGGATGCAGTTCGGTTTAACTTTTAAGGATCATTCTGTAACATATTATTAAGAATAACGAATTGGCGAACCCCCCTCCCCTTTTTTGTGCTAAGTCCATATTTACAGGAAATATCGATCGCAGTGCCTTCAAAAAATTATATGGTATATAATACTGACTTTAAACTAACTTATGTTCATAGGACATGCTAACGTAGAAAATTAGCACCCCAAAATTTGTTGGGTTTCTTGACTTTTTATTATTTTAATTAATTAACAAAGCAAGTTATTAAAAATTTGGCTCATTTAAGTTGTAGAAGACTACTTCAAGGATCATATAATCGGGTATTTTTATTTTTCAGTTTTGCAGTTTTTCCACAAATCCCAGACTACGTTAACTTTTAGTCCTCACTTGTGTTTATTTTTTGAAAGAACTAAGGTGTCAAACATTTAATATTTCCTGTTATATGCGAAGCATGAAGTAGTCTTCTACAACTTACATGAGCCAAATCTTTAATAACTTGTTTTGTTAATTAATTAAAAAATAAAAGTCAATCAAAACAACGAATTTTGGGGTGCTAATTTTCTATGTAGCATGTTCTTTTAAAGAGGCAGGCAACCTCCTCGTTATAACCGAAATGAGAGAATTTTACTTCTTCTTATGAATTTTACTCAATATGGATCCATACGAAAACCGCCTTAACATTTCATCTGTAGGCTATGAGGTATACAAGAATTTTAATTAATTTTTATTCCAACCAAAAAGGAAAAGTATAATGCATGCAGGTATGCTTTATTCAAGCTTAAACTTTCATGATGATACAGAAATCAGGAAACCCGCAGAGCTACGGAGAGGGTTCGAAAATGAGAAGGCTACAAAAACATTAATTCGAGCTTTTTGTAAATCCGACGAAAATGGGAATGAAGTCTACTTGGGAGCACACCCACATCAAAGTAATCCCCATCACAAAAAGGGGAGAAAGAAAAAGGCTTGGAAGGATGTATCGCGCCATATACAGTGCAGTAGATCGCCTATACAATATAGTTACCATGCGTAACAAATGCCACTTAATTAAGGCTTTTGTTCAAATTCAATCTCTGTGAAGGAGAAGTAATATACAAACAAAACCCTCGAAAATGTTTTTTTATTTTTTTTATTTTATGATACCCAACCATTTTTACTTTCAAGGTACCACTGACTAAATGAATGACTCGGGATATGACTCATATCATTTGTCCTACAATACAATACATACAGGCTAGTCTATATACATAAAGCAAAGTCGGGTTAGATACTAGAACACTATCGACTTCGGTGGCATGGTGGCAGCGTGCTTGTACTTGTGCGAGTCTCTACTTGCCATACCATGCGATCTGAGACGTGTCGTAACTCAGCACAAGTATTAATTTACTCATTGATATTGATACTTGATGATGATACTGAATTGAGGCAACTCAATTGGGGCGATTGAATTGGATATACATTCAATAAATTTTTTGTATGCAACTAACTTTAAAAAAAAAAAAAGTATAACTCAAAATTGGCTGGACTAATTTTAATTATCTCTTATTATTTGTTGGATCCATCTCACCTCCCTGTAACATAGGCTAGAAACTATTGAAATATAGAAAAAGAACCGGCCCGAGTTTACTCGCACATGCTTTTCTATTTATCAATTAGTAGATAGATAATATAATTTAATATGAGGATGCCGCCTTGCTGCATAACAATAAACCGGGGGAAAACTAAATTCAGTTAAGAAGTAAAGCGGCACTCCCATTTTTCAATACATAGCGCTGCGCAATAAAACTCCTCTGGAAAACTTTACTAATCGGGGTAAGATGGTTATATATTGGCTGAGAGCCTGAAACTGCCCTTAAAAAGACACATTTTAATAAAATCCACAGGTTATACTACAATATTGTTGAATTTTTCAGTAAAACAATTTAAGGTGCAAAAATATTCAAGAAAATAGAGATGAGTAACTCGAACTAGACATGTGTCATCTGACTGCAAGTGAATATTTCTGTATGTCTTGTGAATGCAATTGCAGATAGAACAAACAAGTTGACATGTGTCTGCAATTCAGACAGAACGAATCGAAAACTTCAACATCAGGCGAGAAATTGCTTCCAATTTCTCATTCAAATTTCAAATTCTCACTATACTTCTGGAAAAAGCAAATCAATAGGAAAAGCACATTCCCAACTAAGCCAATGAACGTCGAATGAATGAATGTCGGGGCAAACTCCACCGCAGCGATTTATAATCAGGCATGTAAGAAATCAAATGATGATGCTTTCGATAAGTAAATAATGGCATCTTATGGAAAATATATAGGCAAAAATAATGCAAAATTGCAATAGATATCGGGTATTCATCTGATTTTCTGATTAATCTATGGTGGCAAGGTGGTACGAGTCTCTACATATACCATGCGATCGGAGACGTGTCGTAACTCGTGATGTGACGTCAGAGCATATTTTAAGAAATTCCCACTGGGTGGCACAAATTGAAATCCTATATAGGCTAGATTCGCCAAGATCTGATGTGGTTTCGCTCTCCATGTGTGAATGAGTGTGTGAATGAGTGTTATAATTTTTTGTGTATTTGCAACTATTTTTGTATTTTCAGCTTTGTAACACTAATTAACTAGCCCTCTAGTTCAGTGTAAGAAAGGGCCCGAAGGCCCTAACTCCGCTAGGGGAGCCTAGTGCAATAAAGAAAAAATTATTATTAATTATTATTATTGGCCTAGTGTAAATTTTGCTTGTATCCACCCCCCCCCCTCTCCATAAATAAGTTCAGATTAGGTCTATTATCCTTTTTACTGCTGCCACGGCTTCTTCGGTCACGTTAAAAGCAAAATTGGCGCCATAAATACGCCGGACAACGTAACTTTTTTTTTTTTCTAATTTCTAGTTTTTGTTAGTCTTGGAATTTGAAATTTGTGCCCAATTTGTGGGGGGGAATATGCCCAAAAGTAGGGGGCAAAATCACCTCACTGAGGGGCACGCTTGCCCCAATGGGGCTTCTTCAAAATATGCTCTGTGTGACGTGACGTACACTCTTAAGTGAATGAGTAAGAACCCCTAACTCCGCTATGGTGGTTCAGTTATATTTCATTAGTCACTAGTTCATAGTCATTATTGAATAATTATTAGTTATTAATTATTTTATCATAAATCCCTGTGGACGTAGTGTAGTGTTAGATTTACAGATGTAGGTCACGTTGTTAAATCATTTTCCACTTGGATAAACCAATCGAAATCACAAAACTTAATTAAGTTGCAAGGAGGAACAAGGTCACCTGTTCCAGTTCCATTATCTAATATTCGTTATTCCAGCACATTGTGTAAGTAACCCAAATAAATACGTTAAATAGAAATAATAGCTATGGTATAATAGAAGAATATAACGCAAAAATTAAGAGCTATAATGGACCCCACATTTTCCGTTTTCTTTAACAGTGCCAATTTTCCCATAACATTTCAATCGTAGAGTAATAAATGAAATGTCATATAAATAAAGAAAAAATTGCGAATTCTCTGATATCTTGATCTCTCGGTTCGTACCATTTTCAATCAATCAGGAAAGAAACCGCTCCCTCTCTTACTATGTAAGGCAATCGTATACTTTACCATGGTAAAGTACTGCAGTAAGCCAACAAACAGGAAATATTTCTAAATTATAACAACAAACCAGCTGAAGATATCGTTCTAGGCAAAATTTCAAGACACCTACTGGCCATTAATAACTCTTGTTATATTATGTTAATAGCCGTCAGAGTTTGTCCGTCTGCATAAATTAATCATCTGGCTATGTACAGTTCTACACCTGCATACTGTACTGAATTGTATGGTACCGTACCATTGCAGATGAATAAGCTCCAATAATAAATGCATGATATAACGCCGTCAAATAAAAAAAATACTGCATCAAAATTGCCAACGGAGGTACGTTTTCCCAATAAATTATTTGCAATTTCGATGTCCTAGCAATGTAAAACTTCATTACTTTACCAATTCATTTGATTTCACCTCGCTAGAACAACATTATACCAGACAGTGAATACATTTCTTCTTCTTCTTCCTCACTATCTAAATGCCGTGTGCGCAGCCTGAAGGGGTCACACCGTACCCATTTCTTATATTCGACCCAGTCGGACGCTAACGTCTTGAGCTGGGCCATTGTTTTTCCTCTTTCTCCGGCAAGTTGTTCGACTCTTTCCTCGAGAGGGTTGTCCTCGGTCTGCGGATACGTCTTCTACTTTGTGGCCTTGCTTCCGCCAACCTCCGGGTGGTCCTGTTCTCGTCCATTCTTTGGACGTGGCCGAGCCATTGCAGCTGCTTGTTCTCGATTCTTCTCTCAATGGAATCCACTTGCAAGTCTTGTCTCATGCGGTTATTTCGGATTCGGTCCCACCTTGTTCGACCAGCAAGGGAGGACTGAATAAATTTCTTACTTTTCTAATTTCTCATCTTTACCAGGACGGATCAGTTTGTATCCGGAGCGTACAGCACTTCAGTAGGCCTATACTATGCCGATAAAGAATAACCTAGCTATATTTTCATATTTTTGCAGCTGTGAAACGCGGAATTTTAATTAATGTAATCAAAAATACCCAGGACTGCCTTGTTAATAAAATTACGAAATCCCTGCCTTAATTTACTAAATAATTAACTCTATCTGTAGCCACAGGCGTGTATGTATAAGGTACATACTGGAGCAATAAATTAGTGATTAAACCATCCGTCAACAACGTGTTGACAGTAAGCGACATCTCTGCAGTGCTAACTGCTGATAGGCGCAACTGCTCATGTCATGCTTCTAATTTATAGGCACTACCTCATCAATGCATTTCCCGACATCAATGGGTTCGTTACAATCATTGCACGGTTAAGAGCAAACCAGACACCCCACGTTTTTTTTTTAAATTTGATTTTGCACAAAAAAGTCAGGACATGTAGCGTAGTGGTACGGACTCAGACTTTCACCCGAAAGGTTGTTGGTTCGAGTCCCACTGGCTACAATTTCTGGCCATGCTTCGGAGGGCATGTAAAGCAGGCGGTCCCGGGTCACCCTAGTTGAGTGTAAGAGAGGGCTTTATAGCCCTAACTCCGCTAGGTTGGCTTAGTAATAGAAACAATAAAAAGTCCTTATTTATTTATTTATTTTAAAAAAACGTCTAGTGGGGTGTCAGATTGTCTCTTAATCATTCATGTAGATATTGCTCTAAATTGGCCAACCCAATACATTTAAGATTTAACAAAGGGTTAGTTGGGTTTACATTGCCTGCTGTGTTAATAGTCATTAGAGGCATGGGCCTCATTAGGGCGGAGCCCCCTTCCCCTGACAATGGGCTCCACCCTAATGGTTCGATGACTATGAGGCCCATGCCTCTAATGACTATTAACACAGCAGGCAATGTAAGTCCAACTAACCCTTTGTTAAATAGTATTACATCATTACCATTAACCTTTACAAATATAATGCATAAGACATACCCAAGACATAAAGTCAAAATATTTGACAAGACAGAAAAGATTATATTTTTTACTTGAGTGGGATGGGATTAGTAAGTCCAACTAACCCTTTGTTAAATAGTATTACATCATTGCCATTAACCTTTACAAATACAATGTATAAGACATACCCAAGACATAAAGTCGAAATATTTGACAAGACAAAAAAGATTATATGTTTCTACTTGAGTGGGATGGGAATGATGGGAACAACTTTTAGTTCAATATAGAGAATAAATTACTATTGTATTGTATAATAATATATTGTGTAATAATAAAATACATTGAAAGAGAAGAAATTGTAATTTCTTAGGGATATTACATGCACAATACAATGCTACTAGCAGACACGAGCAAATGAACTGAAATAATGGACAATACATATAAAGTAGTTAGACTACTTGATCACTTCGATAGAACACATATTAGCGGTACCAGTGCAAAACAATATCTCCCATAATGACCGATAAAAAATGGTAAATACATCATCTGTGCCAATGTAAACCACCATCCATGCATCAGATATTGTAGTCGAAAATAACCATAGAAAATGATAGAAAGCATAAACAATTTTTAGCTCGCAGAAAAAACGATGAATTTTAAACTAGCGCTTTTTTGAATAATGAAGCAATTTTCGATGTCATGCTCACGCAGTTTTCTGACTTTAACAGCTGCGAGAAAAAGGCATTAAACGAGAGGGATGATGGCGAAGGGAGAGACGGGGGGGGGGGGGGGTTGAAGTACAATATGACTGATGACGCCACATTTACTGCCCCTTTCCATGGTTTGATTGCTTTTTATTATATAGATTTGTGGCACTGGGTTCATTAAGAGGAAACTAACTTTACTTCAGTAGGTAACATGATCATCGCCTCAGGGTTGAGACGTGATAAGCTGATAAGCTGGCTGAATTGCAAGGGGAGGCTGTTCCACCAATGATGGTTTTGTCAGAGTGGGCAGAGACCTGTCCATCTGATTCTTGGCCGGTTCCTGGGGGATGCAGGGCTGGAACTACGATCGGCTGACAATGTAAACAAACCAAAATGACTGCCACTAAAAGTCAATAGAAAAAAAAGATATCATCACTAATTCTTCTTTTAATACATCTTCAATTTTAATACATCAGCAATTTGGACCTTGGAGACGGCTGCTCTAAAAAGGGAAGTCGTGCCAAACCACTGCCTCAGGATTTTCAACGCAGGACATTCTTCTTATACGCCCTCTGTCCTTCAATCTCCCCTTGGATTATTACATGCAGAAAGCTGTATAACTATGACTATTAACATAGCAGGCAATGTAAGTCCAACTAACCCTTTGTTAAATAGTTCTTCGTTTATTAATGTATTTTATGACAACGTCGAAAACTGTGTATACTCGCTCGTTAAACAATGACTGGTCAAATTATTGTCTATTGTCTACAATTCCTTTGTAGACTCGTACTTCGTACCCGAACTTGGTAAAGTCACGCTCACGCCTGTTAGGTTGTGTAAATGGTAAGCATGTCACAGCTTGTATGGGTTAATTGTGAGCTGAAAGGCCCAGACTAATTCACCCATATGAAAAATAAAGACAATTTGTGCGCTGGCATCAAACACTTGAACCAATAATGTCAGAGGCTGTAATTCATACGGAAAACAATACCTTTAGTGGCAGAAAAATCTATGTGGTTGATGGCAGGGCAACGTTTAACGGGCCACAATAGTAAATAAATAAATAATGACTTTATTTTTTATATCTGAGACCACCTTAGCGGAGTTAGGGCCATAAGGCCCTCTCTTACACTCAACTAGGGGTCAGCAACAAAAACAGTATAAAATTTACAATTCAATTTAAAGTCGATAAAAGTTCCGTAAAACTAAAACACTCACTCACTCACACACACAAGCATGGGGCGGTAAATCCTAGCCTATATAATATTTGAAATTAGATAGTAGACCAGTACGTCCATAACAAGGCCCTTCAATTTCGTAAAATATCAAAGCAGTATTTTGATGGAAATGATAAAATACAAGAAGCAAAGAACTATACAGTATCCTCCACCGTAACATAAAGTAAGTTGTTATTTTTGGACATGATGAGATAAATTGCAGCCTTTGGCCAAAGGAGATTTTCTGAGAGGCCTGGGACTTAATTGCTTTTCTGTCCAGACCAGGCAATACTGTATTTACAAAGAGGTTCCTCCCTAATTGCAATACTCAACAGATATCAAGGACTGGGCTTTATACAATATATGGCATTAAACTAACTTAGGTTGAAAAATATAACCAAAATTAGATGAGGATTTAAGAAAAACTGGACATGGCGGGATTAGAACCCACGATCTACGCGTATCCAGAAGCTTGACAAGTACAGTGACTATGGCTTAATGCTTGGTAGCTTATTCCACAATAAACTTTCTGAGATCTTATTTGACGCACAATCGAAGTTATGTTACATTCATGCACTTAAGAAGCTAAGGCCAACGCCCACTCAGCTTCAGTGGGCGCGTGGAGGCCACCCAACTAATCTAGCATCTAATATCCAGATTATAAATACTCCAATAAAAAGATATAAAACTACAAAAAAGGCTCAATCCCTAACACATAAAATCAATAGATAGGGATTTTTCCCCACGTTCATGCCGGTCACGGTTTTTTCTCCATTTTTCGACAACTTTTCATCTAAAATCTCCAAAAGCTCTTTTCCATCCGAGATGGTGTTCTTCACTAGGCGGGTTACGTTGCAATAGCACTATATGAAGCCTCGGTGGGACCAAAAAAAATATTTTGTTTCTTTACTATCCGATTTCTTTCCTATCTGAATCTTTACTAACCGAATATGAGTACTCTTCCTATTATTTTGAAAGGACATGTCGGTAATCCAAGAATTACACTCCAACACGCCACCCCCCTGTGTCCTCTTAATGCCAAGAATCGAATTTCAACAAGTCTACCTTGTAAGCTAAAAACGAGTAAAGGAAAAATTTAATCAAAGCAAGCCCTGAAGGAAAGGAAAACTGAGTCTAAGGCGATTGCTCGTATTTGTATAAAACACAACGGCAATCTCAAAAATATAATTTCAAATGCACATTGTTCTACGTAAACTCTTTCTTCTACGGTTGCACTGCCCTAAGGGAAATATTGCCGGAAAATCTCAACTTTAGAGTTTAGTATGGAATTTTATTCTTTTTTCCGACTATGTATTTATACAACTGGGAGCTGCGTGGGAGAAGTTATTGAAGAACTGTCTGACGCCTGAGGTTGTCGATGAAAGTTTACAGTAACGAATTAACGTCGTCATTTCTTTCCTAAAATTTAAAATCCTTACCATAATACAGTTAAACTGAGCGAACACGGTTAAAGTGTTAAACTCTGTTGGTAAGATTTCTTTGATTGCGTCCAAGATTCTTATTAAATTTTTAAGGTACCACAGAACCTGGATTATAAACGAACACTTTGAAATTTATGATGTAAAATCCCTGACTTGCGGTTGTAGTTGCTCGGTTACTAAACAACTTCTAATTTGGCTCGGCCATGTCTCTTAGAAGCGACAAAGCGAGTACAGTAGGTTATGTAGTGCGATATGTAGTTATAAACCTGATGCTTCCAAAAAATGATTGTATATTAAAATGATTTTCCTTTTTTTTCAGCACGATCGGATTTTACGTAATCATAGCCTACTAAAGAAAATCGATATTTGGCATTATGAAATTTAAAAAAATTATAACAATACCTGATGATGTCTTGAAAAGCTATGAGTTACCTACATCATCAAAACTTTTTCACGAGAGCGTTTCAAAGTTTTTACAATTGTATTGTTAATTTTTTTTCTACCCCATGGCATAAACTACGTTTTTTTTTCTTCACAAAAACGAAAATGACAGGGCATTACATTCAAGAAGGATAAGTGTGTTAGTAGCCTATAGATCTCGGTAATAGAACAAAAAAGTCAGTTTTTATTTATTTATTTATTTAAATAGTTTGATGAATATAGATGGCGCTTCCTACGTAAAACAAAACTAGTAGTTTTCAATCAGAAAATTAAATTTTGCGCTACACTAACAAGTTTATTAACTTAAATATAGTAATACAAGTAGGTATAACGAGGTTGTGGCTTGGAAACAACTTGTTGAACAGCGAACAACAGGTCTCTTTGTCTCCTTGTTTCTTTCTTGCATTTGAATCAGTGAATTGTCTTTCATTTTGAAGTTAAATACGTTACTTGGAGTGGACGTGGTCGTCACGCCTTAAAGGAAATCTCAGTGAAATTACTGCGAAGAATAAAGACTATATTATGGTTTGTTTATTGTTAATAATAAGTAATAAATTAAACATAATTAAACAGGTGCCCTTCGTGAGACTACCCTCCTTGCTTACATAGTTCCAGAAATTATGTGATGCCAGAAGAATAGAATAGTATATCGACTTCGGTGCCAAGGTGGTAACACGCTTGTACTTGTGCGAGTTTCTACACACCATGCGACCAGAGACGTGTCGTAACTCAACACGGGTACTAACCTACAGAGGTGAGTGAAGTGGTCAATCAGATACAGTCATTAAATTGTTTATATGCGACTAACTTTTTATGTATAAAATATATATATATATAGTGTATTTCTGTAGGTGTGGCAAGACACATAGCAACCCGTCATATTACTATACATTGTATATATTACGATATACATTATCTCAGATCCCCAATATCATATATTCCCTCTCCAAGATACTCTTTTTAAGTCGGGCCCTAAAATTGTTACTCTTCGCAGCGCTTTGCAGGTCTTTTGGCAACTTATTAAAAATTTATACTCCAGCGTAGAGGTCTTTATTTTAAAACAAAACTGTGCTATGTGGTTTAACGAATAGGTTTAATGATCTGGAGTTATGGGTATGCGAAAAACTGCGAACCCTTGAATCTTTTGCAATTAGCACAACACACTCGAAGAAGGAAATACTTGAAATTTCTCAACCAAGATTTTAATAGCTGATGGATTTTCCAATATGATTGACCATAGATGGATTGTCAAGATCGGATTTCTGCACACGGTACATTATTGAGACTGTCGAGCGGCTATGCTACGGGGACGAATAATACCCGAACCATAGCAAAGCAAACTCCAGAACATATTCCAGAAGTTGACATACCCGCCTAAGGAAAAGGGAGACAAAGTAAAACCCCAAGTTACAAAAAGGAGGAGAACCGGGTTACAATAAGCCAAAGGAGGTAGAAACAGCAACCAAACCCCGACCGGTTTTGGCATAAGGAAAATGACAAGATTTATTGTCAAGGTTTCTAAAAATAATAACAGTGTTTTCCTTCAAGTTATACACAAAAGATGGAAGGAGAGCCAAAGGACCGCTCCCCCCCCCCCAAAAAAAAAAATAATAACAGGATGGCTGAACTTTCCAGCCAAGAATTTTAAATACTGGCAGGATCAATATTGGAAGAGTGTGCCGAAAACCCGAAAATTTGAATAGATCAATTTCCTCGGAACGGGTTTCAAGAAATCTATTCACACTACAATACAGACCATGTGACTTACAAGCTAAAAGAGAAACAGAGAAAAAAAATAAATGGCTGGAGCAACAGGGATCTGCCAGCTTTTGAATAATTCAGAGGGATGGAAGCGCACAAAATCGATGCAATTTTTGCCTTTGCGGCCAAATCAAGTGAATAATACATGAAACTTTCATGTTACGCGAAATGTTATCTCTGAGAGATTACTGTGTAAATCCGCTGTGACCAGTAAATTAATGCATCCCCCCCCCCACATAGAAAAACAAACCAAGTTTTCGCCGTTCCATGCACGAAACAAATACAGTTCCTCCAAAACAAAAGAGAGACCAAGTTTCTTTACTGTAATTAAGTTTCCGGACTACAGTATTCGGGTCATAGATCATTGAATAGTATCAAATAATAAATTCAATGGATAGATGTCAACGAGACGAATACATCCGTACCAAAAATGCAATTGTAGAAATGTGTTTACTGTGCTTGGTATGCTTCAATACCACTTCAATATACTTTTACATGCGACAGTACTACAACGAATTCTTCAGTCAGATTTTTGTTAAAAACAAAAAAAAGTAAGTTCGCATTGAAGAACGAAAGCAAAGTCGCATAGAATATGCGGGGGTCGAAAGCAGACTCCCACCCGCGTGACTGATTACTCAAAACATTTCACACTCTCCTCAAAATCTCAATTTGTTTCTCTTCAAATCTTGAGCAAAAGTGTTAAGTACAAAGTTAGAAAAATAAGCAAGTAAAGTTAGGGAAAGTTTTTAAGTTTTGCAGAAAATAAAAAAACGTCGAGGGAGATAATTTATTGGTCAGGTTTTATAAGTTGGTTTTACGCCAGTTGTTGATCTCAACATCGATCAATCCACCCGTCACAACTTTTCCGTTTCGCCCTAGCACCGGTCAGGACTAAAAAATTATGGGGTGATTTTTCAATCAATTTATTGTTATTACTTTCCTATCTATAAGATGATAGTGACCTAGGGCCGCAAACTTTGTACTACCCGACAACGATAGGATGGCATTTGGAACACTTTGTTTATTCGAAAACTTGCATAAGCGTTTATTCGTTTTTATTAGTGTCCCAAGTGCCATCATATTGTCGGGTAATATCACTTACTCCCCCGTTTCAAATATTTAGTTTGTTTACTTTATGAGCTGTTTGTCGAAGTGATTTTAATTGAATTTCACATTTACATATTTTTATGTTTTAAATTAATTTCACTTATAATACAGTATATGCATGTATTTATTGGCCCAGTGGGCCTACTATGACCATTATTTTTAGTCTTAAGGGCCAATCGGAGTCGCCCATATTCCATTTTCTGTTCAAACTTCAATTTCTCATGAAATATGGAACGCAGAACAATGAAAAAATGCTGAATCGCAAGAAGAATTTTTTCTCCTAATTTTGATATATATTATGTGGCCTTAACTAACCCCGATTCGCCACAGTTGATGAACTCCTTCAACTTGAACTGCTGATTGACCGTTATTTTTTGCTTATCAAGTTCACTAACTACAGTCGATCGGTATTGATGATTGCAACATAAAACATCTCAAAATTAGGAGAAAAAATTCTTCTTGCGATTCAACATTTCTTCATTGTTCTGCGTTCCATATTTCACGAGAAATTGAAGTTTGCACAGAAATGGAATATCGGTGCCTCTGTTTTGCCTTTAACCTAGTTGGGATTAAAAATTTCAACAACCTACTTTTACAATGGAAAGTGCTATTCAAAATTGTTTGATTCACATTTTTAGCCTCACGAATAAGTTAATTAAATGATTAATTTTTATATTATTATTATTAAATTAAAAAATTAAACGGCATAGTAGGCTCACAGGAACCACCGGAAGCGGACCCAAAAGACTCTAACAAAGTTTCATCACCATCTGATCAGTGGTTTCGGCACGAATCGAATTCAAATTAACCGGGGTCATTTTTATATATTCTACATACTGTACAGTTTTCTGATGGATAAAATTGTACATATTTTTTATCTCAACGATATTACACTATTTAGGTAACACGACCCCAAGAAGTCGGTTCGAAAAAATCCCCCTGAAAGGCAACAAAGTCCCTAGCATTTGAGGTAAGTAAGCAACCGGAGGGGGAAAATCGTACCGGTGATGAAGCAGTAGAATCCGGAATGACAGGCCGTAGTCACTCTGAAATCGTACATTAAACGTTTCGTCAACATCTGCGGCCGACGTCTTCAGTGCAAATGTTGTTGATGAGCCTCCGAAGATGACGAACAAAGATGTTGATGAAACGTTTGGAAGTACGCTTCCAGAAAGATCACGGCCTATCATTCCGGATTCTACTGCTTCATCGCGTAGGTAACTGCGGTCGTGAAAGCCTTTGTAGTTACAAAACCTTACGGGTGTAAAAAGACCATAAGTGAGGTGTCGTAAATTAGTAATTTTTCTAAATTTTTTATGTACATAATGAGGTCGTCACTAATTCCGTTATTGAACTTGTAAAAATAGCGGATGAAACAGTTTCAAAGCTGTGGCTCATCTGGCTCATATGTATCAAAATGTAGAGGAACATTTTCAAAATGCCATCGTTAAATACAACCGCAGAACTAAATCGATTAGCTAACAAAGAAAAGAAAATTGTACGATTTAATAGATATTAGATGTTATAAGAAAATTAAATTGCACGATACTGTATATAAATACAATAAAAACGACACATTAATTCAATTCAAAGGATTTAATTTTATTTCAATTATTCGTAATTTAATTGCATATTCATAGGAGGCAGAAGCTATAGAAATATTTAACAATTCCCTGACGCATATTTTACATTTATTTTAATTATAATTGTAAATTTTGCGTAATTTTGTCTAATGCCTTTAATTCAGATAGATTCGTTCATGAGATCCACTATTTACTATTTTGCATACATTGTTTGTACTTCATTACGGCAATAATACTGATTGGTGCTGGTGATCGTCTTTAAATTTGGATTTAGCAATCTATTAAGTATTTATGAGCCGGGAAATTTAACCCTTCCTGCATGCGTACTAAGGCGTTTAAAAATAACTAATTCTGGGGTTAAAAATGTAAAGAAAATAATTTTAGAATGCGAAATGCTACTCAAAATAGTTTATTTTTAATTCTAACCCCAGAATAAGTTATTTTTTTGATCACCATATAACGCCTGCTAACATGATTACCTATACGCTACAGTTTTTACAGTCCGCTCGCTAAGAAACCAAAGTCTGCATTATTCGACAAAACAAAATTTTTGTATGATTTACCAGTCATGTTACTGTATACTATTGTATCACGTGCACATGTTTTATAATGTAGTACCTACAGTCCTTTGCTAAGGAACCAGTTTTTAAATTTTTCAACAAAACAAACGTTTTTGTGATATTTGCCTCAGACGCAACAATTGGGCTACTCTACACTAGAGACATCTGCAAATATGTCATGTGCACTTATCATAAACGAGCTGCTACATGGCTACAACACGCGTAATTTGCCGTGACGATACAGGCTATAGGAAGAAATGAAATTGCATACAAACCCCTAAAGTAATCGAAAATGCGCCCAACACTCCCAAACGGGTTACCAAAAAAACTAAACTTCACTTACAAAGGCTGGACCTCCTCCTAAAACTTATCCTGAACTTTTGTAAATGTTACAAACAGATATAAAACTCCAATTATGCTGCGTCTAAAATTTTAATTATACATGAGCAAACCTTAGTTAAGTTTTCCGTGGTAAATTGGTAAATGCTAAAAAAAAAATGATAAAGGTGAGGGTGAAGACTCTATGAAAATTGAAGCCACCTGTGGGCCAACCTTTTGTTTCAGGTCGATAGGTTACCCAGTATATAAATCTTGGGGAGGAATTCGCACGGGCGCAGGGCCCAACTCCATAAATATTTCTGATAAATTTCCACAGGCCGCCGCTGGTGAGTTCATCCCCTCAATATCAACTCTATTTTACAATTTACAATTATTTTCTTGCGAGAGAGAGACTTGAAAATGTTGTTTAACAACAATAAAATGGAAAAATTACAAGCGACGCTCGTAAACATTCGCACAATAGACACATTATTATACCTATAGTAGAGCAGTAGTAGTAGTAGTAGTAGTAGTAGTAGCAGTAGTAGTAGTAGTAGCAGTAGTAGTAGTAGAGTAGTAGTATGGACTCCGACTTTCACCCGAAAAGTTACCGGTTCGAGCATCACAATTGCGACATTTTCTGGCCATGCTTCGGAGGGCATGTCCCGGCCCCCGGGCCTTCCCAGTTGAGCGCAAGAGAGGGCTTTATTTAGCTTAGTAATAGAACAAGAAGTCATTATTAATTGCTTTCCAATTTATACGTAGTATAAGGAAAGCTTTGTGATGGTCGAAACTTTCGATTCCGATATCCGAGTTCATCGATTTCCGGGCAAACTTCTCAGTCGATTTTGATAAAATTTAACGTGTAAGTTAACAAAAATCATACCTCGAGACAATTTTTTTTTATTTTGGGCTAACTCAATTTGGAAGGGTTTTATTCTCACAAAAACTCCAAAAAACTTATTTTTCAAAAATGACTGCAACAATTTATTTTAAATTCACATATATTGTAGTTGTTATTAATGTTAATAAAATGCGGGGAGTCGCTTGACCCTTGATAATTTGTTTCTGGGGGTAAAAAAATAAAAATAACTATATTTTAATGAAAACTGACTAAAAAACAATTTTTTTCTGCGAAATATTTCTATCGATGATTTCTACCTTCAAGCATGTTTTAAATGTTAAATTAAGTAACGAAACCGTACAGGTTGCTTTCCCAAAAAACTATTTGGTTTTGCGCAAAACTTTTTTTCTGAAAAAATTATAGAAAATTCACGTTGAAGTGAATTGCATGTCCTGCCATTATTGCTTTGTGGTAATTTGTTGGTCTGACCTATCTAGAATTTATCTCACCTCCTGTGACGTCAGGTGGACAACCCCCCCCCCCCCCCGAGATATCCGAAATTTAACCATAGGAAAATTATTTACCATGAAATTACTCATTTTCTCCATCTACTAATTGATAAATTGGAAAGCATGTTCGAGTAAACTCGGAGCGGTTCTTTATTTATTGTTTTCCCATTTATACGTTATATACAATTTATTTATATAAGTTAATGGCAATTGAGTTGGTCGTCGGTGCACCATGCCGAATGCCTACAGTACCTACTGTATAATATATATGCAATTTTACAGTACAACCAGATCTGTCCCGTTTGTATTCATTACTGACCAAAAAACACTAATGTCGAGTGAAAAATAGGTATAAATAAAAAGCATAGCGAAATAAAGCAAAAAATTCTGACATCTGGTCATCTTGACTTACCATAAGTGGGAGTGCGGAGGGATGAACATAGTTTGTATTACTAAATACTATTGTACAATTAAAAAATAAATTGGTTAATAAAAATTAACGAAAGAAGGAATGCGCATATCCTCTTAACGTGCTTGAGACGCATACACCTCCCTATCTTACTACACCCCTTTTCCGTCCTTTATCTTCTTTCCATGCCCGGAATACAAGAAAAAAAAATTATCCTTTCCAATCCATACATCCCAGGCCTTATCTTCTTCCTTTTCGGTGCAGGCGGTGAGGCTTTGGAACTCCCTACTGGACCCAATCAGAAATAAATTTTTTTTAAGAAGTTTAAGGGTGCTTGTAACGACTATTTTATGGATATGTATTTTGTATAAATGGTGTGCAATTGGTCGCTTTTAGTTTTAGTGTTAGTTTTTTAGTTTAGTTTAGTACTTTCAGTTGCATTTTTGTGTAATACGAGTATTTGAGTTAACATTATGGGTTAATTCTAAGGCCCAAAATTCGCCCATATGAAAAATTAAGACAATTTTCTTGCTTTCTTCTTCTTACCATAATGTATAGCTCACAACACATATTATAATACAATACCTGTATGTAAGAAATCAATGTCATATCTTTGATTAAAGAAGCAAATACAAATGTCACGTAAATTATTATTAGGCCCGGTGCACACGGACGATTTTGCCAGTCGCCATTTGCCAACGTATTTTCCATTGTAGGGATAAGACTTGGTGAATGTTGAATGTAAACTATACAGTCTAATTCGGAAGATTTCTATGATCTGGCTGATCTAAGGCTGATCTGGCTGATCTAAAAATTCGGAATGATCTGGCTGATCTATGATCTATGGGAAAACCCTGCAATCTGGCGAAATTGTCGAGAAATCGACAAGAAATCTTCAGTTACAATGGATAAAAACGTCGGCTAATCGTGACTGGGAGAATCCAAGCCTTTTAAAACCTAATCATCAGTAAATTGCATATTAAATTTAACAAAACCATTAAAATAATAAATTGAATCCTAAAACAATTTAGGAAATTGAAAACAGAGGAATCTTTTAAAATGTTTTCGTATGTAATATGTTTCGTAGAGAAATGCTCTGTAGCGCAAGAACTTAATGGAAGACGCATATTGTACTATGGGCTGTAGTCGTAATTATGTAAAAAATTATCCCTGGTAAATTCACATAACCTCTCTCTCTGCCTGTCTCTCTCTGTACACAGTCTATACTAAGCTTAACTGGAAAATTGGAAAAAGCAAAAAAAAAGCGATTGAAAAATACTTTCAAGTTGTGTCATACATGTGCCTATAATAACGCTTTATTTATTTTCCGTTTTAAGCCTGTATTGTTTTGGAATGCCCAAAGCTCGTCAGAGAGACAAACCCCATTCCGTTTTCAGATTTTAGTCGCGATTCCGGTCTTTGTCCCAGGGGCACAGAGGAAAAATTCAGAACAACATTACATACACGCTTCATAAAAAAAGTCCCACTCCTGTGTACCTATTGTACATTCATACTATCCTGCAACATTTTAAACATCGAATTTATTTAGATGTAACATTCATTAGACATATTTTGAAATTACAGACCATTTTATGGACGTAGTTCATTACCTTACCCGCAGTCAAAGACCTCATCAGATTTTCGTACATTTTCGGTATATTGTTTCCGCATGAATTTTGGCCGTTGGCGAACGGGTTCAAAGGCTCGATGTCAATCCACAAGTGACAATAGACAAGCTGGGACATGCTCACCATTGGCATTGCAACAGGCGTTAGAACTTGAACCAGTCTCATGTAATGTAGATAACCCTTGTTATCTACAGTAGAAACATGCCTGTTTCGCCTGTTATGGATAGATTTCTTCTCATTTTCGTTAGGCGCCCATTCCATTGACCGGCTAGGGCTATTTCCAAAACGGTGACGTGGTAGCAGACACTCAAGACTTAGGTGGCGTTTCCACCGACCTCGCATTGCAGAATTGACGGAAATGTTTATTTTTCTTTTTATAGAAATCTATTAAAATGTTTGTAATTAACATATCCCATGAAGCCATTTTTTAATTTAAGTTTGTTTGTTTGTGATATTATTGTATGATCATTGATCAATTTCAACTATGGCATAGAGGAAAATAAACATTTCCGTCAATTCTGCAATGCGAGGTCGGTGGAAACGCCACCTAAGTCTTGAGTGTCTGCTACCACGTCACCGTTTTGGAAATAGCCCTAGCCGGTCAATGGAATGGGCACCTTAGTAAGCAACCAAGAAACTATAAAATTTCCTACACACATTATCCATGGCTCTTCAATTGTATGTACATTTCTTCTCACATTCACAGCTTCCAGAATCCAGAATTCAGTTACATACAAGAACCTACAATATTGTATTGTTTAATGCGTTCTTTCTAAATACACAATTATTACACGTGTCGCATAGCAACAACGTCTTAATACTACGAAAAAAGTACATGAACATTCCCTCGTACCATGTGGTCCCATACCTAAACCGGACCGTAGAACAAAATACTACTAAGTACCTTTGAAATTTTAATACTGCAAAAAACACAGAGATAAACATGTAAAAAATTCCATAAATCTCACCTCTGGGGAGCAGTAGAAAACACAGAAGACAGACTAGCCCTAAGGGGGCCATGGACAGCTAAGTGGGCACCATACGCGCGACAGGAACGAGCTGTTGTGTGTCGGAGGCCGCGCGGCGGGGCAGTGAGCTCCGCGTCGCTGCTGCTCATTCATCGCACATCCCCCAGCTCCCCAACCTGCGAGGCCTGGTCGTCAAATCGCACAGCTTTCTTCCCTGTCGGACCCACTGATTTACCGATGCCGTACGTCCTTACCTAGGACACCAACGTTTTCTTATACGACAACCAGGTTCCATCAACTGCCGTATCTCTTCGTATTATGCAAACTATAACTAATAATGGGTGCAGTTAAATTCTGGCCTCTACCGCAAGCCAGCGAGGTCAGGTCTTATCTGCAACTTGCGAGGCCTGGTTGTCAAATCTCACAGCTTTCTTCCCTGTCGGACCCACTGATTTACCGATGCCGTACGTCTTTACCTAGGACACCAACGTTTTCTTACGACAACCAGGTTCCATCAACTACCGTATCTCTTCGTATTATGCAAACTATAACTAATAATGGGTGCAGTTAAATTCTGGCCTCTACCGCAAGCCAGCGAGGTCAGGTCTTATCCGCAACTTGCGAGGCCTGGTCGTCAAATCTCACAGCTTTCTTCCCTGTCGGACCCACTGATTTACCGGTGCCGTACGTCCTTGCCTAGGACACCAACGTTTTCTTAAGACAACCAGGTTCCATCAACTACCGTATCTCTTCGTATTATGCAAACTATAACTAACAATGGGTGCAGTTAAATTCTGGCCTCTAACGCAAGCCAGCGAGGTCAGGTCTTATCCGCAACTTGCGAGGCCTGGTCGTTAAATCTCACAGCTTTCTTCCGTGTCGGACCCACTGATTTGCCGATGCCGTCCGTCCTTAACTAGGACACCAACGTTTTCTTACGACAGTCAGGTTTCCATCAACTGCCGTATTTCTTCATATTATGCAAACTATAACTAATAATGGGTGCAGTTTAATTCTGGCCTCTAACGCAAGCCAGCGTGATCTTATCCTCAACTTCCGAGGCCTGGTCGTCAAATTATGCAAACTGTAACTTATTAATAAATAAATAAAATATTGACATTTTGTTCTATAAATAAGCCAACCTAGAAGGCAACCTAGCGGAGTTAGGGCTGAAAGCCCTCTCTTACACTAAACTAGAAAGTTCAGAAACCACCTGCTTTACATGCCCTCCAAAGCATTAATGAGAGTGCGTATTGAAAGACCGGACCGACAACCAACCCAGGTCGTCAAATCACCCAGCGTTATTCTTTGGTGATTTACCAATACCACTTCCATAACTAGGTCACCAGCATTTTCTTACGACAACCGGTTCTCCTCTTTTTATGTCCCTTGTTCGCAAACTACAACGTAACATTGAATATCTGAGTCCTCACGAGGTCTCTTCGTCTATCCATAGGGCCGCAACGACAATCTAAGGGGCTTCAGACCAAATAGCAATTATTGGGGAACTCCCTTTTTTAGGGCATTTTCTGACAAGATCTTTCTTTCCTGTATACACTGCATCCCTTATAAAGGGAATGAAATTTTAATTATAATTAATGTGAGTGTTTTCGCTCGTACTTGCGTTCGAGCGAAGATTACCTATATATTCTTGGATGATCTAAGACGTTCCCTTATGTTAGCATGGTGAAACTGCACGTGGTAGAATATAAATGTGGAAAATATATATATATATTTAGTCAGAAAACCTGGGCTACAACCATAGTAAAAAACCCTGATTACCCCCCCCCCCTCCCCCCCCCCTTCAGTGCGACACCAATCACCGCTTCTTTTTGTACAAACAGATGGAGGGCTGTGGAGGCGGAAGCGCCGGCCCCCATAAGAAATAAGGCGCGGAAAAAGCAAACTTCTTGTAGAAATATATTACAAGAATAAAACATTATGAATTTTTAATTCATAATCAAACTTTTGAATTCGCAATTATCAATCCCATCAATTTTATCTCTAAAGTTTAAATACGAAAGATAGATTTTGATAGAATTTGATTAACGAAGTTAACAGCGAGTTTGGATCGTTAATGAGGTCATTGTTTAAAATGACTAAAAAACATAGTTTTACTGTATAATTACCTAGCCAGCCTGGAATATATACGAGTGTATCTAATAAATGTTAAAACCAACCACAGCCCAATTTCTGAGGTTGCACCCTCAAAAAATTACAGTAATTTTTCATGGAAATTGAACCTTATCAGTATTTTTCTACGCCCTGAACCAAACTATCAGAGGGAGGGGGGGGGGGGACTATTGGAACCCTATTTGTGTTGTGGCGCGATTGCGTTATGTTGCTGCCACGGATAACTTACTGGCACTAGTAAAAAGGTGACAATAAAAGCGAACATAGAGTCAATGTGTTTTAACAATATATGCGTATTTACTTATTAATATGTAAAAGGCCACAACAGATTTGGTGACTGCAATATAAAATGTTTTTTGCTTTCCAATTCATACGTAGTATAAGGAAAGCTTCGTGACGGTCCAAATTTTCGATTCCGAGATTTCAACGGAATTACACGTTTTGAGGTCCCAGGAACCCAAAAAAGTGGTTTTTTAGAAATACCTGTCTGTCTGTCTGTCTGTCTGTTCATCGATTTCCAGGCAAACTACTCAGACGATTATGATGAAATTCGGCATGTACGTTTACAAAAATCACACCTCGGGACCATTTTTATTTTTATTTTGGGCTAACTCAATTTGGGGGGGTTTTATTCTCAAAAAACTCCAAAAAAACATCTAAAAAAATTATTTCTCAAAAAACGGCTCCAACGATTTCTTTTAAATTCACATATAGTATATTGTAGTCGTTATTAATGTTGAAAAAATGCGGGGGGTCGCTTGCCCCTTGATCGTTTGCTTCTGGGGGTAAAAAAATAAAAATAACAAAATTTTCATGAAAAATAATTAAAAAATAATTTTTCTGCGAAACCTTTCTCTCGATGATTTCTACCTTCAGGCATGTTTTAGGTGTTATATTGAGTAACGAAACCGGCCAGGTTGCTTTACCAAAAAACTATAAGGTTTGGTTCAAAAAAATACTTTTTGATAAAATGTGTTGGTCTGACCCACTCTGACCTATCTAGAATTTACCTCACCTCCAGTGACGTTAGATGGACAACCCCCCCCCCCCCCCCGAGATATCGGAAATTAACCATAGGAAAATTATTTACCATGAAATTACTCATTTTCTATGTCTACTAATTTTAATAAATTGGAAAGCATGTTCGAGTAAACTCGGACCGGTTCTTTTACATTACTATACTACTATACTATACTTTAATGTATATGAATTTAATAGAAATCGTCGGATTCGTTTTTAAGAGAACATTTCTTAGTCATTTTATGAGGGTTTTTGGAGAATAAACCTAAAAGCAAAAAAATAAAACTGTCCGAAAATTTTTAAAAAAAATACCCCTGACAATATTTTCGTGCACCTGCTGACAGGCCGCGATAGACAGACATTTCGTAAAAGCCACTTTTTTTGGTTTCTCCAGCCCTATTATGGCGATTTTGGATTAACGTAAGACCGGGGATTATTCAATTGTTGTAAACAAATGAGTGCAAAATGCGCAGGAAATTTAAATTGATAAATTAATCCTCGACTAGGTAAATTTTTGGTGAGTTTTCAATTTTTTCTCCCTTACACTAATGAAAACTCTTATTATATTTCAAAATCCTACCTGTACATTTTAATGTTTATTAGTATTTCCTTCAATTATTAAACAGTGCAACTATTCTCTTGTATTCTAATAATTTATTAATTTGAATTTCCCGCGAATATTTTAACACCGTCATGTGACACCTAACTACTGCGGTATTAAAAATATAAACCCCGGTAAACCTCAAGACGTGCAATTCGTTGAATTTCTCGAAAACGAAAATTTAGACCATGACAAAGCTTTCCTTATACTAACATATAAATAGGAAAGCAAAACAGAAAATGAAAAGTAAAGTGGTTCGCCAACAAGTGGAAGCACCCAACCAGGCAGTGCGATAGGCCTGCCTACCTTCCCACTTCTTTCTCTGACCCATTTTTTGTTCCCCGCACCTTTCGCATCAAATTTCAAGATCCATATAACAATTTCGTCCTACTTTGCGTGCATATTTCGCAATAAAAGCAGGTTTAACATCCATTCATGGCCTTTGTTTCGCTATAACTTGGAAACTGTCAGTATACTTTGTATAGGTATTATACACGACTGTAAATCAGGCTTTATTCCAAAGGCCACAATTGAAATAAGTGGTGGTTAGGTTATTTTTTAGGACTTTTCAATGACTTTTTTATGGAGCCAGGCCCATAGGTTTTCCTATGAATTTGTGGCCATTGGCAAACTGGCATACGTTTTCTATGTCAACTTACACAGGCTACAAGCGATAATGGACAAGCTGAGACAAGCTGCATGAAACAGGTAAAAGCATGACTTTATGCGGCTATTCCACCGGCTTCATTTGTGATACTGTCACTAACGTTTGTTTTGTTTTAAGGAGATGACTATTATGTAGATACTTAGGCTAACTTATCTATTATAAATTATATTATAATATGGTAGAGACTTATTAATGATTTATGCTACCATATTATAACTTAATTTATAATATAGTCTCCTTAAAACAAAACAAACGTCAGTGACTGTATCACAAATGAAGCAAATTGGCCGGTGGAATAGCCGCCTTACCAAGTACAGATACGAGTCTAACATCAGTGGCGGACTTAGCTTTGGCACGGATATACGAGTAGGTGGATAATTATTTTTGTTGACATGCGGAGTAAATAATAGTACTGCAATGGACAACTTTCATGTAGCATTTCCCAAGCCGGTGGACCTTTTCCTCGCTCTGATTGGCGGGTCAATTCCCAATGTACCGCCCATGTTTAATTGATAGAGAAGGGCACATCGCTTCATTTTTTATTCAAGAGGATATATTCGTTAATTTAAATTGCGGTTAGGACCTCAACGGTTGTTCATGTTTAAATATTGAAAAATTGTAGGAATGTAAAGAAGCAGACATAAATAAAAGCACAAAAGATCATCATTTAGATCTTGAATATAAGACATTTAAAAAAAAATGCAAAATACAAAAACAAATTGGATTGAAGGCTTGGTGAACCATCTTACCTTAAAAGAGTAATGGTGATAATTCACATATAACAAACTAACCATTTACTCAATTTTGAATCATTATTTGTCCTTATTTTGCAGCAACCACGCGAAATAAAAATAATATTTGATTTCTGCATACAAAATTTGTGAGAGGCAAAATGGCGAGACGGTCCGTAATGTTGACACACCGTACATTTGTTGCATACCATAGGCTACCGTATATTGGACTCGGTGTGCCAAAAAGAAGAAGGGCATTCATTGCTTTAACTGAGCTTAGCACTTAAGCATGGAATTGTGAACACCCTTTATAAATAGCAAATATGTTTAATATATTTCAACTGTTGAAATTGCTCCGCAGCCAGTAAAATTATAAACATCTGTAAATGTGTAAAAATTAACTAAACAATTGAAAATGGTCGTCTACGTAATTTTTGAAAAGTGGGTAATCCAGAAGACTTGGATGGTTCCCCTGGTCAACTGCCTCACTAAGCAACCTCTTTATAATGTATTCTAATGGTATTATGTAAATTATCTACATGGAAGACTTTTCCTTTGACTCAGTAATGCAGCAAAATTCAATTTTCAACATTTTAAATCCTGAAATATTTTACGGATATACCGTATATTACATCATGCAGAAAAAAATAATTTAGTCACTCTTTTCCCTCGCTATCCTATACTGCTGTGCCATATGTACTAACAGTACAGTATAATTTTTAATTTGGAGTAAAATATTTACTATGTACATCAGACGCAGTGGCGTAATGGCAATCTCCGCGGTGCGGGGGGGGGGGGGGGGGCAGCATTGGTGAGGGCGCTCTTTGGCTCCCAGTTCCAGGTTTGTGCTGAAAAAAAATTATAGGCGAAATTAAATCATCCCATTATTTCAGCCTAAGCCTTGATACAGTTCTCAAAATGCGTAAAACCCCACTGTTTCAGGCCTTTTTTTTCAAAAATTCTCACTCTTGTTTGCAATTTTATATTCATCGCCTGTAGACCTGTAGAGTAGTGGTACAGACTCCGACTTTCACCCGAAAGGGTTGTTGGTTCGAGTCCAACACTTCAACATTTTCTGGCCATGCTTCGGAGGGCATGTAAAGCAGGCGGTCCCGGGTCATCCTAGTTGAGTGTAAGAGAGGGCTTTATAGCCCTAACTCCGCTAGGTTGGCTTAGTAATAGAACAACAAAAAGTCAAGATTTATTTATTTATTTATTTAAAAGCACTGAGTTTCCACACGTTATGCCAATGGCCAAATCCAGCCCTATCCTTCAGGAGAATTTTGAAGCAAAATATTTTTTTGCTGGAAATATAAAAGGAAGATCAAAGTTGGGTGGTTACAGATCTGGCAGCCGTCAACTCTTTCATTCAGAAAACCAATCCAGACATCTGAGCTGATCGCATTCGCAGCACGTAATGCAAAGCCCTGCCCCCTCCCTCCATAATCTTAAAGGTATTCTTATTTTAAATTTGCCTAGGGCCGTCTGCTTCTGTTCACCAATATTATGCATCTCCCCCATTCTTCTCTTTCATCCAGTTCATATAGTCTCAAATTATTCTTTTCACTACCCGATTTGCAATTGTCAAGTGAAGCACTAACTATAAATAAATAAATAAAAATTTAATATCCTGGATGGCGTGACCTACTTCGAGCCTGCGGTGAGTTGAACCTATACTGATGACAGCTAAAAATGGGAGCCAAAGTTGGTGTGTAATGTATTGAAAATAAGGCGGAAAATCAAGAGTGGCCGGAAGGTGCTGCCATCTACAAAAATCAAGGGAACCATAGGAAGAACATTACAGGTGGCCATTGGTTAGCGGGATTCAGAAGAGGAAGGACGACATCAGGCTCGGAGGGACAGAAGAAATTCGGAGGACGTAAATTTGGCCTGCGCCTGCTGCTGTGAATACATCAACGTTCAGTATAATTTATGTGACCTCTTGTTGTTCGTTGGGGTAGGTTTCCTATCCCCTTTGTGTGACGTATTTAAGTTAAGGTGAAGTGTTTTGGTACTTCAGATTCACCCTGACCTCCGAGTCTGAGGAACAATACGATATTAATACCAACATGGGCATCAAAATTAATTTTTCCATGATTTTGTAGAAAAAATTAATTAAATCCGAGCATGGCTTAAACTACTATATTGTATTATGACCTTGGCCTATATAGGTAGTACAAACAACAGTGGATTCTGTGTGGAAAATGTTTTATTCTACGGGTTGACTGCGGGTTACAATTTGTTGATGACAAGCTTGAGAAAAGCCTCTTATTACGTCTCAAAATTGGGAAAGTTTCTATAACAGAGATTTAACTCGGCAAATTGTTTTACGGAAAACTGCCAATTCTTCGCCTACTTGCTGTATTATTACTAGATAGCGTTGAAATAACGCTTAAATTTCGCAATGCAATACGTTCATAACAATGGGCAATATTAGTTTTATGTTATAGGCTTTATCTGTTTATACAGTATATACAGAGTGTTTCAAGGGAACGCGAACGGCGAAAAACTACTAGGGCGTAAATTCCCCGTTCACTTTGGAGCAAAAATAATCACAGATTATTTTATGATACCCAAAATGAAGCGGTATCGACCTAGGGGGGGGGGGGGTTAAGAATAAAGTGTGGGAAACAAGGGCAGGACAGATTTTCGGAAGGGGCCACTCCGGGAAAAGTGGGTGTAGCCTACCAAGCCAAATTAATTTTTAGCAATTTTGCAATCGGTGTGTTCGTTAGCGAAACAAGGTACATTAATTTACAGTGCATTACTTGAAAAACCCATGCGGTTGATGCAGATAGGTACCAATCGGGGGGTCCAGGGGTCTCCCCCGGAGGAAAAATGTGAAAATATAAGGGCAAAATAGTGGGGTTTTACGCATTTTAACAGCAGTAAAGCATCAATTTTTTAAAGCTTACAAAAGAATGCATAACTGCTTATTCATATTGCTGGAAACAGGGGGGGGTCCGGGGGTCTCCCCGGGGGAAAAAGTTGAATATATAAGGGCAAAATAGTGAGGTTTTACGATTTTTACAGCAGTAAAATTTATAATTTAAACATGGAAGCCATATTTATGTTACCATACTAAGGTTTTTGTTTAGAATGTACTATTTTGTATAGTGTACGCTAATTTATCTCGGGGGGGGGGGGGGGGCATGGCCCCCATCTTGACCCGCCACTGGTGGGAAATGTGCCGAGTTTCAGAGAAATGCACCCACCTCAAGAAATACTGGACCTAGTGTAGGTCTAAGCATTGCCGAAATTAGATTATTTATTATAAGATCGTGGGTTCTGATCCAAAAATACGCTACTAAGCCTTATTGAGTAACTCCACCATGCTGGCTTAGTATAATAAAACAAGAAGTCCCCTACTTCATTATATTCTCACTGTATATGTAATATTGAAGAAACACAATACATTTATTTATTATTATTATTTATTTATACATAAATATGTACAGGAACACACAGGAATATAATAATTTATTTACTAGCCAGGGTAGCTAAAATATAATCTATATGTTTTATTGATTTTTTGGGGAAGTTGCGGTCCCCAGTTCCTGTGTGACACATACGATAAAATATGTAGCCTAGATACCTAGTGTAACTTATAGAACATGAAATAGCTTTTTGTCTGTCGTTCCAAGAAACCATGGGCCATAAAAATGTGCAGTACGATATACGAGGGAAATGCAGATAAAGTAAAAAATTGTACATTCCTCTATGCATGTCGATGATAATAAAATTGAAGTTATTGTGCGAGGAAACGTGAAATTTTCAATTCGTAGGATACGTTACAGTATTTATTGTGTATCTCCAATGGTGCGAGTAAAACATGTACCGTTAGGCTTTCACGGGTAACTACGACCACCCATTTTATTGACACAGTCATCAACGAACATCGACTTCGATGGCCAGGTGGTAACCTGCTTGCACTTGTGCGAGTCTTTACACGCCATGCGATCGGAGACGTGTCGTAACTCAACACGGGTACTAAACTACTAAAGGCGACTGATGAGGTCAATCGGATATATTCATTAACTTGTTTGTATGCGATTAACCTTTCTAAAAATAAAAATAAATAAAAATAAAAACATTCCCATAGTTTGGATCAGAGCAAATCGAGGTAGTTTTCTTAATAAGCAGACTATTTACCCGTGGGATTTACTTTTGTACTATCCTATAAAATTTGCATAATGCGCTTTGCCATTTTCTTTTAGAGTAATAATATTTCAGGTGTAAAAATTTACTGGGAAATCTAGTATATTATTTATGAATTATTCATCAGAACATTTACATATCTTTGCAGCTGTGGAACAATGAATGAATGAATCAATTTAGTTTATATGAATCGGCGTCTTTTGCTTACAAAATAAATTTGAAATTGCTACCTTAAGGGCTCTTTATCAGTTGGCATACCTCATTCACCATCAGCGCGCTCCAAGGCCGTCAGGGGGCGTAGGTGAACCAGAATTTCGGAATTGGATGAATAATGAACGGTGACGGATATTCCAGACGCAAAAAGAGACAACTGTCAGCGACAGCGCTCTCTTATCAACATTTTTGGCGAAAGTGAACGCAACAGCAAAATTTCACTTTCTCCAAGTTAACGGCATTATTCAGCACTGGCTCTTATCTTATTTGCAGCAGTTTTCCGAACTTGAAATGGCGCGCGATTCCCTCCGCATTCATCTTAAAGATCTATTTCCGATTTATTAAACAAATCACTGTGCCCACAAATTCTAACTTTCAACCAAGCTTTTAACTTTTGCTGTAAAACATTCACATCCGTGGTTTTCCAAGATTGTTTGAAAGTGAGAGATTTCTACAAATTTTTAAAACAAGGAATATATGGCGGTGAATTTTTGACGAAATTAATTAATTCCACGTTCCACAGCAGCGAAAATGCTCAGATGAAAAATTCATAAATAATGCAAGGTTTCTCACAAAGCTGGCTAATTACCTGATGATTTGTTTATATTCTCTAAAGTCTGTTTGATACACTTAATAGTTTTTTTTTTAATAAGTAATAATTTCAGTTGAGAAAATGTAAACCTGAAGTTCAGAAGAGAGGAAGGGCGCGCATGCGTAGTTCTCAATCTGAATTTCATAAGAATAGATATAAAGACTAGAAGAGGACTAAAACATTCGCTGCAAACCAATCAATAGATTGCAACTCAAGAAGAAGAGGTTATATGGGCTTACGCTCATCGCCGTCAATGATGTACTGTCGGAAATTTATTTATTTTATCTTAAATGTAGTTGTCAAATTTCTGGTCAATACACAATTATTATTATTATTATTAGTGCCACTGCACTATGATCTCTCGAGAAGCGGAAGCTTGAGCGTGATAATGCTGATTAATAACAAATTGTTGTTCTCAATATATGCACCTTGTCCGGGGTTACCGGTCAAGGAAAAAAGTAAAGTAAAAGTAAATTATATAACCCCTAAGGGGGTTTTTGGTACCCTACCAAAAATTGTATGCCTGTAAGTTATTGTATTGTAATATATGCTCCTTGTCCAGGGAGTACTGGACAAGGAAAAAATATATATATATATAACATTGACCATCCGGGGGTCTATACTTACCCATAGGCAACATACTGTAAAACCTCTGTCTCTTTCTAACAGAACTGAATTTAGTACGTTTTTATTATTTTGGTAGTTTTACATCACAAAACTGAAAAACCACGAATAAAGTCTTCTATAAAAACGGTTCCAACGATTTTTTTTTAATTCGCATGTAGTCGTTATTGATGTAAAGTAAAGTAAAGTAAGTATTTTCTATTTCCTTCAAAATATAGATTAACAATTATTTTATAAGTGTAATAGCAGTAGGAGGGGACCCTTTAGGACGAGCCTGTGCTGGGCCCCCTTTTAATATAGCTAATAGCTAAAACTGAAAACTAAAAAACTAAAAACTAAGATAAGCGAATAATAATTATTACATTTTAGTTGCGATAGCTAAACATACAATACAATAAAAAACATGCTGACAATCTGGGTGGCTGTTAGGACAATAAAGGACGGTTTTTGTATATTTCAGGGTATTGGCTGAGTTGTTTTTTAATTTTATCTTTGTAAATAGTTAGGTTTAATGCTGATTTAACTGATAAAGGGAGCAAATTGTAAGCTTTTACTGAGAGAAAGGAGTGTGAATGCTGAAATAAAGTAGTTCTAAAAGTTGGGGTTCTGAGGCAGCTCTCTTCAGTCAATCTGGTTCCTTGTGAGTGTTGTATGCAGTCTTCAGGGGTGTTGTGTGTGTATCTATATAGTAAGAGCTGTGTAATGTAGGTAGTTTCAAATGTAGGTACTTGTAGGTCATTGAATAGAGTTCCTGATGGATGAAGGCGTTGCTTACCCATAGCAACTTTTAGCACTGCTCTAAGAGCTACTATTATTGTCCTTAAGTGGCTATCAGCTGCACCTCCCCAGGCTAGGATACCATACTGTAAAATTGTTTGTACTATTGCATAATACACCTGTCTGATTCCTTCCTTGTCAATTATATTTCTTAGTCGCCTGAATTTGTGTATTGTTTTTCTAATCCGCTGTGCTGTATTTAAAGCTTGCTGGTCCCAGCGTAGGTATTGGTCTATTGTGACCCCAAGATATTTGTATTCACTCGTTCGCTTGATATGTTCACATTTACATGGCTTAGCAAGTTCGCAGCTATTCCTATGGAGTTGAACCTTTGATTCAGCTGGCTGTCCTGTTGATGTGGCACTGAACGTCATATATTCTGTTTTGGACATACTCAAGGTTAATAGGTTATCGTCTAGCCAGTTCTTAACTTTTGTAAGGGTGGATGCAGCCTTTTCGTGAACTTCTTTCCAATTTGGTCCGTGAAAGTACAGAATTGTATCATCGGCAAATCCTATGGCAGTGCAGTCGAAGTTAATTTTGAGTAGCTCATTGATATATATCAAAAACAGGACTGGTCCTAACACTGTTCCTTGTGGAACGCCATATGTTACATGAACTGTGTCACTTAGAGTGCTGCTTGATGAATGATTTTCATTCGTTGAATGGATTTTTACTTGTTGTTGTCTGTTATTCAGGTATGACGTAAGCAATTTATGACTTAGTCCCCGAAGCCCGGCTTGCTCGAGTTTCTCTCCAAGTATTTCGTGTGGGACTGTGTCGAATGCTTTTTGCATATCTAAAAACACGCAAAGTGGGTGTTGGCCGGAGTCAAGATGTTGGTATAGTAGTGCGGTAAGTTTAGTGAGTGCATCCTGTGTGCTTCGATTACTTCTGAATCCATATTGGTTTTCTGCAAAAAATGAGGTGCTTTCCAGGAAATTTACAATACGTTCCTTAATCGCCTTTTCAAAAATCTTACTGATAGTTGATGTGAGAGATATAGGTCTATAATTATTCATATCAGTTTTGTCACCTTTTTTGTAAACTGGTGTAACTTGCACCATTTTACAGATGTCAGGAAATTTTGCCTTGGTGAGAATCAGGTTTGTAATAAGTTTAAGCGGTTCTTGAACATTCTCTACATGTGTCTTGAGTATCCTTGGTGTGATTCCATCTGCCCCTGGAGCGGAATTACTTTTCAGTTGACTTATGTAGTTACATATTTATTGATTGTCCGCAGGTGTGAGGAAAAGAGGGTGTGGATTTATGTGTAGCGTGTGATTCATTCCAGGGGTCGTGATTACAGAAGCAAGCTTTTTCCCCATATTAGCGTAAAAAGTATTAAATTCGTTTGCTAACTCTTTAGGATTATTTTTCGCTCTTAACAGCTGACCTCTTTCGTTAAAATAAAAAAAAAGGTTTATCACTCGTTTTTTATCCTTTTTAATATTGTCAGTCACTTCATTTATAATTCTCCATGTCTTAGCTGGGTTTGTGATGTTTTCTTTAATTTTTTCTTTGTAGTAATCATTTTTCGTTTTTGCCATGAGAGTCTTCAGCATATTTCTGTGGAGCAGGTAGCTATTCTTTATCCTTTGGGAGAACGGATGTTTTTTTAATTTCAAACCAAGCTTATCCCTATTTCTTAATGAGGTGAGCAAAGCTGATGTCATCCAGGGCTTCAGCTTGGTGCGACTATTTGATATAGTTTCTGTTTTTTCGCTTGATGTGTATGTGTTTTTTCAATATCTCTATAAAGTTGTTTGAACTAATGTTAACATCTTCTGTATTCATTACGTCATACCAATTTTCCGAGGTGAGCCTAGCAGCCAAAATATTGTCATCAATGACTGTTTTTACTTTGAGTTTCTTAGTAGGCTTCAATGGTGGATTTCCGTGCTTGATTGTAAGTGCGACAGCGTAATGATCCGTTACATTTGTGCGTATGACAACGTATGTAAACAGAAACAAAAAAGAAAGTTATGAAATTCAGCCTGCCAACGGTCACACCAAGTTGAATCCATCAGAACAGAGCCTGTTCCAAACTGCAGTAAACTTGGTAGTTGTGCACAGCGTCGCCAAGGGAACATGGTGGGACGTGACTACCAGTCAGTCTAAGTGTGTGTCAAGTCCCGGTCACCACCAAATTAATCGTGTGTGTGACTTCACCATGATCCCCAAATGGTTGGGAATAACCTATAATCAGGAGGTCCACCCTTGCCGTCAACTCCCCATTCTTCCTGAGGTGTAGGAGTCTGCCCTTAGAGTGCTTCAAATTAATTAACAGATTCACTCCCCCCACCAGGTTTGCTTAAAGTAGAAACGTTGAAAGCAGGCGTTGGAAAAACAAACAAACAACATGAAATTCCGGCTATAATTCCATTCCACCTATACTATTCTGCTAAGACAGTTTTGTAGCGAAAATGAGGTCCAAACTACACGTCTTATCCACATAATACTCTTTCCTTGATACCCCAGGAATACATACTTACATCCGATTAAATGCTTCAAATTTAATTAATTATCTCTCAAACCTTATCCTTCAAGCGAACTATCATTTTTGCTTTCATGGTAGGCCAGATTGATTTTGTTGTGCCACAAGTAGTAGTATGGTTGGACACAGTCCCAGGCCACAGTGTGGGCCCATAGGACAGGGGACCTCCTGATTATAGTGGATTCCGAACCACTTGGGAAACACAGTGAAGTCACACGATTAGTTCGGAAGTGACCAGGACAAGTCCTACCATGTTTCCCTACCGGCACTATGCACACTACCAAGTTATCTGCCTCTTTGAACCTGCTCTGGTCCGCTGGATTCAACTTGGTAAGGCGGCCGACTGTGACACAAGTAGTTGGAGGTATTTTATTAGTGAACTAAAGCTGGCCCTAGCCCATGTTTTTTATACCCCCACTGAAGAAAATCCTAGATCCATTCCTGCTAGAGTCTATTTGTTGATAAAATAATGTAGGATACATGATGAAATATTGTAATAATGGGCCTATTAAACGCAAACTTCCTTGAACCATTCCTATTGTATAGTACTTAGTTAACTACGCATTTATTAGATCTACATTTAACGAGTGGCTCATCATTTTGTCGGCCGTGGCACGTTGCAGGCTGTGCAGTGATTAGAGATTTGGGCCTCGGTTTGTTGTACAGTCCAACATTATTGCATTGTAGTTCCCACATATACTACTATGGAGGCCTATCTAGAGCAGTGGTTCCCAAACTGTGGTCCATGGATCACCGGTGGTCCACAGGGCAAAGCAAGAATTAAATAACGAAATGAAACAGCTGAGTTATTGGAAATTTGAAGTAAAATACAGTAACTGGCACTGAACTATAAAATCCAAACGATACCAGTCCTAAACATTTAATCAAATATTAGCACGTTGTCTTTGTACTCACAAACCACTTGATCTTGGTCCTAGAATGTGAAGATTTTCCGGTCACAGCCTAGGTGGCACACGGAAAATCCTAACATAATCTAGTGGTCCACGGACAAAAAAGTTTGGGAACCCCTGATCTGATCTAGAGTACCTATATATTATCTGTCTAATTAGTGACCAGCTCATCGATTACTGTAAGTATTGGAAAGATTGGCGATGTACGGTAGTATATATTGTGCAGAGAGTAAAGGGCGCGGAGCTTTGTGTACGAAGCGACAAGGGCCCCCTTTGTTGCTCTAGTGGAGTGTTCTTGTAGACGCTGTTGACCCAGTGTGTACTATGTCCTCGAGTACATCCCCCCCCCCTTTACCCCCCGGGTAACTCTTAATTGGCACTGAATAATTATAGTTCACACACCAAGTTTAGACAAAATGGAAAAGGCAAAAGAACAAATAGGTTGTCATTACCTGATTTCAATAGCCAAAGAAAACAAAACGGTTCTGATTGTTGTTATAGTCCCTTTTTGTCAGGTTTGTCATCAAGAAAATTCCGGTTTCCTATGGAGCTAAATCCACAAAATTACTGTCAGTTAATAGAACAGAGGAATATGAATTTATGATATGAGATGAATATATTGTAGTATTATATGGTGTATATAACACTGACATTAAATTAACTTTGGTTAAAGAGGTAACCTCCTCGTTATAACCGAAATTAGAGGATATGGAAAAAACCGGGCTTGGCGGGATTCGAACCCACGATCTACGCCTAACCGGGACGTCGTCTTAATCGCTGGGCCACAAGCCCCGACAAGTTCAGTAAATGCCAAATCCTCTACTTATGCTCTAATTGACATGATTCGTGTTGCTAGACAGGTTAGCTCAACTACACAACTACGAGTATCTAACCGAACAGGTCTTTGAGCTTACTTAATTGCATAAAGGCAATGCTTTATTCAATATATTGTAGTATTATATGGTGTATATAACACTGACATTAAAATAACTTTGGTTAAAGAGGTAACCTCCTCGTTATAACCGAAATTAGAGGATATCGAAAAATGGGTTCGAATCCCGCCAAGCCCGGCTTTTTCCATATCCTCTAATTCGGATATGAGATAAATGTACAAATATACATATAGTATATATACTAGCAGTATATGATATGAGTCTGCATCTAGCTTAACTCTTTGATGTCATCATTTTTTGGGAAGAGACGGTCAGTGTTGCGATATGCTATAATTCCGATTTGTGCTCCCTTCCCAAAACATGACCGACGGTTTTGTCGCAAAACTGAAGACGCAACCATTCAAAATGAAAAAAATAATACTTTTTGAACGGAAACTTTTGTGTTCAACGAACCGTTAAAAAAAATCACGAGAAAAAACATGACTAGTCCTACGAAAATTTTAAGAAACTTAAAAGAGAACGAAAAGTCATATTTAATATAAAAAAAATTTGAGAGAGATTCCAAAGATGGAAGGGCATGAAATGAAGAATAAAATTTCGTGAAGATATCACTCTTAGAGACGAAAGAAGAACGAAGAAATTAAAATGTGACAAGACTGCTTCGGAGAGGCTCAAATTAAGGAGAGAGGGTGAATTGGGGAGAGAGTTGTTTTTAAAATGAGTGACTGCTTGGCTTGAAGGTTCCGACACTTGCGTATAGCCTACGTTTTGTGCGCTAAATAATGACAGGGTGAAGGAAAACGCCGAGAATCTCATATCCCCATATGAGATTCTATCGGCGTTTTTGTACATGCAAAGAATGCATAAGCTGTTTTCATGGCCAGTGCCGAGTTTGGCTATGGGGCCCCCAAAAAAGCCCCAAAATACAGAATCACAGTAGGTTAAAAGAAACTAAAACTGAAAACTATGGCAAATAAATAAACTTGTCGAAATATTTGGCTAGAAATTGGAACTTGCCGTGGCATTAATGATTAATCGCCTTACTGTTTTCTATTCTAGTGTCTCATGTGCAGCCTTCTGATCGTGTTGCTTCAAACATCTGCTTTCAGCATTTCTGCTATATAGGCAACCCTGTTAGCCTGGTGAGGGGATTGAGTCTGTTAACTTGAGGCACCCTAAGGGCAGACTCTTTCCCCCCCAGGGAAAGGGGAGTTGACTGACAGGGTGGACTTCCTGATTATTGTGGATTCCGAACCACTTGGGGAACATGGTAAAGTTACACGACTAAATCGGAGGTGACCAGGACTCAACACGCACGTAGACTGCCTGGTATAGTCTCAGCGCATTATCATGTCCCACCATGTTCCCCTGCCAACGTTGTACACACTACCAAGTTTGCTGCAGTTTGAAACATACTCTGCTCTAATGGATTCAAGATGGTAAGGCCGTCGGCTTCCTTTTGATCGTTGAAGATGAATAAAACACACAGCAGAACCACCACAGCTGACACCAATGCGGCAAACAAGGAGATGAAATTCCCACATATCGTACCTACCGGTCCAGGCTACATTATTAGAAACAGAAAGGAAACTCAACCAGCAACAGTAAATTTCGAAAACAACCCATTGGAAATAATTGGACAAACAAAATGGGCCACAAATAGTTGGATAACTAGCAAAAGGAGATGGAGAAAGCGGGCTATATTTTGAATACACAGCGCAGCACATGTTATTCTAATTCTACTACAATTGCTAGAGTTTATGGGTCACCACAACCATCCACGGTAAATTTTGTTATCAATGTCCCGGCTAATAAACAGACAATAAACACGTTAACGGTGCCTTGTCCCTCCCAGAGATCTTCAATTTCCATATGCAAGGTCATGTGCATCTTCTATTGACTAACCAAGGGTCTTGAGGTCAACCCTCGTTGTTGTAAGGACCTCCCTGGTCTTCCCAGTGGTATAGTGCTCTCCAATAAATGTTGTATTAATTTTTTTTTAATGTAAACTTGAAGAAGTAAAGCCCAAGTAATTGTTAAAAAATTAAATTCGTCAAATAATTCTACTAATGTTAATAAAAAACTGAGCTGCTAATGCTACCAACTTAATAGCACAGTTCCACCTTATCGACGATTTGAGACTCTCAACCGAAAGAGTAGACGCAAAATTGAAGACCACAGGGGAAGAATGATGAATGTCCATAAAGTAAGTTTCGAGAAAAAGGGATTTTAAGATTTCACACTCATCGTTTTTTTTCCCAGAGCACTAGTCCGGTCAATTTAGACCAAAAAATGAGAGTGAAGTTACATAAAGTCCCCACAAGCTGAATTTTTGTGAAGTTGTTCAAAACATAATTATAAACAATGTCTGGAAGTTCCCCATCATTCCCCTGTAAGGAAAAAATTTAATTCAAGGTCAAAGGTCAAAAAAACGAGTTTTTCGCGATTTTCAGCAAAATGGTAAGTTTTATCATAAAAGTAGCTCAGACAAAAATTGTAGATCATAAAATTATCTATAAAAAATGTATCAATACTTTTTTTCTTACGAGCCACCGTTTCTGAGATATAACGATTCTAAAAGTTATGAAAGTTGTTATCGTCATAATATGCATGAGTACGCCACGTATATACATCTAGAGTTGTAAAATTTTATATATATATATTTAATGTTTAAATATTTTATTTGATGAACTTATAACAGTCCCAACCAGTCAACAGAAATTTCTTACTAATACCCACAACAAGTCTCGGTTCATTTCAATGTTGAAAGAAAAGTTTACGGCTGAAAATATATTGGTAAAACAAGCTAATAATGATGCTGATGTATTGATTATTGAAACAGCAATAGAGCAATTCAATTTGACAATTTTTTTTTTTTTTTTTTAAATTGGGGTACAGGTGTTACCTGTGTGCACTTAAGCCTATTGGGCCTATTGTGCCCCCTACAACAAAGAATCTACATATCTACATCAGTTCCTCGAGGCCTATTTCCCTCAGGAGAGCCAGGACCTTGAGGGGATTTAGAAGTGGTAGGTCTTTTACATGTAATTGCAAGTTTCCCAAGCATGCTGCTCTTCTACGTGCGATTGCATCGCAGTGAAGGAGGATATGCTCGGGGTCCTCCGCTCCTTCGTTACAGAATCTGCATGCTCTAGACTCTCTGACACCTATGTTGGTCAGATGTCCATTCAAGTTGCAATGCCCAGAGAGGAATCCTGTGATCACACGCAGATGTCTCCTGTTCATATTAATGCATACTTGGGCTCTTTTGCGCTGGTGGCTTCCCAGGAGCATTTTGGCTTGCCGAAGGCCCGGCAATGAGGTCCAGTATTCAGCCACTTTCAGGTTCTCCCTGCCTTTAACAAATCTGCGGGCGAGGGTTTCCCCAACACCGCAAAAAGGTTCGGGTCCCGTAAAAGGGGAGGTAGCTCCCCTTTTTGCAAGCTGGTCAGCAACCTCATTGCCTTCAATGCCTGTGTGCCCAGGCACCCATATCAAGGTAACCTTATTCGCACCGGACAGTATGTCCAGTTTCAATCTACATTCCCACACTAGTTGTGAGGTGATTTTGTATGCTGTTATTGCTTTAAGGGCTGCTTGGCTATCTGACATGATAACAATTTCTCTCGATCTATATTCCCTGTCGAGATTCATTTGCATACATCTGTCAAGGGCACATAACTCAGCCTGGTAGACTGTAGTTGTCTCCCCAAGAGACTCCAGATATTTCACCCCAGGACCAAAGACGCCAAGACCTGTTCTTGGTCTTGTACGTCCCAGCCTAGAGCCATCAGTGAACCACTTAATTGTGTGACTATTGAGAATTCCTGCTGATTCGCAGTATTCTTTTTTTGTCCCTAATATAGTTTCGAATTCCCTCTTAAAACAGTATTTTGGGTGAATTCTATCGCTTGGCATATCCAGGCAGTGGTCAGACGTAGTCAGAGAGGCTGAGTCTCTCTTAATTGCCCTTCCACTCCTTTTTACCCCGCTCCTAATAATCCGTAGCCTTGCCATTTCGGCTGACGTTTCCACTGCAATATGGAGGGGTGGGAAGTCCAGCACAATCTCCATTGCTGCAGTGGGACAGGATTTCATAGCCCCTGTAATGCATACACAGGCCAGTCTTTTAGTACTTTAGTGAGGGTGTCTCTTATACTTTGTACTGCAGTCCTGTGGGCCCAAGTCACACTTCCATACGTAATAATGGGCCTAATTTGACAAATACAACTATTGTTGTTGGTGAAGATGTTGACTTACTTGTATTACTCACTGCTCGAACGCCAACTGAAAAAACTATTTTTTTCTTAAAACCAGGAAAAGCTCAGCATCAATCATATATATATTCATCAAAAAGTTTATTTACTTTTGTAAAGTGTAAAGATCATGTACTATTTTTACACGCAATAACTGGCTGTGATACGACATCTGCATTTTACAGGAGGGGTAAAACAGCAGTTTTCAAAATGTTTGAAAAACAAGATTTAATTCAATGTGCTGAAGTTTTTAAAAAAAGTGATTCAACTCAACAAGAAGTTATTACCAAGGGCATCCGCTTTCTTCTTTCTATGTACGGAACTCCTAAAAAAACTACCTGTTTAGATAAACATCGATATGCATGTTTCGTTGAAAATACTAAAAATAAAAAACAAGTTCAATTAGCTTGTCTTCCTCCAACTTCAGTTGCTGCTCACCAACATCTTTTTCGAGTATATTACCAAGTTCAAGTGTGGCTTGGTTATCAGCTAGACCCTACAGACTGGGGTTGGAAGTTGGTCAACAATATATTAGAGCCAGTTCAAACTTTACTTCCACCTGCGCCGAAAAAACTGCTAAACATTATTTTTTGCAACTGCAAAAAGGGATGCAGTGCTAAATGTGGTTCCAAAAAAGTCGGACTGTCTTGTTCTTTGGCATGCACAAATTGTCAAGGCCGGTCGTGCTCTAATATTGAATCACAAACAATGGAGGATTCGTTTGACTCCGACGAAGTATCATGCGATACATCGCTATTGACGCAATTTACTTGCATCCAAAATGAAGATGAAGAAGAAGCAGGAGAAGAAGAACAAGAAGAAGATCAAGAAGAAGAACAAGAATTTGAAACTTACGAATAAGATGAATAAACTTCAACACTTTTTTTTCATTTACATCGCTTTTATCTTTCCCAATCTTTGAAAATTTCCGTTATTTTGCAATAGTTTTACATTAAACAGGGTCACAACTGACCCGTGGAGTAGGCCTACTGGGGAAACCACGTTAACAAAAACGCGCTAAGTACACTACCTCATAGGTGGCGTGGAAACGTGTGCATATTATGACGATAACAACTTTCATAACTTTTAGAATCGTTATATCTCAGAAACGGTGGCTCGTAAGAAAAAAAGTATGAATACATTTTTTATAGATAATTTTATGATCTACAATTTTTGTCGAAGGTACTTTTATGGTAAAACTTACCGTTTTGCTGAAAATCGCGAAACTCATTTTTTTGACCTTTGACCTTGAATTAAATTTTTCCCTTACAGGGGAATGATGGGGAACTTCTGGACATTGTTTGTAATTATGTTTTGAACAACTTCACAGAAATTCAGCTTGTTGGGACTTTATGTAACTTCGAATGTCTAAATTGACCGGACTACACGGTTTATTCAATCTTTGTAGTTTCATTGTTGTTGCCAATTTTAAATTCCTCAAGAAAAACTACGCTAGAAAAGTGTTAAGTTGGCAAAAGTGAATCTTTTGGACATTCATCATTATTCATTCCTCCACAGTGATCTTCAAATATTGTCGTCGTTCATCAAAAATTAAATTGCATTGGTGTAAGAAAATTATGTAAAATGTAAGACAAACACACTAAACCCGTATTTTACAAAAATTAAATTTCACATGAAATATCCATCTTAAGAATATTGTACTCTAGATCCCTCCCCTAAAGAACAGATTTTGGCAGGATCCAGGGGTGGCCAATGCCTACGGCCAGCTTCCTCTTAAACAGTGTCGATGCCAAGTATCTTCCCGACCTATCGGTTGGACACCACTGACTAGGCTAAAGTTTAGGTTGAAGTTTAGGGAATCGGGATGTGTTGAGGCCCGGACCAAGTGGCGAACATGCGCGCAGCAGGTATCGATCTCCAGCTCAGCAGTGGATACACCTGATCTGGGCCCATATAAACCTGCCTTTTTTAATTAACAGCTAACACTAGAAGTGTCAATTTCATGTGTCTATGGTGGGGAAAGAACGGCGGAGGGGATCCCTTCATGGCCGTCCTCAACGGGATATGGAACGTGAATAATCCTGCCAGATACGGATACTTATTATTTCTTATTTAATGTATAAATTGCGATAGAAGTAAGTTGTTAAAGATTTAGTTTAAGGTATATTCATATATTCATATTCATATATTGTTATTCCGTCTAGGCCAGCCATCCCCAAACTATGGTCCGCGGCTCTTTTTGATGTGGCCCTCGGCCTGACAAAACATTAAAAACTCTGCGAGTAGCCTAATATTGGGGCAATTGTTGAAGAAAATATTAAATAGTCTTCTGTTACTAAGTCAATCAAGAGGAATTACTAGGTCTATAAAGCCCGAAATTAGAGGATATGGAAAAAACTGGGCTTAGCGGGATTCGACCCCACGATCTACGCCTAACCGGGCGTCATCTTAACCGTTGGAACACAAGGGGCTTGTAGATCGTGGGTTCAAATCGCGCCAAGCCCAGTTTTTTTCATATCCTCTAATTTCGGTTGTAACGAGGAGGTTACCTCTTCAACCAAAGTTAATTTAAAGTCAGTGTTAAATATACCATATAATACTACAATGTATTCTATAAAGCCCTCTCTTACACACATCTAAAAGACCCGCCTACTGTATACGTGTAATCGGAAGCATGGCCAGAAAATGTAGCAAACAGCAGGTTGTAGCCTGAGGAGTGGGAGACATTTAAACAAAACGGGGTCACTCACACCTACAACACGAGGCAACGGGGAGACCTTGCAAGGCCAGCGCCACGCACAGCCAAGTGTGAGGGACTGGATCCTGTTTCGCCTACCTTAGAAAACTCCCGATTGAACTGAGAGCGGCGAGAAATGCTTCTAACTTCCCTAAATTGCTTAGAAACCATCTCTTAGAGAAAGCTTTCTGCACTGTCACTGAGGCACTAGCACAATGACAATGACAGAACTACCTGATTTTGACGATATTCTCACGATTTTATTTGATACTTTACTTGTATCGTATAATTCAACGGAAATATATATTGTATTGTTCTCATTAAATTAAAATACACTTTGTCAATTTTCATTGAGGTAGAAAACCGAACTACGACACAGGAGGGATACTATCCGGCACGGCGTCAAATGGCCTACCAGCCAAGGACGGGCGTTTGCTCAAGAAGTAGAAGATTTTCATTATTGCTTTCCAATTAATACGTAGTATAAGGAAAGCTTTGTGATGGTCGAAATTTTCGATTCCGAGATTTCAACGGATTTACACGTTTTGAAGTCCCAGGAACCAAATTTACGAAATGTCTGTATGTCTGTCTTTTCATCGATTTCCGGGCAAACTGCTCGACCGATTTTGATGAAATTTTGCATACAGGCTGAAAAAAATCATACATCGAGAACATTTTATTTTATTTTGGGCTAACTTAAATGGGGGGGGGGGGGTTTATTCTCTAAAAAAAATAATTTCTCAAAAACGGCTCCAACGATTTATTTAAAATTCACATATATTGTAGTAGTTATTAATGTTAACAAAATGCGGGGGGTCACTTGCCCCTTGATAGTTTGCTTCTGGGGGTTAAAAAAAAAAAAAAACTCAATTTTCATGAAAAATGACTAAAAAATAATTTTTCTGCGGAACCTTTCTATCGATGATACCTGCAGGTGTGTTTTAGGTGTAACATAACATAAACGGACAGGTTGCAATCCCAAAAAAGTATTTGCTTCTGTGCAAAAAATTATTTTTTGAGAAATTATGGAAAATTCACGTTCCAATACATTACGTGCCATGTGTCATTGTTACTACTGTTACAATGTATTGGTCTGTTCGTTCCAGAATATGCAATTAAGTTTTAAGGTGTTTTTAATATATTGAGGTGGACCCCTCCCCCCTCGAGGGATCTGAAATTTAACCATTGGGAAATTATTTCCTATGAAATTACACATGTCTAAAATTTCCCTATCTCCCGTTGTTAAAAACTTTGGAGTGATGCTTGACTCCACCCTTTCGTGGCACGAACAAGTATCCAGTATCTGTAGAAAAGCCTTTTTCAGCCTGCATTCACTACGCTCACTCAAAAACTTTCTACCCAAAAGACTCAAAATTCGGCTAGTTCAGTCACTTGTATTTCCACATTTCGACTACTGTGATAGCCTCCTTACTAATCTTTCCGTTGACTTGCAAGCAAGACTGCAACGTGCACAAAACTGCTGTATTCGCTTTTGTTGCAATACCCCCTTACAGAGACAGGGTCCCCCCATTTTATGTTAGTATTCCTTGGCTTAAACTCGAAGGTAGAAGGAAGCTGCATCAAGGTACTTCAATACATAAAATCCTCAATGGCTTTGCTCCTTCATACTTTCGGTCCTTTTTTCAGCCTCTGTCAAACCGTCACTACAACACTCGAAGGGACGATCTTCTCGTTATACCTACTCATTTAACCCAAACCTTTCATGCCTCCTTCCTCGTCTCGTCAGTTCTCCTATGGAACTCCCTCCCCACCCACATAAAAGAATCTCCCTCTGTTCCAATTTTCAAAGTTCGCTATCGGGAGCATCTAATTAGACTAATACACTAGATTCGCCAATATCTGATGTGGTTTCGCTCTCCATGTGTGAATGAGTGTGTGAATGAGTGTTATCATTTTTTGTGTTTTGCAACTATTTTTGTATTTAAAGCTCTGTAACAATAATTAACTAGCCCTCTAGTTGAGTGTAAGAAAGGGCCCGAAGGCCCTAACTCCACTAGGGGAGCCTAGTGCAATAAAGAAACAATTATAATTATTATTATGTCTATATCTACTAATTTATAAATTTAAAAGCATGTTCGAGTAAACTCGGACCGGTTCTTTGCACTTGCGGCCCGCGGTAATATATCTGGCCCTTGGAGTGGCTCTCGAGGAAAAACGTTTGGGGGCCGCCGGTCTAGGCTGACTGGGCCATATACTAAGCTAAGTAAGCTGTAGAAGACTATTTCATGCATAATATTGTATGAAATAGTATTTAATTCTTGGTGTTTTTTCTTTAATTCTGCATAGAAGGGAATCTGTCCAAATCAATTCAAATATTATTGAACAGAAAAATACTATCTACTAGCCTATTCTGAAGAACCAAATGCTGTATTGACAAGCAACTCAGAAACCAATATCAATTTTTGAACCAAATTAAGTTTCACAGGAAATACCCATTGTTCCCATGGCCGTGCCCATGGGGGTGGTCCATTGGGTACGCCCCCCCCCCCGAAATGCATTTTTGTATCTAAACCTGAATGGTTTGAAGAATTTATCCATTAATTCATCAATAAATTACGTAAAAACATTCTTTGGACCCCCCCCCCCCCCCCCCGAAATCAAAACCTGGGCACGGCCTTGACTGTTCCCATAGAGCTATCAAAATTCCACATCCATTAGACAGGGGTTCCTAACCTGTGGCCAGTCCACCAAGTCCCCGAAAATAAATAGTAGGCCTAAATTATCAAATAATTGGTTTTAAAAGGAAATTGGAGCTTTACCTATCAGATGTAATGAAAGAGGACATTTCTTCCTTTCTTGCACTCTCCACATTTGTGAAAGAGAACGAACTGAACTTTTCAGATCCAGATTTTACTCTCATTTGTGAACATTATAGAAGACTTTGACAAAAAGTTTTCGACAAATACTTTCCACTAAAGGATACTGAAAAATTATGACTAAGAAAGAGATCCCTTTTTGAAAGAGAAGGAGCTGAACTATTCAGATCCAGATTTTACCCTCATTATTTTAAGGTTAACCCTTATATAATTAGTTTCATTAATTGTGAACATTAGGAGGCTTTGCAAAAAAGGTTTCGACAAATACTTTCCACTAAAGGACACTGAAAAATTATGACTAAATAAGAGATCCATTTGTGAAAGGGAACGACCAGAAATTTTCAGATCCAGATCCTCATTTGTGAACATGAGCCGAATAAAAAAATGTGGTACTATTTTATAATTATACATGTGGCACCCGAGAACCATAAGGTAGGGAAGTAGGCATTCGAAGAAATCCTCTTCTCTCTGCATTTGATACATGCTGTGTGGCCATCACCAACACCGATTGGCCACAGTTCTTCATCTCCTTCCTCCGAAACCTTCACTGCTTGTTTTTTTTCTTTCAATAATTGTGGTCAATCAGTATTAATAACATGCACATATCATATCTTACAATGCTGGTGAGCATTACTTCTAAGGGGTGACATTTTTTACAACTCAATGATTGATGAACGAACGATTTCATATAATATTTGATTTCTAACACCTGTAAGGATTTTCCCCCATCTCTTAATATAATGATCAGTATTTCGCCCCCTCCCCTCCTTAAATTAATACCTAGATGCGCCCATGCTAGTGTGTAGGTGCATAAATCAAGGTGAATAATTAGAGCGAACGTGCCCCACTGAGAGCAGCGTTGTGGAAACTTTAAAAGCCCTTGTATTGCCCATTGAATATTGAAGGAGTCTAGAGATTGGTTGCAAGTCACTTCGGTCACTTCAAGTCCTTAGGGGTTATAAAGTTCCGATGTACCTTCCATGAATACCAAACTATACCACCCGCACCCCATGTCTGGCTTATGAAATGAGTAGGTCAATCATTATGAAGTGCGTGCTGCCCAATGGGGAAGAAGAAATGGTCTCTTTGTTAGAAATTACAATACTTCCATTTTATTATCTTGCGAATGGTTTTTTATAGGTAAATGCAAAGAGTAGCCACTATATAGCTCCGTAAGAAATACACGTTTAAAAACACACTTATGGATACCATAATTGGCAATAAAGACTTAAGTCAAAAATTTAAAATTGAGGTGGATTCGACAAAAATACTCCAACGACAGGCAGATGACCTGAATCTGAATCATGCATTTTCAGAATCAGCTAGGCTAATCTGACATCCCCACTGTGCGTTTTTTTACTAAGTGGAATTAGAAATTAATCGAATCATGGAATCATAGAGCCATATATGAGAGTAGAAGCAGAAGAAATGCTCCTCCACATTTTGATATATAGGCTAACACTGTTTTGCAACAGCTTTGGAAGCCGTGCAAAAATGCAAGGCTAGGTTAGGCCACGCCTTCACAAACTGTGGCCAAACAATGTTGCACCGGTTACATACAATGTATCGACATTAAGAGGAACACTTATATTACTTCTCCTAGTTTCATTTAAGTCTTTATGACCAATATCTCATAGAAATTCAACTTAGTACAAAAAACGCGATTATTTCCTCCTAAGAGACAACAGGTGTAAATAAAAACAAATTTGACAGGAAATATCGATCGTAAAGCTATCAAACATGTTTCATTGCTTTGATGAAATGTTCCTCTACATTTGATAAATATTATGCGGCCATCAATAACACCCATTGGCTACAGTATTTAAACATGTTTCGCAAAAATAAAAAACATAATAATAACGGACACTGCGGATGTCAGATGGAAGGAATTCTAAAACTGTGGCCAATTGTTGCTGTTAGTGACACATCCACATCCAAGTGTAGACGAACATTTATTCCAATCCATGGTACATTTGTTATTCATGTATTATGGGATTTTATTGGACACCTCCATTGTCCCTTAATGGGAAGTGGGAAAATTCTACTAATATTATTGGGGCTGTCCTAGGTACAATAATTAGGTAGGTACTGCAACAGGCTGAGGAAACTGTCCTACATACTTAATCCCATATTTTCATGGTTTGTTCAGAGCCCACATGGCGAAATTGGGTCATGGAGGTCCTACCGTCTACCGGCACTGCAATGAGTCCGAGGAAACCGCGGAACACGTGGTTGGCCACAGCCCAGCCCTGTGGGTTGGACTGTTTAGGGGCTGCCTACATGGACCCGGTCGATCTGATTGACCTGCCGTTGAAGGACATGGTTGTCTTTGCCAACAAGGTTAAACTGCTGTTTTTCGACAGTTATTAATTGGCAATGGTCATAATATGAATGATTGGGGTCACTGATGTGATCCCAATAATTATGCTGTCCAAAGAGTCCCCAGACCTATAAATTTCGACAAGAGAAGGAATCTATGTTTGCGACATTTCCTCGGCAGTGTTATTCGTTGTAAAAATTTTAGCCGTCGAGGGCTGTCGCTTGTAATGTCATTACAATCGTGAGAATGAAACTTGGTGGGGGCAGAAATTGAATTAACAATTACCCAGATTGGCGCGCGCGGCCCCACTTCCGCACCGTTAATTTCACGTCATTCTCATCGGGCCAAATTCAGCAGTAGTGCGGTCCTGCTCAAACCAACTGCAGTGCGTATACTATTCAACAGTACTCGCGGCAATCTCACTTGGAACACATGGTTTCTTAGAGCACTATAAGAAACCACTCAGCACTATAGCAAAATTCCATTTGCGCGGAGGATACCAGAACCGTAAGTTGTGGTGGGTAGTGGTCGCGTTTATTGGTTATGCGAAACGTAGTCTTGTTATGACTCACTTTTGGGCCATATTAAGCATGCCGATGGGTTTAGTAGGGGTGACTTCGACCAATTTCCTAACAGTAAAAACCAAACAATATATTTATCCAGGCTACTGCCTAGTTTTATATATAAATCATCATTGACGTAAATTTCCAAAATACCTGGGGGGGTCTTAGGACCCTATTTGTGAAAATCCGGGGGAGAGGGGTTAGAACCCAAAAACCTTCAAGATATTAATATCCATGATTGCAGTGCAGATTCAAATTTTATTCATTGACAAAAGAACATCAGTCCGAAACTAAAAAAAATTATTGTTATTCTCTGCAAAAAAAAAAAAAAACTTTCGTATTTTTCAATCAATTTGTTTTATTTCCTCGAAATTCCTGAGGGGGGGGGGACTTGCCAAGTAGCTAGTGGGGTGGCTAAGCCCTCCCCCTAAACCCCCCTAACTACGCAAATATAAATAAATGATATTATATACACTCAGGCCCGGAATTAGACGATTGTTTTGACAAGGTCAAGCGACGAGTTTTCACCCCTCACCCATAGGTCTAGATCAATTGCTCACTTTATTACAATAATAGGTAATTTTTAACCTATAATAGGCAAGCAACTGAAAACATCCACTACTAAGTGGTTTGTATATGTACAATTTTTAAGGCCAAACCGGAGGGGGTCACGTGACTGGCCTGGAAATGTCTTTGCAGAGGGTTCGTAATACATGTTTTAAACCGCAGTGGTATAGTATACGCGTAGACATGCTTACACTATTGACTAAACCAAAAATTACAAATACATTAGGTCTAAAATTTGTGCATGAAGCAATTAAAAACATACCTTTTAGAACATTTTTACGTGCCCCACAGGGAAAAAAACCTCCAACTTTTGTAATGAAATGCACTTTAGTCAGAAGCTCAACACTTAATTTGACAGTAAAGCGCCAGAAATAGGTAAAACTGCAATTATTTGAAATAATACAAGTCAAATACGGAACAGGTACGAGACGCGGGGCTTTGTTTATAAAATGGATATTCAACGATCCCGTGGCTGGAGACCGTTATCAATATGGCTGCTAGTGTAGCCTGCACAAGATAAGTACACAATTCGGCGGGGAAATAGCCTGCACAAGCTAACTACTAAACTACAGAGTTTTTGACCGGGTCCAGGTATCCGCTTTGCTATGCTGCAATGTGAAAGACTTTGATATTTTTTGCGTTGGTACTTATCTCTGATAGTTAGCTTATAGTTAACGGGTGCCTCGTAAGGCATATTATGACTCCCACCGCTCCAGTTCTATTATATTTCTATGTATTCAACGCTCAACGGTAAAGGCCACAACCCTCCGGTTTGGCCTTAATAGGCTAATAGTCTAATTGCCAAATATTCAACAAATAATATTGTAAAAGTGCAAATGATACGAACTTGTTTATTTGCACTTTCTCTTAAAATTTCGCCCCTTGGAAATTCGGCCTAAGTCATGACCTATTGTTCCTATGGGATCGAAATCCGCATATATATACTGTTTATCTGTATACAATATTGGTTCCAGTTCTATTGCATGACTCGTACTTGGTTATGTCGAGCTAACACCAGTCAAACTGTCAATAGTAAGCATCATGGCCTGGCTATTGGCGTAGATACATCTGGAAAGCATTGAGGAGAAAGCTTTGTTGCGCAAAACTATGTCTTCTTCTTGATAATCTCCCTTGTTAGTACCTCTCAATTCATACATAACAATCTCTGTTGTTTGCAAAATTTTTGCTTTGGCATGGGCTCCACCTCCTGTTTACAATATTGGCTTCAGCCACTCATACAAAATTATTTATAATTAGACAGATGTGGATAGGTGGCGAAATGGGGCCCTAAACGGAAGTCCAGATCATTAACCACTACACTATGGCTATCCCTATAGTAACTCAGTCACCGCCTCACGCAATAGCCACATCCAGCCAACAAATTTAGCAAATTGTTCATTTCTTTACTTTTTTCATTTAATTTTTTCAATCATTTGATGCCCCTTTAGCACTCTCACACCCTCACGGGCCGGCCCACTCATTGCTCGAAGCAAAAGAAACACGGGAACGTTTCACGAGCCCAATTTCCCAAATTAGCCCCTAAGGCGAGAAAAGAACAAGAAAAACCTTCCCATCCCGACAGGGTAAAAGCGGAGATTTCCAAATATTTTCTAAACAAGTCAGGCCTTGGAAATTCTAACTAAATAATTACCTCGTTTCACAGCCGCATAGATAGGATAATGGTTGTATGAAAAAATTCATAAAAATACAAGCTTTCGTAATATAACTTTACATATTCGCACTTGCTCTAGGAAAACATGAAAAAGTGCTCTAAACAACAGATTTTATAGAATAGTCGTGGTAAGTCAGTAGGGGGAAATAGCTTTTAAAAAATACTTTACGAATTGTTCATAGCTCATTTTATTATCTTTGCAGCTGTGAAACGAAGAATAAATTAATTTAGTCAAAAATGTTCTAGCCTGGTTTGTTTACAAAATATTTGGATATCCCTGGCTTCATTATCCACTCTAGTTTTTGAATAGGTGGAAAAAATACAAAATTTGAAAACACAAGCCCTCGCTATATATGAGTATCCCTTGGTTTTGCAAACAAATATCAAATCAAATATATTTATAATTCTATCAAAGTACAGGATACATATATATCGTCAATTCCCAAGAATGTGCTACCATGCATGCCTACCATACTAGACTAAATTCAATAACATGTGCCTCAAATGGATAGCTATACAATACTATTGCAAAAAAAGGAGATTTAATAATAGAAATAGATAAATAGGCTAGTTAGTTAAAAACATTTCATGACATTTGCTAATATTTGGATTTTTGAGTGATTTGTTTAGCATCGGAAGAGAAACATTGCTGCTTTGTATTGAGGTGAATGGGAGCTGAGAGCTTTAGTAATGAAAGGAAGTCTGATCTGAAAATTTCTCGTAGGGTAGTTATGTGACAGTGGCAAAAATGTAGGTTGGTTCTGTTAAATCCGATACTCACTGATTATAAGCCAAAAGTAATTTACCTTTCACGTTAATTCTAGGAGGAAGCCGAAGCCCGCTTCCATTATTTCAAAAGCTCAAAGGTTGAATGAAATTCAAATAAACTCCATAACCTATATTATACCTATCGAGTTTAGTATCAATCACAAGTCATCAATCATTATATAAACGCCGCGCCGGTTGAATCGCGAAATGATGAAAGCAATCAGAATTTTGATAGTAGCCTTGGGCCCAATTTGCATTATAAAAGGTTCCCGCTCGCAGTTTTATCCATCCTACTGCTGAATCACCTTTTGTTAGATCAGCAAACCAGAATGATAAATTTTTCTCGCTACGCAAGTGTGTATAGGTAGATGTTAATAAAATTTCTGTATCGACGGTGAAACTGTGTATACCAGACAACACTTAGTCAACACCTAATTCTGAAATTAGTTACTTAACTTAATTGCCAACCATACCAAGTTGAGTCCATGGCACGAGAACAGAGTCTGTTCCGAACTGTAGCAAACTTGTACAGCGTTTGCAGGGGAACATGGTGGAATATGATAACGTGCTGAGACTATACCAGTGAATCTAGATGCGTGTCGAGTCCTGGTCACCTCCCAATTAATCGTGTGACTTTACAATGTTTCCCAAGTGGTTCGGAATCCACCATATAATCAGGAGGTCCACCCTGTCAGTCAACTCGCCTTCTCCCCGACTCCGAGGTGAAGGAATCTGCCCTTAGGGTGCCTCAAGTTATTAAACAGACTCACTCCCCCCGCCAGGCTGACAGGGTTGCTTGAAGCAGAAATGCTGAAAGCAGGCGTCGGAAAACAAGCAAGCACTATCGGTAAGAATCTTTTGAGGCAAACTAAAGATGTGGCAAAATTAGAGTAGAGAGCAGCTTCTTGCAAATATGCCTTCATAGTATAAGCCAGTGGTTCCCGAAAGGCGGACCCATGAGGATATCAATAGAATAAAAAGTATTGGTAGGCCTACAGTAACAGACTTGCAGTCTTCAGAGGGTTCGCCTGACCAGATATAGAACAACGCAGCCGGCCATTTAAGGAGCCAAGCGACCACAGTTAATGAATATTTCTCTGAACCTAAACGATTGTTGGTTTTGAGATCCCTTAAGCTGTCAAGTAGACGTATAGTACAAAAAAGGTTTAGCTCATTAACATTAAGGAGGGGGAAGGTTAGGGCACGAGAAAATTGGGAACTTCAGGTTAAGGAATTACAGGCGGTCCTTGTCATTACAGCGACTTGATGAGGGAGTCCTTGGAAAATTTTGTTGGGAATCCCTGTGTTAGAATAGGCAAGTACAGAGTAGCCTATATATAGTAAAGATAAACCTATATAGCCAACTCACAACGTCGCAGAACACAGTGGAATTCAAGAAATGGAGTATTTGCCTTAAAAGTAAAAGGATGAAAAAAATAGGTAAAGGCAACATATTTGTTCCATTACCTAAGTACTTTTATTCTTCGAAGCAGAACAATCTGAAGCATTTCCTCCAAATTTGTGAAGTAATTGTTATGAATTTCACTCATTGCATTAGGACGAAACCTTGTTCTCGTTATAACGTTTTCCAATACGCAGGGGAGTAGAGTAGCTATTTTTTGTTTTTAGATTTTCCTATACGTGAAACCCACCCGCAAAGAATTCGTACATTATGGACGTGGATGACGTGCTAGTACAAATAGGAGAGTGTGGCAGGTACCAAAAGCTTCTCCTCTGGTTCGTTCTTCTGCCGGCTGTCCTACCGTGCGCCTTTCACGCCTACGCCCAAGTCTTCATTTCCGCCAAGCCTGCGCATTGGTGCGGGGGGCCCCAGCTGGAAAGTGTTTCATTATCGGAAGAAACCGTTCGGAATCTAAGGTAAACACAGGTACCTAACATATTTAATGAGGAAGCCGTAGGATCACGGGCTGATGGGCCATGGTCAATTTGGAAGCGTACTTCCAAATGTCTCGTCAACATCTGCAGTCGACATATTCAGTGGCACTTCTAAGACAGACGAAGGCTTAGTAGCGACTGTGATGTCGACTGCTGATGTTGAAAAAACGTAAAGTAAGCTTTACCACGGCCCATCAGCCCAGATTCCATTGCTTCATTATCTAATATCATAATCAACATCATCATAATCTAATTATTCATCCCCAGTCATTTGTTGTGAATAAAGCCTATTGATAGCCTTATGATGTCAATATTGTTTTTATATTTTGTATATTTTTATTCTTTCCGCACTAGTAGGCTAACGTAATATGATATAAATAATATATATTTATATCAGGAGTAGCATTCGCTACATAGCTGTGATTTTACACTAGTAACAACTACACACAACTAAATAGGAATAAAACACACTAGATAATTTTCTTTTGTATTATTAGATATTTGGCGGTATATTGTGTTGGTAAAAAGTAACACGGTTGCCAACATTGGGGTTTTCTAATGTTAATGTGACGGGCGTGAAGCCAATACTTTATTTTTTGTATTAATAAATAAATGGAACGTACAATTACGTAAAGGTGTTTTTTATAATAAAGATAGGATCCCATAATAGGTTATGGGCCCAGTGCGACGAATGTGACACTTGTGAAAAGCGTCTAAAATTAAAGAGAAAAGTGGTGAGTAAATCACAAAAGAAAAAAAAACACAAAATGGCCGACTCCGGCTTTTCAGTCAAATTAACAGGGAATAATTATGAGAAATGGAAATTCGTACTAAAATGTTTCTTGCAAGGAAAAGGCTTAGAAAGTGTAGCAAATGGAAAACTAAGTAAAAGCGATCAGGAATATTCTAAGAACGACGGAAAGGCCAAATACTTAATTGCCTCTTCGGTTGATGAAAAGTTGCTAACGATTATTGAAGGTTGCAAAACAAGCAAAGAAATGCTTGACAAGTTCGAGAAAATTTATGGTAGTACCTCAGAAGTCAATAAAATGCTGTTATACGAAGAACTACATAAACTTCACTTTGAAAGTGAAGAGACTATATCAGGTTTCATTGCAAGAGCGATGAATATTGCAGGAAAATTGAAAAATGCAGGAGAATCAGTAAGTGACAATCAAATTATAACAAAAATAATTGGAACATTGCCAGAAACATTTGTAAATTTCAGGCAAGCATGGCTATCAACTGAAGATTCCAAACAGAACATTGAGAATCTAACGGCTAGACTAATAGATGAGGAAAGGATAATAAAAGGAGCTGAAAGTAAGACAGAAGCTTACATTGCCCATAAAAAACCTGAGAAAAGTCAGAAAAAGGACACCATCTGCTACCGTTGTTCCAAACGGGGCCATTACGCATATCAATGTGAAAGCGGGCGCGAACATCACGGACGTGGTACGGGTCGCGGACAAGCTTCAAATCGGGGTAACGAGTATCGCGGGCAAGGACATCGAGGACGCGGATATCAGGGACGCGGATATCAGGGACGCGGATATCGTAGAGGTAACTACGGCGGAAATTATAATGAACAAAGTACAAAGAAAAATGAAGTCAATAGTGATGCGTTTGTAATTGCAACCGAAAATAGTTATTACGAGTGGACTGCAGACTCAGGTGCAGGAAGACATATGTGTTATCAGAGAAGTTTCTTTAAAACGTTTGAAAAACGTAAAGGAAATGTCACCGTAGGAAACAGTGCGAAACTGAATATAGAAGGTGAAGGTGATATTGAGATAAGGAAGCTCGTAAATAATAAATGGGAAAATGGAATTTTAAAGAACGTCCTATTCGTTCCTGGGCTAAAAAGGAACTTAGTGTCTGAAGGAGAAATGACTGCAAAAGGCCTGGAAATCGTGAAGAAAGGGAAAACTATTGAAATCATGAAAAATAAAAAAGTAATAGCAAGTGGAACAAGAGATGATACAAATCTGTATCAGCTATTTTTTAAGACAGTAATAAATGATGTCGCATGCGCTAATGCTGAAGAAACTAAATCAAGTATGAAACTATGGCATGAAAGGCTTGGGCATATAAATATTGAGTATTTAAAGAGACATATGGCCCAAAACAATGTGAAAATGGAAAAAGAAGATTTCTTTTGTGAGCCATGTGTATTGGCAAAGCAAAGTAAAGCAAGTTTTAAGAAATCAGAAAGAATAAAACCTAAAGGTCCAGGACAGTTGATTTATACAGACATATGTGGACCAATGACATGTGAATCTGTTGGTAAAGCGAAATATATAATTCTGTTCAAGGATGGAGCTACAGCGTACAGAAAAGTTTACTTTGTGAGTAATAAAAGTTGTTTTATTGATTGTCTGAAGAAGTTTGACATGCTTTTAGTGAATAAATTTGGGCGTCATTTACAAGTGCTACATTCAGACAATGGGACAGAAATCAGAAGTCAAATAGTTGACAGATATCTTGAAGAGATTGGCGCAGAAAGGGAATTAACAGCACCCTATACACCGGAACAAAATGCACGCTGTGAACGCGAATTCCGGACAATAATGGAAGCTGCCAGAACCATGATGTTGGGCAAAAATATACGTAAAGAACTGTGGGCAGAAGCTGTGAATAATGCAGTTTACATTCTAAATCGTACGCCAAACTCGCAAGTAGACATGACTCCATATGAACACTGGACTGGGCAGAAAGCGAAACTAGATCATGTAAGAACATTCGGGTGTGATGCATACAAGATGAAACAAAAACATGAAAGAGACAAGTTAAACGCGAAATCTGAAAAACTAATTTTTGTTGGTTGCGACGAGAAAACGAATAATTACAGACTATATGATGAAAAATGTCGCAAAGTAGTGATTACAAGGAATGTTATATTCAATGAGAAAGGAAGTGAATATTCAAATGACAAAGAAAGCGATGAGAACGTGAATAATTATGTATTTGATCCAGGAATTGATGAGAACTCAGAAGATAATGATATTCAAGAATTACGTGAAGAAGATGAACTTCCAAAAAGAGGGACAAGGCAAAGAAGACAGCCAGCTTATTTGTCAAACTATGAGACATACTGTATGTTAAATGAATATGATCCTGTGTGTTATAGTGAAGCTATTCAAGATGATGATTGGAGGAAAGCAATCACTAAAGAACTGTCAGTGCATGAAAAAGCTAATACTTGGGAGAATGTGAACGAACTTCCAGCGGGCAAAAAGGCAATCGATACAAAGTGGGTGTTCAGAACGAAAGAAGGAGGTGAGAAGAAAGCTCGACTAGTAACTTTAAGTAAGTTTCTTGACAAGCCTACCTCGACCACATGGAAGGCGGGGAAAAGAATTCTAAGATATCTAAAAGGAACAAGAGAAATGGGCATCGTGTTTACGAAGAAAGAAAAAGAAGACGAAGAAGAAATAGTGGGGTTCTCCGATGCAGACTGGGCGGGGAGCTCAGACCGAAAAAGCACTTCAGGCGGTGTGGTGTACTTTTACGGAAACGCTGTCTCCTGGGTTTCAAGGAAACAGCAATGTGTAGCCCTCTCAACGACAGAAGCTGAGTATGTTTCTGTGGCAGTGATGTGTTGTGAGTTACTTTTCATTTTTCAAGCGGCCAATGATCTTGATAAAAATTTAAAAGCTTGCCTATATACAGATAATCAAGGAGCAATGAGTATTGCTGTTAATGCAGAAAACAGTAAAAGGAGCAAACACATTGATATAAAGTATCATTTTATTAAAGACTTAGCTAAGAAAGAAATAGTTAACTTTAAATACGTTTGTTCAGAAGACAATGTGGCAGATATTTTTACAAAGGCATTGGCCAAACCAAAGTTTGAGAAATTTTGCTTCATGTTAAACTTGGGATAATTTTTTTTTTACAATTTTCAACTTTTCATGATATGAAAACTTTTAATTGAGAGGGGGTTTTGTATTATTAGATATTTGGCGGTATATTGTGTTGGTAAAAAGTAACACGGTTGCCAACATTGGGGTTTTCTAATGTTAATGTGACGGGCGTGAAGCCAATACTTTATTTTTTGTATTAATAAATAAATGGAACGTACAATTACGTAAAGGTGTTTTTTGTAATAAAGATAGGATCCCATAATATTTTCCTAATTGCAAACAATAATAATCAAACACCCCCATATTACACACTCGAATATTGTTCCAAAATTTGATCCAAGATATGGGCACAAGAAATATTCCAAATATTTCTTCAATCGAATAAATATTGGGTCGAATAAATATTCGAGTGTGTAATCAGAATATATATATATATATACCCTACAGAATAAAAAAGTAAAATAAAAAGAGAAAAACACAGTTATACATTTTTGGTTATTTAACTTACAGTAGCCTATGTCAATATTTTACGATATATGAACAATAACTATTGCGTTTATTATGAGATTCAGCTAAACCTGTCATAGAAAGACATCGGATTTATAGGTTGAAAACAAATTTTTTACCCGATCGTTTCATTTTGCCTCGAAATCGAAAAACTAGAGGAAAACTTAACTTCAATTTTTTTGCCTTTTCCGGTCTCCTCAATGTTGTTTTTATTCTCAAAGCCTGTTTTAGTTGCAACAGTTTGTGAACTGAAAAGCGCTGAGAACTCGTCGACCTAGTTTTAAAAACAGCAAAACTTGATCTGCTTCGGCTCAAATTTAAATAACACTTCCGCACTTTCCCAAAAGCAGCTTTTACAAAATTTTTGTTTGAAGTTTAAGGTAGAGCCTTATTGCAATTTTAATTATCCACTTATGCATTCAAGAGAAAAATAAATCAACTGAATTGCCTGCTTTGTAGATTTGAATCGATCCCCCGTTATTTAGAGTAAGCTCAACATGAAGTCTTACCGATTTTAGGCATCATTTGATTGGCAATGATTAGGTACCCAATAGACCCATAGGCCCACCGCCCACCGGCAGATTAGGCTGCAGCCCTTAGCATGGTATCAGAAGCTTCAGACGGGTCACAAACTACTTTATAGTAGTTAATAAATAGGAGAGAAAAAGGTTTAAAACCCGATGATTTTTGATTATTTCAAAAACTTCCCCCGAACACTTTAGTTCTCAAGCTCTGAAGATATGGTTCTTTTATCTTTTTTGAAGTATTGTTCGAGATGGAGATGATTACAAGGAATGCTACAGGTTCGACCGGAACTATTCACATGAAATTATCGAAGAAATTCAGTCAGTCCCGTCAATGACCCCTTGCAAGGATGGATGGAAATATGATTCCAGCAAATATAAGTCAACTGTTGTCACGGAGGTACGGTACTTGAACACAATTGGTTATGCTAAGGGGGGTATTCCACATACGTACAACGTCAATGAAAATTATGAAATTGATGGTGGCAGCAGACATTTTTACATACTAAAAATTCTGCTGCCACCATCAATTTCATAATTTTCATTGACGTTGTACGTATGTGGAATGGGGGCCTAAATAAATATACTTTATATAATGTATCCCCATACTGTAATATTTAGAAAAACAAAAACAAAAAACAAGTCGGTTTCGTCACTAACAGGCGGCGTAGAAAGTTTTAAGAACTGCGACATAAAAGTTTATAAATACCTGTGTAGCGGATAATGCCACCAATAATGGTCAGATAAAGGGACTACTTCCCATCAAACTACACATAGGCTATGTGGACACATATGGGGTGCCTACCTATTCCTTAGAATCCCAGGAATTCACCAAGCATCCAAACATACACATGTCCTGTTTTCTTTAATTAATTAATTAATGAGTTTGGCAGGATCTCTGCAATGGAAAGTACGCAATTTCTGAAGACTCTCCTACTTGTTTGGTGAAACAATAGTGTTTCTGAGAAAAGGATATTTATTTTTAATTACTTTATAAACGCGGGAAAACTTATATTATTTTGCTCTATGTTGGTACGTTGACCTGTTGGGTCTTGTTACACTTGGCCCCGTAATGACGGAAAGGAGAAGTCGACATTCAGACGTTTTTCACGCAAAGTTCTTTTTTAATAATTTTAGTTATGTGGTCGCTGCATCCCTCCCCATTCCTTCCAACACCCACCCTACCGCACCGCTAATTAAATATATACAGTCCACTCAGAACCGTTCAACCGTACGTAAGTAAACCCGCCAACAATAGTTTCAATGCCAACCGCAAGATGGCGCAGCTGTTCCTTTAAACTCTGCGAATGTTCACTTGGGCCCCCTAGAAGAAAAAAAATAGTTTCCCAGGATATGGCATGTAATAAAATTGGCAATCTGACACTCTCCATTTATCGTTTTATTTACTACGGGCTTTATTAAAAATGTATTGTACCCCAGTTGTATACTAGAAGACTATTGCGAATAGCCTATCATATTGTAAGGCTTTTCTCATTTATCGTCTAGATATTTTAGTCCGTATTGCGTGCAATATTCGTCCCCAATAAGGGGTTGAAGTACTGCACCAAATCTTATAAATTCCATACTTGGGTAGATCTTGCGCAGTAATTCTAAATTGTTAGATGTATATAATCTAAATTTTCGCAAATTTTCTCATAAAGAGTAGGTAGTATAAGAACAATTTTTTTGCCGCAGTGGGATCTGGTGTGTGAAAAAGGATTTTCCACAACCCTCGCCCTGGTACTTTACGCTGTAGGAGGCTTAATTGGAAATTATATATTCGGTTACGTCCAAGACATGTAAGTATTGAATAGCATATCGTCTCCAATACACTGGAAATTTTGCAAACTTCAAAGAGTCCAGAAACTCAAAATTACAACTGACAAACATAACACGTACCGTACCCCCCATAACACAAGTTACGATATTTATCTGAAAACGCACTGTCCCGCTAACCAACGCCCACCAACTACATATATACGGACCGACTGAACAGTACAGTATACAGAATATAAATGTAGCATGTATAGCACGAGGACAGACTGGTAATTTACACAGTGGGCTAATACTAAATAATCCTAAATTATTACTAATAAGATATACTTTTACAAACTGTAAATCTGTACTGTAAGTAAAATATTGTCAGCACACTAGGTATTCAATATTACGAGTAAACTGTATATAGCCTACATGCTAAACAAACAGCGAAAAACTGAAAATGCAACAAAAACCACTACTACAACTAAAACTACTACCATTGTTTCCAGGCTATTCAAACTAACTGTAAACCTCTTCGTTGCTCGTGCTAGGCCTACTAAACCAATTTCGAAATCAGCAGAAATGTCAAAAATTTTCACAGGAAAAATAGCTGTATTTATTTAACGCAAAAAGCAAACGAAACATCCATCCAAAGTGTACATTTCAGCTTAAAAGCAACAGAAACTTGAGCACAAGTCAAAGGTGTCAACGGGAAAGTAATAAGTCTGAAAGAAGAGAACAGAATACCGAGCACGATTTTCGAGTTTGAGAAATTCGTCTCTGCTGGCTGATCTACTTGAAAAGTCAACTATATTATCGAGTATATCGTACGTTTCAGGATGGGGAGGCGACCTGCTTTCTTTATATACCTAGGCATCGAATCCTTATTTACGGTGGCTTCCGCCTTCGCCACCGACTTCATGACCTGGATGATCCTCCGAATAGGCGTCGGATTTACTGTGCCAGCTATCCTCGGAACGCCTATGGTGCTCTGTAAGTTATATATTTTCTAGCTCATGCCTACATAGTTTCTGGAATATAGTTTCCCTCTCTTTCCATTCGACCCCCTCGCCGCCCAAATCTACGATATGTACAGCAGCTTTAGCTACTCTGACATAACGGTTAGAACAAAATATTTTCAAATGTTAAGTTTACAGATTCCAACTTGTTTATCATATGGCAAGGTAAGTTATATTGAGTAGGTATCAGTGTCTGGATATACTGTAATTTATATACAGTATGTATGTTTTAATATTTTACAATAACTCACGAAGAATCAATCAGCTGCAATGGTGTGGCCACGTCCAAAGGAATAGGACCACCCGGAGGTTGGTGGAAGCAAGGCCATAAGGTAGAAGACCCATCCGCAGACTGAGGACAACCATCGAGGAAAGGATTGAACAACTCGCCGGAGCAAGAGGAGAAACAACGGCCGATCTCATGACGCTATAGCGTCCGACCGGGTCGAGTACAAGAAATGGGTCCGGGGCGACCCCTTCACGATGCGCACGCGGCACTAAGATGGAAGAGGAGGATGAAGAAGAACAATAATAATAAATGAAATAAATAATAAAAAAATGAGCGTGACTACGGCACTGTACCTGGCGCAGCTAAGTTCCGCTCTTACATTGAGCTTATGTCTGATGCTTTCTTGCCATAATGCAGCAGCGTCGCCAGATACAGTGCCTTTGTCGCCTTCCTTTATTTATTTCATTTATTATTATCGTGAATTATTGTAACACATTAAAACATACAAGTATACTGCATATCTAAGGCTCTCTGGACACGATGCGTTTTTCCCAAGCGTTCAGGAAAAACGTTGCGTTTTAACGTGCATATACAAGCACCCAGTGAGAAAACTCACCGGTAAAACGCTTGGACGCGCTATTTGGAATTCGAAATGAACCGATTTCTTGGAGCATGCGTTTTCTCGTCGGTTAGGCGGGCAACATGACAAACACAAAATCCCTGTCTATTTTGCTATTTTTGCTACTAAAAATGTCTGCTTCCACGATTTGTTTACTATCAAAAGAGACAAAATGGCGGAGCAACTACAACAAGATATTTTGTCTTAATTTTTTGATGCGTTTCAGTCATTTTCGTGCCTCAGGCACACGAAACATTCCAATTATTTTAACAAAATTAGGAAAAATTACTTCGCATTAACTGTAGCTCCTTAATAAGTCTAACATGGGAGTAATCGTACTTACATTTAGTAAAAATCGTGATTTAACTTATTGCCTATCATGTCGTTGCTCTTCTTCGAGCTTCATCTGTAGAATTAGGAGTATTGCAGCAAATATAGTCTTTTTCCTTCTTCCTTTTGGTCTAGGCATGTTAAAAAATTAGTTTTGCATTTTATTTTTAAGCAAAAATAACAATAAACAAAAATGGCGGACTAACGATTTAACCTCGGGAAAAACGCATCGTGTATTGTACCCTTCACTGCGTTAAAACTGTGCGTTTTGACCTTGGTAAAACGCACCTAGAACGCTTGGGGAAAACGCATCGTGTCCAGAGAGACTAAGGCCCACCACGTTTCCCGCAGTCGGGATTAGCCGGCGTCTTATCCAATGTAGTCATAGGGCAGAAGATTTCTCGTCTACTTGTGAAGCTGGCGTGAAGCCAATCGCACGGCACGAAAGTGCACGCTTTCCTCCAGACGAAATCTTCTGAAGTAGATTCTCTGGGTTTACACAAACCATTCGCCCAATTCCAAAGAAGTTGCGACCCCGAGAATACATTTGTACCAGGCGTTAAACGTAACAATCTAATTAATTTAATGCTTTCAGCTTTGGAATTAGTGGGACCAGAGAAAAGAACAATGGCTTTCGTTTTGGTCAATATAGCATTTTCGCTGGGATTGGTCCTTCTGTCGGGGGTCGTGTGGTGGATTCGCTCGTGGAGACAACTCACCCTAGCAACATGTCTTCCATTTTTAATATTCTTCAGTTACTGGTGGTAGGCTGACTAGTTGCTTTCCAATTTATACGTAGTATAAGGAAAGCTTTGTGATGGTCCAAATTTTCGATTCCGAGATTTCAATGAATTTACACGTTTTCTGGTCCCAGGAACCCAAAAAAGTGGTTTTTACGAAATGTCTGTCGGTCTGTCTGTCTGCCTTTTGCATGTAGGTTCACAAAAATCATGCCTCGAGAACATTTTTTTTATTTTGGGCTAACTCAATTTGGGGGGTTTTTATTCTCAAAAAACTCAAAAAAAACGTCTAAAAAAATTATTTCTCAAAAACGGCTCCAACGATTTCTTTTAAATTCACATAATATATTGTAGTCGTTATTAATGTTAACAAAATGCGGGGGTCGCTTGCTCCTTGATTGTTTGCTTCTGGGGGTAAAAAAAAAAAAAAACTAAATTTTCATGAAAAATGATAAAAAAATAATTTTTCTGCGAAACCTTTCAATCGATTATTTCTACCTTCAGGGATGTTTTAGGTATTAAATTGAGTAACGAAACCGGATAGGTTGCTTTCCCAAAAAAATATTTGGTTTTGCACAAAAAATTATTTATAATTAATGTGTTTGTCTGGCCTATCTAGAATTTATCTCACTTTCAGTGACGTCAGGTGGAAACCCCCCCCCCCCCCCCCGAGATATCGGAAATTTAACCACAGGAAAATTATTTACCATGAAATTACTCATTCTCTCTATCTACTAATGTTGATAAATTGGAAAGCATGTTCGAGTAAACTCGGACCGGTTCTTTTTAATTGCTTTCCTATATTTTATACGTTAGTATGAGGAAAGCTTATATATTATGATGGTCTACATTTTCGATTTCGAGATTTCAAGGGATTTACCTACAGGAGCCAATTAAAGTGGATTTTAAGAAATGTCTGTCTGTACCTCGATTTGGGGACAAACAGAAAACTACAATATAATTGATAGAATTTGATATGTACGATAAGTTCACAAAAATATTGTCCCGATTTTATTTTTCATTTTTTGTATAACTTCGTTTTGGGAGGTCTTACACAAAAAGAACTACTAAAATATTTTTTCTCAAATCCGGTTCCGACGACTTCTTTTAAATTCATACACTCGTACAATATATTGTAGCAGGAAGTTATTAATTTAAACAAAACACAGTAGCCTACGGTACGTTGCATTCCCCTTGATAGTTTAGTTCATACCCGATACCCTAAAAGTACAGCTTTCTTTTATTACATGATAGGGTAATGCCAGAATCCCCCCGATGGCTATTATCCAGAGGAAAGTACATGGAGGCGGAAAAAATATTGAGGACCATGGCTATGGTGAATGGCAAGCAACTCCCTGACAACTGCATGTATCGACTGAGGAAAAAAATGGAAATGAACAACAAGGAGACGCAAGATGAATCTGCGAGAACTTATGGCATATTTGATCTCTTTCGGCACAAAAATCTAAGAAGAAATACAATCATTGTGACATTTATCTGGTGAGTTGAGGATACCGTATGAAATGATACAATGTCCACATACACAACTTGATGATATAGAGATATACCATAAATACATACTGTATATACTTGTACTTTAAATAGGTTAGCCTAAAAAAGTCATATTGCATTTCAAAAAAATATAATCATTAATAAATTCAGGGGTGTAAACCAATAACAGTAGGCAGTTTCCACGGATCCACGGGTCATGACCCCCCCCCCCCTAAATGAGTAAATTAGGTTTTTTTTTAGATTGAATAAAATTGAAATTTTCAAAAAAAAACTGTTTAACTTACATACAACTTGTGACACCCCCCCCCCCTAATTTTTCCACTCACTGGATCCGCTCTCGGTTTACCGGGGATGCAGGTAGCCTACGTCAACCCCAACATTATGGTGGTCAATGTTTGAATTGCATACATCGACATTATTCATCTCCCCTAAGAGATTAGGAAGGCTGCTTAGGCTGAATGTCAGTAGACGCCTCAAGTGGCCACAGCCAAAGTATAACATGGGGGTTCAACCATCTTCTGAAATGAGTCTGAAGAGACCGCGGAACACTATGACAGGTTGGACAGTCTTCGTTAACCAGGCCGACCTGATTGATGACTGTTTAATGGATAATTTCGCCCATATGGAAAATAAAAACACAATTCAAGTGGCCGTAGCCAAACTAAAACTGGGGGGTCCAACCATCTTCTGAAATGAGTCTGAAGAGACAGCGGAACACTATGACAGGTTGGACAGTCTTCGTTAACCAGGCCGACCTGATTGATGACTGTTTAAATGGTAATTTCGCCCATATGGAAAATAAAAACACAATTTTCTTTCTTTCCCTCTTTCTTACTATGACTAAGAAATTTTAATAAATATTTATTTTATTTTCTTAACAGGTTCACCAACACAGCCGTCTATGTAGGTCTGTCTTATTATGCACCCGCCCTTGGAGGAGACGAGTTTCTCAACTTCTTCTTAGCAGCGGTGGTAGAGTTACCGACCTACTTCGTTCTGTGGCCAGCTTTGGAGCATGTAGGACGTCGCTGGGTATTGGCCACGTCAATGGCCATAGGCGGAACTGCCTGTTTGGCCACTGTTTTCGCTCATAAAAGTAAGCATAAAAAGGGCGGGGTTTAGATAACTCAGCGGTAGGCTATTGTTTTATAACAGAGACCAAGGCTGTAGCCTTTTTTTCAGGGGGGTCCCTCGGTCATAGGATGTGAAGTAACCTCAATATATTTAAAGGCACATTGTATCTAGTGTACACTGCAAATATTTCGGGAGGGGTCCGGACCCCCTGAACCCCCCTCTGGCTACAGCCTTGACAGAGACAAAGGTAGCCTATATGACCAGAAGACTTCTTCAAATAATTATTGCATTCGCGTGCAATCTCAATTCTCAGTACGTTTCCCCGCGGCGCAGTAGCTCATACAGCTGACAGTGAACCCATGCAAAAAAGAGCAGTGCAAACCTATGCATAGGTGGGCTATTATGAAATAAATACGGCAAATAACAATTATTAATTCTATTGCTGAACCAACCAACTTGGAAGGGATATGCCCTATGAATCATGGACGGAAAAATTCAAAAATAACAAGTGTACGACTCGAAATCCTAGGTACCTGAACAACCTTTTGGGTGAAACACTATCTACACAATTATTTGATCTGGCTAATTAATCCAATCAGAAACTACCAATAATAAAAATGTGCTTTTACATTGCAGGTCACAGTTTAATGCTCGGCCTATATTGCATAGGGAAGATGGGTATTTCGTGTAGTTTCGTGGCAGTGCCGCTGGTTGCATCCGAACTGTACCCCACGGTGGTGCGAGGGCTCGGCATGAGCACCAGTTCAGTGGTGGCACAAATTGGCCCCATCCTAGCTCCCTTACTCAATTACTTGGTATGTGGCAAAGTGCAGAGGTGTAACAATAAGGCTAATAACACGGGGAAAAAATATACAAATAATATAGGCCAAATAAATAACATGAGTTACATTATTATGCATGTCCCAGTGATTGTGATTAAGGGCATTTTCCGCCATCGCTTGAAAGGTAGCGGTAATACTGCTGTAAGGCGCAACCATGCATTTGTATTACAGTCCAGTATTCCTTTCGGATGCTTTTCAGGCGATGGTGGGACCCAAGGTGTAGTCCTTCGGTTAAAAGTTTAAAATATTCAGGTATTTTATAAACGTTTCTTATTACCGGTCTTGTTTTAATAGTTTTCTTTGACGCTATCATCTCTATAGACATGATAGCAGGACCAATATGTCACTATAAGGAGGTCAAGGTACCTACTGTACATAAAATTCTCTTCAAATAACAATAATAATAACTATAATAAGAGAAATGATTGGATTGCCGGTAAATCAGTGGATCTGTCACTTCTTTTTGAAGTACGGTACCAAACATTGGGGAACATCGTTGCATAGTTCAATATTTGTAGGGGTTTTGTAGAGCGAACATCATAGGCGGTTATTCCATCGACGTCAATAGTGATAGCAATGCTGATATTGACGTGGTAGCAGACATTTTTAGACTGTCTGTAATGTCTGCTACCACGTCAATTACTACCATTACTATCACTATTGACGTCGATGGAAAAACCGCCATACGGAACGGTACCTACCTTCTCGGCTACTTCTGAAAAGCGTTGTATGCCAATGTTGTAATAGCTGTGTAAGGCGGGGTTTCCACATACGTCAATGGTCAATGAGAAATATGAAATTGACGTTTTAGCAGACATTAAAGACATACTAAAAATGTCTGCTACCACGTCAATTTCATATTTCTCATTGACCATTGACGTATGTGGAAACCCCGTTTTAATACAATATCCTCTGTATTTCGACATGACTACAGGCTAATTATTTATCTAATTGCAAAACACCAACCAACTAAATAGTTGCATTAATACAGTAGGTAGCGTAACATAAACTTACTTATGAATGGGGCTACTCTTTCAACTTAGAATTGAAACAAAAATTTATTAAAAAACTTCAAGGGATGCGAGAAGAACAAAAGGTTTAATATTGAATTTTGTAATCGGTGACTGATGTTCTGGAACTTGTAATATGTGCTTGCACTTAATAGGCGGCTATTCAACCGGCCAATTTGCTTCACTTGTGAAGCTGAGAATTTTGTCATTGACGTTTTTTTTTGTTTTTTTTTTTAAAGGAGACTATTATGTAGATACTTAACTTACCTATTATAAATTAAGTTATAATATGGTAGCAGACATCATTAATAATAATATAACTTAAATAAGTTAAGTACGGTATTTACATAATAGTCTCCTTAAAACAAAACAAACGTCATTGACAAAATTCTCAGCTTCACAGCAAGTGAAGGAAATTGGCCGGTGGAATAGCCGCCTAAGAAGTAGGTATAACAACCAGTGGCGGATACAGAGGGGGGGGGGGTCAGGGGGGTCATGACCCCCCTCCCCTTAACACCCCGAGGGGGCGGCAAAATGACGATGAAAAATATTTCATTTATTAACATTTAAATTAAAAAAACATATTCAATATATTTATAAGTATAATATGCCGGATTTACCGCATGGGCAACATGCAGATTTTAGGGGCGGCAAATTTGTGGAAAATTTTGAGCATTTCGGAAGCGGCGCTGGTGAGTGGTGAGCGCGCAGTAAGATGCTAACGCACGAAGTAGCGGCGGCGGCGGCCGCTCACCGCTGAGTGAGTAAGCCCTCAGAAAATTGTAATATTTTCTCATATACCCAGGTTAGCAAAAGTTTTAGGAAGGGTTGTGTCGGGGGGCGTAGGGGCGGCAGCTTGTCATATGCCCATGGGCGGAGAAAACATAAATCCAGCCCTGATAATACACAAAAGTGAAAATTGAGCGCCAATTTTTGATTGCGTCGTGTATAGGGTGCATGCGTGCACGCAGTGCATGCATACCGCGGTCGTGGTTACAGAAATATTTATATTATATTTATAAGAAATGTTTCACCCTGCATGAGCTGTATCAATTTTTTAATCGTTTTTTCTAGTGTCTGGAGGAAGTAGGTAACGACCTAAACAGCTACATGTTGTCGTATCAAGGCCGTAGCCAAGGGGGGGGGGGTGACATGAATGTCTTCCTCAGTAAATTATAAACTTTACTGCTGTTAAAATCGTAAAACCTCACTATTTCGGACCAATTTTTTCAAAAATTTTCCCCCGGCCCCTCTATGTTTGGAGCAATATAAATGTGCATTCCTTTGCAAGCTTTCCTGCTGTAAAACCCCACTGTTTTGCACTTACAATTTTCCCACCGGGGGTGACCCCCCCCCCTTCTTTGGGTTGAAAATGCAATATTATTTTTATGAATCAGCATTCGTTTGTAAGATTCGTACAATCCATACTTTACTGCTGTTAAATGCGTAACGCCCATTCTCATGAAAGTGTGACCAATAAGCGGTAATTTGGATTAGGCTCAATATAATTCGTACTTGACGTAGGCTAGTATATAACAAAAAAATTTAATTTTATTATTATTTATTAAAATATTGCACTACGACTGAGCCTTTACAGACTTGTTGTTGTTGTTCGCCGGGGCTTTATCGACTTAGGCCGCTTGTGAGTGAGGGCCCATAGAGCGACCCCGACCTTTACAGACTTTGTCATACCTTGACGTTAGTTATGTCCATTTCCCATAAAATCATATCAAATTTGTCTAAAAATATTTGTCAAGTATTTTATTAGAGCTGTATAAAGTAAAATACGCCGGATAACTTCGCTTGGTCAAGATCTGTCAAATTTCCGCGTAAGAATAAAAAATGTTCGATTTGTAGCTCCAGTCCCGGTTATGCCAGTCCACTATTCGCCAGGACTGGGATACATTTTCAGGACTGCGGACAAATCTAAGTAATGGCCTTTGCTTTCAAATGCAAGGAAAACATGAAAAAAAGTATAGGCAGAAAAAAAGAGCCTAGACTATCAAGACATGGTACCCGTTTAGTTCAGTCCCTTCAAAAGCTATCACCGGTCCTTCCTCAGACCGTTTGTGTTAGCCCAGTCCACTGAAAAGTTATACCCAGTCCTTTTTTTCCAAATATTGCTTAAAATAAAATAAATTAAGGTACGCCAACCTATCTGTTGTTATTTATTGGAAAGTAGGTAAAAGAAGAAAAAAAATTATTTTGAACGGATTTTGAGGTTTTATAACTTTGGTTCTATTTTCATGTTTATGGTCACACTTTCATGAGAATGGCCGGTAAAACCCCACTAATACGCACTTGTATCTTGAAATTTTCCCCCCGGGGGAGACCCCCTCTTTCGGTAAATGCAATATTATTTCTGACTTAATATGAGGCCCGATCAGCCCAGACAACTTCCCTCCATCTTTGTCGTTCCTCAGCAACCGCTGTCCAAACTGACGCCTCGACGCCAACTCGAAGGAGGTCCTCCTATATTTCTATGCTATCTAAACCGTCGTAATGATGACATTACGATTTAGTCCGTATATCAGCAAAATGATAGCCTGCGTTCGCACCGAAACTAAATCCTCCAATAAATTGACGTTATAGCAGATATGCCTATGCTATCATATATACGAATAACACCATAGCCTCTAAAGAATACACTAGATACAATTGGATTCTCAAAAAATAAATTTACAATAGATAGGATCACTGTCGTCACAGCCACTCCCGAAAAAAATCCTGGCTACGGGCTTGTGTATATGTAGTAGGATGCCAATGGTCCACATCAAAGAGCACTAGCGACAATACTATGGGGGGGGGGGGGCAGCCGCCCCCCCTTAAAAAAAAGTCTGTATCCGCCTCTGATAACAACAACGGAATGCGCTAGCATAATTCTTTCAAAAAACTAAGCCATCTATTAGCTATGTTTAGCTTACATTTTTTTGTTGCAGTTGATCCAAGCGGTAACAGTTTCTTTCGGCTTCCAAGTTTTCTCTTCCATTCACAAAGCCTCTTGGAACGTACGATCCAATTCGACATGACAGTAGGCTACTCGCAATAAACTAAACATAATCTAAAAATAAAGATAATAAAGTAATCAGCTCACAATAAGACTCACAATCACAAACCACGCGGACACCCCGACGCCGGGCAATAACAAACAATAACAAGCTGTTTAATTATTTCCCGCGATTTGTTGCAAATTTTTAAAATTCACATCCAACCCCATTTAACTAAAATTTACATAGGCTAAATAGGCTATAGCCTAGGGTGGCAAATTTTAAGAAGCGGCAGAATTTTCGGCGTTAAACAATCAGTTTCTTTGGACTTTAGATGCTGCCCTAGCTCAGCACTCCCTTGATGTAAATTTTTCAATGAAAAACGGCCTGGAAGATTTTACTGTAATCCATCCATTATGGATGTTAATAAGTTATTGCATCACTGCAAATTTCATTCCCATGGTGGTGAATTTCGATTTCTGTCTTCAATAGTCTAATTATTGTTCCCAGGAACGAAAATATAAATTTGGGGCTCCTGGGCTGGTATTTGCGAATAACTTACCTGTAAGTCTTCGTCTGTAAATTTTTTCTTTTTTCTATCGAAATGCGAAAATCCCTCTAGCTATTTACAAATTCTTTGATTGGTCTGTAAAATCTATACTTTTCAGCTAGGCCTATATAAAAAAAAATTTTCAACACATTTTCCACAGGGGAGCCGAATCCCACGCCCTGTTTGTAGTTGAGTATAGGTATACAATAATCTTCACCTGTAGAATCTAAACTTTACTTAGGCCTATAAATCAGTAAGCCCCAGCCCACTAGACCTACCTGAAAAAAAAAAAAAAAAATCGGGGGATCGAGCACTGGACAAAAAACAATCACCTGCATATTTTTATAACAAGAAAAAAAATACAACAAAACTAAAAAAGCATTTTAAAATAAAAATACCAAAATATACTGAAATTATTTGGAATTCATTGTGGAATGGAAGAAAGAAAATTGACTTTATTTTCCATGTGGGCGAATTTTGGGCCTTTCGGCCCACTTTGACAACTAACCCACTGTGTGGAATGGGGGTTTATAAGCAGCAGCCAACCTGCAATAGCGGTGGTTTATAAACTTTTAGACAATTTCTCTATTTTTGCAAACTTTTGCAGGGGGAAACATGGAGAATAGTACCTTTGGCGGTGATGGGTCTTCTGCTTATCCTTGGAGGGGCCAGCAGCCTACTTCTCCCTGAAACACTCCACCAACACCTACCACAAACCCTGCAAGATGGAGAAACTTTTGGCCTAAGGCAGAAAAGGTACGAACTCTTACTAGCGTCACATCAGCTCAGCTTGGACTCAGCGTTCTGAAGTAGACTGTGTTCTTGTACCAACCCATTTTTGCTCCAATGATGGGTTTCCCAGCGTGACTGCCTCGTTGAAATCGCCTTAGAGCGCCGGGCTTTGAGCCGGACCCCTATTAGGTCACTAACGTAGGTGCACTAGCAGCAACATAAGCGTTTGGGCCAACAAATCATTCTTAATGAACACTCGCTCAACTGAGTACTCATTGATTATAAACATTATACGGTAGATGCCTTAACCGACAGCAGGTCAGACTTTGTTTGGTATTCCAAGGGATTTTAGTTAAAGTGACGTGGGTAGGCTAACTTTGACCATCTTGGGTAAATCACCTGTCTAGTCTACATGCAGACAACATGCCGGTCAGTACATGTGGCCTACCTACTTGAAAATAACTTATTAATATTATGGCCGATTCAGTTTCACAATTTCAACATCCTCCTGTTGATGGCGGTTCCTATCATCTATTGAAAAGACAAAAAGGCTTGGTAAGGAATACTGCACGCCACCGCCATGCATTGGTAGATGGTGGTGTCGTCCAGTATTCCTTTTATACTTTTCAAGCGCTTGTGGGACCGGACTTAAATAGGCTACTACTGACAGGGCTTTTCTTACAACCATTTTTCTATTTTCAGGGTAAAGATCGATGAGCCAGACATTGATGATTCATGAAAAAAAAAAAAAAAATGGAAATCCATCCACAATACCCCGAGAAATAAGCCTCCATGTCGATAAAAGATTCATATTTTTTATTTTGTTTTCGATATCAATGAATTAAACGCCGTATGCAAATGTGTCACATGGTCTCTAGCCTAACCATAAATATAAAAAATTAAGGCGTAGCTCACCAAGCAGAAGGAATTTAAATAAAGACAGAGATTTCAAAATATTTTGTAAACAAATGACGACTGAATATTTTTGACGAAATCAATTCCTTGTTCTGCAGCGTCAAAGAAATGGAAATTACCATTGAAACATTAATAAAATAACACAAGCTTTCGCTGAAAATTTACATTTTCTCACTTTAAACATGACTGCCTTAAAAAAGCACGATAAAGTGATTTATACTGATTTTACACAGTAGAAGGCCTGGTAGCCTAATCAAATCGGGTGAAAATGGTCTGGGTTGAAAACTACGTTCATTGCAGTTAGGGCATTTTTCCTAAGGACTGCAAGATCTGCATTAGTATGCCTAAAACCTTGCAACAGTAAAAAAGTTTTGTTACGCTATTGTGCACATAGCTCTTAAAAACTAAATATCAGACTCTGAATGGTTAGTGAAAGTCAGTCTTACAATTTAATGCAATTTATTGCCCATCAAAATTATTGTATTTAATTCAATTACGAACAAATACGAACGTCAAAGTCCAACTCAAAGAATCAACAAAAACAATACGAGATATTCCATCGCATCTTGATTTATAAAAATATAAAGTACTGTACTATTGCACTGTACTGAGTTTTCACGGTATGAAGCATACCAAGTATATACATAAAAAAACAGTGTATGTCGTAAAGACGACCGATAGAAGTGAAACTTTTGCATAGCAGGGAAACATGTTAGTCATTTTTTTTTAATACAATAGCAACCACACACAGCGCGAAAGGAATAAAGCAAGAAGCACGTACATATGCCTCACTTTTCTCCAGTACCCGAAGACTAGTGCGACATCTAGTGGACAACTGCAACACTAAGTTGTCTCCCGACAAACAGCATGGTGCACTATTTTCCGTTACATTAAAAGGTTGCGTATCAAAATTGCAAAGTCCTCCCACAAAAAAGTTTCACTTCAGATAAAATAACTTAACTTTCGTATAGGTATAAAAATAATACAAGTTCATACATGGATTACGGATTTCAGTATTTGTAAGCGGTGTTTGTAGTATCAATCGTCTGCGTAGATATCGCTCTCATAATCAATTCAGTGCTGTAGAAATCTGAAAACAAAAATCTTTTGTATAGTACCTGTACCAGTACAGTAAATAGTTGTACAATAGGTAGGTGTAGTTGTATAAATATGTTAATTCGGTTCACTTTCGCACAGGGTTCGGCCTACCCCTATTGAAAGTAGGTACGACGCTCTTAATTACTTTTACCTCACGTATATTTTTGCTTTCCTATTTATACGTTGGTTGAAGGCAGTGGTTCCCAAACTGTGCACAGCAGTGCCCTAAGACTGAGACCTTAGACTAGGCCTAGGTAAAACATAAAGAAACTATAATTTAAAACTATGAAAGTATTTATTTTCTTGAAACAATTTTATTTTCCAGCCAAAGGTTATTTATTTTATGTATATTTGAAAAGCTGAATTTTGTCAGGATAGGTAGAATATGTTCTTTTGTAGCCCTACATGTACAATACTGAATATGCATTATGCTATAGGTTAGGCCATGCTGGGCACCGCCTATTCAACCTATGCAAAAAAGGGCACAAAAAAAGGTTTGGGAACCACTGGTATAAGGAAAGCTTTGTGATTGGCAATCTCCGACCACATGGTGCGTAGAGACTCACACAAGTATCAGCACTGTTATCACCATGCAACTCAACACAGCCCCCTTTCATCTTCTCTACCAATGGCTCTTCCACCTCTCTTCTTCATTTCTCATCCCTTCATTTCCCATCCTATCACTTCTTGTGCTGTTTAATAATTTCACCAACGACATAAGAACTGCACCATCATAGCGAAATAAGATTTTTTTTTCCAACTCACTCATATTGGCACGAAATATATCGGCGATAAGAGCCAGATCATCGTAGGACGCGACGACAAAATAGGTAGGGTCAAGACGATTCAATTCTTGAATGGCCTTCAACGAGCGCCGCTGCTTTTCAACCCGCCCCCCGGACAACTCCACCATTTCGCACAAGGCTCTTCTCGAGGGGAAAACCCCTGGCGTCAGGTAAAATATTTTGTCCTGCAAACAAAGTAAGCAACTCATTGTGAATAAAACAACTTTGTACAGTTTGACGTCATCGGCGTTATTAGGGGAGTGGGGGGGGGGGGGGGCTTAGCCTCAGGTATTATGTTTGACGTAAACCTGCACAAAGTTACAAAGTTAATAAGGAGGCTGTTAACAAGATCTTCCAGTAGGTAGTGATAAATGACTAATTTAGTTACAATCATTACAACGCCTTCAGTGAGATGTAATTAAATGTTCCAAGTCATACTTCATTTATCAGTAAGTGAAAAAATTCGACATACCTTAAAAAGAGCGTTCCGATCAGGACTTAATATGACCTTGGCGATATTGCATTTGAAATCGTCGTCATCGATGTTGTTAATAATGTAAGGGCCTTCAGCTGAAATACCAAAGATATTCATTTGATATATAATTGGGTCACAACGTTAACGAAACGTGTTGTCTCAACAGACCGTATTTTTTAGTACAATTTTTAATGATCCCCTGTACGTATATAGCCCAGGGTAGATAATTTTTTTTTAAATTATAGTGGAATGCAACCCATTGGAAATAGAAGATAATATGACAGACAAAGGAAAAATAAATTACGGGCGATCTGAGTTCGGGAGTAGGTTTTTAAGGGTGAAATACGGTACATCTTCATTTCTGGCCAAAGTGCAAGTCCTATGGAAAAACGTCAAATAGTAAAAAGGTAGGTAATAAGAAGATGTACAACAAATTTTATGAGAAAAATGCCAAAAACCAAGGTTTCGGTTTTTTATTTTTAACATTTACAAAAAAACGTTTTTTTACGTGAAATTCGGTGAAAACTTACCTTTCTATGTTTTAAATACGCAGTATTTTTATTTTATTTAAAATATTAATTTTTTCTACCAATTTTTGACTATACATGGAAAAAGCACCCTAATTTCAATCTCACGTCAAAATATCTTTTTTTTTTAAATTAGGTGGGCTTTTTGTTTATTGAAATCTCTACTTTCCGATGGTATAAAAAACAGTATGCACTACTGTAAAAAATTTTCTTAAAAAAGAAATCGAAAAATGATGTCGTTAATATTTAAATATATAGTCCGGTCAATTTAGTTTAGTAGGCCCCATATTTATATCTCTGTCAATCAGCTCTAAAATAAAAATAGTAATCTTTGCGTTCTTAAATAGTATGGCTAACGTTACATAACCGAAAAAAAAAATCGAATGATATTAGTATAATATTAGATGAGAGTTATTGTAATTTTGGATGACTAAATTGGCCGGACTATATTTTAAATATTAACGACATCATTTTTCGATTTCGTTCTTTGCATTTTTTAAGAAAATTTTTGACAGTAGTGCATATTGTTTTTATACCATCGGAAAGTAGAGATTTCAATAAATAAATATTTTTTAAAAAAATGACATTTTGACGTGAGATTTTTCGATTGAAAATTAGGGTATTTTTCCATATATAGTCAAAATTAGGTAGAAAAAGTTAATATTTTAAATCAAAAAAATTACAGTGTATTTAACACATAGAAAGGTAAGTTTTCACCGAATTTCACGTAAAAATGTCTTTTTTGTTTTGTAGAAGTTATAAATAAAAAACCAAAACCTTGGTTTTTGGCATTTATCTCATAAAATTTGAGGTTAAGTGAAAAAAGTGTTATCACTGAAGTTGTACATCTTCCTATTACCTACCTTTTTACTATTTGACGTTTTTCCATAAGACTTGTAGTTTTGCCGGAAATGAAGATGTACCGTATTTCACCCTTAAAAACCCACACCTTCCTACTCCCGAACTCAGATCGCCCGTAATTTATTTTTCCTTTTATGTCTGTCATATTATCTTCCATTTCCAATGGGTTTCATTCTACTATAATTTAATGTTGTTTTTTTTACCATTTTTCCTGACTGATTTACTAATATTCTAGCATAAGATCAGACTTACACTTATCATGTTTTAGAGCAATAACAGTTCCTATGTGAAAACATAAATTTACAAAGAAGCTGGTATTTTTAACGCATTTTTCATAAGACCATCTTCATATCTTAGCAGTTGTGGAAAGAAGAATTAATGAATTTGCTCAATATGACGGGCCATAACGTTGAATCTCCTCCCCCTTCAGCCAGTCTAGGGAAGATTTAGGCCCTCGCTCACACTAATTTAGGAGGAATTTCGCCTGTCTCTCACCATTCAAGCACAGTAATTGAAACACAGGAAAAGACAATCAGCCAAATTCATAAAAGAAGTATAAGCTTATACTTCACATAATTGGAGCATATGCTTGTGTTTCTATTTTTAAGAATTTTGAGAAAGCGCATTTGCTTCAGGAGAATAAGGCCGCACTGCATTCCTTGCTCCACGAGCGTCTCGAGCTTTTTCTTATTTTATGGTGGCAAATGCTAACAAGTAAACTTATTGGATACGGCAAGATGGTAGTAAGTAGTGTTGTAATTGTGTGAGTCTCTACAAACCTTGCGATCGGAGACAATTCGTAACTCAACACAAGTAATAAGTTACATTCATTAATTGTTTGTATGTGATTAAACTTTATTTTAAAATATTTAAAGGAATAGATTAAATAAATATGAAAGAAACGGTATGTTCATCCCTTTACTCTTCTATTAATGAATTCGGATTTAATAAATGTACGAGTATAAATGTACTTACGGAGAAGTTTTCCCTGTATGGCGCAGTCTGTCAGCCAGTCTTGTTTGACCACGTATTTGCATGTGATTAAGCAGGTGAGGAACTTTACAGTACGAACTGGTTTCCCACAGACAACCAGATGCGTCACTTTGCTCATGCTCTTAACCAGGAAACATCCCAACTGCTTCGCTTTCTGCAAAGAACGTTACTATGAGACCCCGTATTCACAGACAATTCTCGCGATTTGCCGACGTCTTTTCCATAGTAGCCATAGGGCTAGCCGGAGATTTCTTGTCTATTTCAGAAGCTGGCGTTAAGGGTTCCTCACAGGCACGCCAGATCATAGAAATCTTCTGAAGTAGGCTCTGCGGGTTCGCACCAACCATTTATCAAGCCCTATTCCTAAAATGGAAAATGGAACCTGGCAAGAATTTCGCTCGAACGAGAGATGGCAATTGTTGCAAAAGAGTTAAAAAGCACTATTTGACTATTTATGGGCGGCTCTGACCATCTTTCTGGGTATTAAACCCGGAGGAGAGGTAAAGTTGGCCCTAAGGCGGTAGTAGACACATCTATTTTACCTAGGAGCGTCAGAGCCACATTAAGGGTTCGGTGAAAAGGTGGTAAAAGCAAAAGTTAAAAGCAAATGAACAATTCAACAGGCAGGGCTGCCAACAGAATACAGGCGCAATTGACCTTGGGGCTCTCGCAATCTAAATAATTTGATTTTATAAATAAATAAATAATGACTTTATTATAGCTGAGACCACCCTAGCGGAGTTAGGGCCATAAGGCCCTCTCTTAAACTCAACTAGGGGTCAGCAACAAAAACAGCATACATTTTGACTATACTTATTGGGCTAGTGGCGAGAACCACCCGGTTAGACTAGAAAACGATTTTTTTCCGCTTTATTGCATGAGCTGTGGATGGCTATCCAGCTATAGCCCTGTCCTGAATGGCATACCTTGGAGAATTCCAGATTGACATCGCCGGTAATGGCGACCCACGGCCTGTTTTCCACGGTGAGCATTTCAATGTTGGCGACAGGAACGTCCTCCAGCATCTTGGCCTCGGCCTCTTTCAGCTGCTCCACCGTCACGTCCATCCGCGGCCGCTTGAGCCGCCGGGCCGGTGGGGGAGAGTTCTTGACCGCGTTGTACACCTCCGGGGTCAAACTTATCGGCAATTTCCATGCAGCTGAAAAAAAAACAATGTCTTAATATATTTTTTTTTTAATTTGGCGCTTTGCTTTCCTTTATATAAGATGGTATGAGGAAAGCTTTCAGAAGGTCGAAATGTTCGATTTCGATATTTCAATTTACACCTTTTGAGGTCCCAGGAACAAAAAAAAAAAAAATAGTTTTTACGAAATGTCAGTCCGTTTGTTCTTCGATTTGTGCGCAAACTGCTCGATGGATGTTGATGAAGTTTAGCTTTTAGGATTAAAATCATTTTAAAATCAAAATTGTCCCGAGATATTATCACGGGACAATTTCTGGGCTGACTCAGTTTTGGGGGCTTTGCATAAAGAACGCCAAAACGATTTTGTTAAATTCACATATATATTGTAGTCGTTATCGATGTAAACAAAACGCAATAGGTCGCTTCCCCCTTCATGGTTTGGCTCTGGTGGCAAATAAGTAAAAAAGGCTAATATTCATGAAAAATGACGAAAACATAATTTTTCTGTGGAACCTTTCAATCGATGCTTTCTAACTATAGGTGTGTCTTGGTGTTAAATAAAGTTTAAAAAAAAAAAAAAAAAATATGTTGCTTTCCCAAGGGAAATTTTTATTTTGAAGAAATTATGGATCCATGCCCCATTAGATAGCGTAGCATCCCCTGCCACTATGGCTGTGTTGTATCGTATTATAATGGTCTGCTCATTCTTGACTATGCAATTGTCCCATCGATCAATTCATGAATTCATGAATTATATCAGGGGCCACCTGTCACGTCTCCCATGACCAGTCAAAAAATATTTCTGACGGACTCTCCTAAATAAAACTGTAAGACATCCCATCAGATAAGAGCCATATAAGAAAATTTTGTATATTTCAATATTAAGAGATCTATCGTTCTATGCAGGAGAGATGGGACATTCACGCCCGAGAATGTCCTCATCTCTCCTCTATAGAACTCTAGACATACCCATCAGATGTGGTAGTAGCGAATAGTCGACGCGGAAGACGCTGGATGTGTTGTACTGTTGGTACTTATGTAGCTCTGGCTGGTGTATACAGGAGTAATGCCCGAATAGAACTTCATTCAGCCACTGAGCATTCACCGTTACTTTATTTAACTCCTTGGCTTTTCTGAAAGTGCAAGGAATCAAAGAAAAAACCTCCAAACAGAATCCCCTCCGAGGAATAATAGTAATAATAATACATGTAGTAGAAATACTATGTAGGCCGCACAATAGGCCAATAAGGAAAGAAGGTCTTTGCAAACTAGTCTTCTTGTATAGTCGCAATCTAGCCATTGGGTTTTTTTTGTTTTGTTTTTTTTTAAAGATAAATCGCATACAAACAATTTAATGAATGTATCCGATTGACCTATTCAGTCGCCTCTATAGGTTAGTACCTGTGTTGAGCTACGACACGTCTCCGATCGCATGGCGTGTAAAGGCTCGCACAAGTGCAAGCACGTAACCACCTGGCCATCGAAGTCGATTAGTTGTGAGAGTGGGCCGAAAGGCCCAAAATTCGCCCTTATGGAAAAATAAGACAATTTTCTTTCTTTCTTCTTTCCTTTCATTGGTGTGCAGGAAATCCTTCCATTATCATCTCCATTCACCTATGCCCCGGGCTGTTCTCTTGAGTTACAAGTCATGAACAAAATTTCGTCTGATTCTTTGTCCGAACGAGAAGGGACAATCACTCCCGCCAAGGATATGTTTTTGAATTTCTGCTGCCACACACCGCGCCTGCTTCGAATAATGACCAATTGCCCCAACTTATTGGTTAAACAACAAACCTGTATTTGGGGCCTTCCGGTTTCCTGCAAATAAGTATCTGAGTAGCTGGAGAAAAGTAGTTCCTGTACAGACCGCCAGCAGCTTTAATCATCAAAACGACTCGATCACGCTCACTTCGCTCTTCGAACCCAGTCAGACTCATATGGTACTTTGATAAAGGTTTCTCCCGGCTACAAGAAATAAGTGAGTTAATTAGACTTTTGCACGATCTATTGACGTTCAAAAACCAATAAATTTCCACAAATTTGTTTTCTATATTAATATTATTATTAAAATTAGAGGATATAGAAAAACTGGGCTTGGCGGGATTCGAACCCACGACCTACGCCTAACCGGGGCGTCGTCTTAACCACTGTACCACAAACCCCGACAAGAACAGTTGACATACAGTATATCCTCTACTTATATGCTTTTGTTGACATGAGGTTAGCACAGCAAAATTAGATTTTTGGAGCCATCCACTACGTGGCCTATGACCAGCCATTGAATATACGTAGCAGGTGGCCTCAGGATTAAAAAAAATATTTTTGGCGCGCTCGAATGGCCCATCTCTCCCATACGTATAGGACGTATAGAACTCTAATGCTTACCTAAAAGGGAGAGGGAAATGCAGTGCCAACCACGGGACGCTGATGGAGCCCTTGGCGACGACATCGCTGAGCCAATATGCAGTGACGCAGCGCTTACCATCGCGCAACCCCTGCTGCACAATCCCGTGCTTCTGCGTTTCACACAGTACATGAGTTACTCTGGAAATTAACAAAAAGTCAACATTTTTGTACAATGGACCACTTTCCTACAGAATAATTCAACATGACGGGCCTCTGCCTCGGTGTGATTCGCGCAGCGCATCCCCATACTTATCTTATAGAGCTTTGGTATATGATGCAACGCCCTGACTGGTGGGGAGTAATTGCTAATTGACATGTACCCCATCACTCTTCTCACGGATATGAAGTTAATTAGAGTCTTTCCTTCGTTTGTTCTTTGGAGCACCTCTCCGTTTGTTATATGGTTTCCCCATGATAATTTTAGCATTCTTCTATAAAACCACATTTCAAAGGCTTCCAACTTTTTCCTATCTTTTTCGTAGATGTCTCTTAGCCATAAAGCAGTATGTTCCAAACAAATGTTTTCCTTATACTGTCGATGTTATTAGACTCGAGCAATTTCGACTTTTCGTTAAAGGCTATTAGGACTAGGGGGAATACGGAAAACAAAAGCTCGAGTTTTGTCATTTAAGAGCTTACAGTAGGGAGAATCATTCAGCTCTAGGCAGCACAGAAATCACCCCCCTCCCTCTCCCCGCAGGATAATGGTTAATTAATTAAAATATTAGAACTTACCTATGAGTGTAGTTACTCTCAACTTCGCCACCATGATCCCGAATAATCTCTTCCCACGCGGAAATATTGACCTCGGAGGACTCCGATTTGTCATACTCCACGATGTAGAATACACATCCGATCAGGTACTTGTCCTGCGGTACTAAAATAAGAAACCGCAATATTGTATTTGACTTATGGCGAGAACCTCCACCTTACGCTTGGTCACAACTGCGGGATCGTTGATTTTCCAAGCTGTGGATGCCCTGCTTGCTATCCTGGTAGAATCTGGCGTGAGTACGAGCAATCTGTCAATTATGCCAACGAAAGCTATAAGTAGGTACTCACTTTTGATATTCGGATTATGGGTGAAGAATTGAGGTTTCGGCGGGACAGGAACGGGCGGAGCAGGAGCCGGGCTTTTGGGGCCCACATTGGTGATGTTGCCAAGAGTTCTTCGGGGCTGCAGTTGGACGCTGGGGCCGGGGCTGAAGACCACGCCCTCGGAGGCGGGGCCCGGCACCGCCCTCTGCTGTGCTGACATGAGCCGCAGTTGTCCGGCCGCGCTGTCCGCAACTCCCATCACCTAAATCATGAAATTGTTGTTATTGAGAGAACAAGAAAGCACTAACCGCATGCATCCAAAATATCTTAACAGAATTAAATCTATATGGTACTTTTAAAAAATTAAATTAGTTAGCAGAGAGATGACTCTCGTACCGGCAACTGGTTAGGCACCAAGCACAACCACAACCTAGGGTAGCTACAGAGCCACAAGTTTCAAAATATTTTCGCCCAATGCATTTTGATTACCTCTTAAAGACCGAGAAGGCGAACATTTCGCATAGAAGGAAAGGCATATTATAACACATAATAGCCATATTGTATGTAACAAATCAGGGTGGCGCTACTCAGCTACTGTGTGAATAATCATTTTAGGAATTTTAGCTGCCGGAAATAGTACGGAATCATAGAAATATTCATTAGAAAATTATGAAACTCTATACGACAAAAATAATAAACCAATTTCAGTAATTAATTTACCACAGCCTACTACATTTATAATAAAGGGGTAGCGGGCCGTTGACAGCGACCACCTCAGGATCACTCCCAAAATAGGTGGGTTCATATTTTTTATTTAATTTAATGGTTAAGTAATAACGATTTTGTGTGCTCAATTAGCAGAGGACTATTACATACATAGTACTACCAGGAATGTTTTAGTTTGTGAAACTGATAGGCGACAGAAATTTACCGAATTATCAAATTCGTCGGTGGTAGGTAGGTGGCAAACATCAACGTTAAGAGTGTACAGCCCGTAGGAAAGTGGCAGCCCAAAATTTAATACTTTTTATTTTTTATTTAATTAACTAAGCATGCTATTAAAGATTTGGCTCATCAAAGTTGTAGAAGACTACTTCATGCATCATATATTAAGGTATTTTTAGTTTTCGAAATTGTAGTTTTTTTATAAAATAGATAATACGTGAAAAGTTATTGTTTATAAAATATTTGCATGTTTATGAAAAACCTAAAATTTCGAAAATTAAAAATATCTTATAATATGATGCATGAAGTCTTCTACAACTTTAATGAGCCAAATCTTTAATAACATGCTTAGTTAATTAAATAAAAAATAAAAAGTATTACATTTCGGGCTACCAATTTCCTACGGGCTGTACACTCTTAAAGCTTCCTCTTATATGTTTTTTTGTGTTTTTTATCCCTAATCATAAAACACATACAGTTTGTAAAATTATTATCAACACTCCAACGCAGTGAAAACCATGCAATAGTACAATACTACTTAACATAATAACTAAGAACGGGGGTGTTAAATATTACGGTATGGTTACTTAACATGAAGATGTTCATGCTTCATCGCTACAGCATCTCTTTGAATTTTAATTATCCGGAGTAAATTTATGGTGCTTTGGAGTAGGACAAATCAAGACGGTAGAAAATAACCCCCGGACAATATTAGATGACTGTAGCAATGCTTATAGACTACTGCCAGCCAGTCAATGGTGGAGGCATGGTGGTACATGGTGGTAAGAACATCTAACAAATACCACCCACTCAATTAGTTGATAACAACCATAAACATATTTTCTTATTATTTTATTATATTTTTATTAATCATCACTACAATTACTGAATAGTAAGGTTTAGCAAAGCAAAAATGCACAAACGCAAAGAAAACATAGGGACAAAACATAATTACGAATATAACAATAAGAAAATTTTTAGCTCGATTTTTCCGATTGTTACCCAATCTTTTCCAAAGTGTTGTTGTGAAAAAATCATTACCATTAAGTCCCAACATAGCACTGCAATGTTCCAATGCATGAGAGACTTCCCCCTCATAAGACGAACCATTCTCTCTTGACTAAATTTAATAGTAAAATGTTTCTATAAGAATCAAAATAAAGATTTTTTGTATATTTAGGTAGTATGTACGTGTATTTAAGGTGCAAACATGGTTTTCCTGGTTTTAGTGCTCACCCTTAATTACACCTACATACGGTATGTAGAAAAAAACAGCAGTTTCCAGCGTTAAGACATGCTCAGCGATAAATCAGCACAGGCTACAGCGGTTGAAATGAGCTAAACAGGCACAATAATGCATTTAATAGTATTCTAAATAATGCAGGAGAGCAGTGACGTGTGTAAAATAATACCCCGCCAATACATGTACGTATTATGAGCAAATCCAAGTACCCCCACGGCCCACAACGCATTTTTTATAATCAATTTTCAAATGAAATATCGATTGTAGAGCCGTCAAAAATAACTGTTAAATTAGCAGAAATGCTCCTCTGCATTTCGATACATCACATGTGGCCTTCACTAACACTAATGAACTCCTTCCTCGGGACTACCACACCAATCTTTTTTTTTTTTTTTTAAGTCAATAATTAGAAATAGTTAGAAATTGGTTCATGTAATGTATCATAATTCTCAGAAATGTTTTTGCAGTTTTTCTTGATATTTTTGGCAGCTCTAAGATTGATGTGGCATGTGATATCTGATGTTTACACTAATAAGGCTTTTCCCACTGCGATTGTTTCTTAACAATAGACTACCTCAATGAAAGCTCTACAGTAGAGCGTTAAGTTTTAGTTAGATGGCGGGGGCAAAACTAAGTAGACCTTATGACGTCATCACGCTTTCCGTAAGGATATTTTTCATGCATAGGCTTCCCCTAGCACGGAATCACAGATTCACAAATGTTTAGATTGTATAGAAATAATTTTGCAATTTCTCAAAAAGGGGAGCTCAGGGGTCTCCCCCGGGGAAAAAAAATGAAAATATAAGTGCAAAATAGTAGGGTTTTACGCATTTTAATAGTAGTAAAGTATAGCTGTAGATTTTACAAATAAGCTAATAAAGGAATGCTTACATTCATATAGCTGCAAACAGCGGGCCCGGGGGTCTTCATGAACCACGTCCTACAATGCTCAAGGCGGGGGGGGGGGGGGGGGCAAAGCCCCCCCCCAAAAGGAGCTGGCGGGGGCAAGATAGACCGTGCCCCCGCCAACTTTACGCCCCAGGCTCTACTATCGATATCTCCTGCGAAATTTGAAATTGTACACCTGTAAGGTTTTTCCCCTACGGTTGTGCTTTATATAGTATAAAAATGGGTTAGCGGGCAGTCTTTTTCACACGTCGGGTCTCTTCTACACAGAACTCTAAGTTAGCTAAGCACAATGATTGCATTCATGCCATTCCTGATAGGTGTTACCTGCTGCTGCTGCTGCTGGGGCTGCGGAGAGATGTGGCCCGTGTGCAGACGGCTGCTGAGCATGTTGGCCAGCGCGGTCTTCGTCCGGTTGTTGACGACAATCCCGCCACCGCCCTACACCCAAAACACACGCCCACCACCGGGGTCAGACCCAGACACTCATATAAACACAGCCCTGCCTCGCTACAATCACTCTGGCACTATAACTCAGGTTTCAGGCGTTCAGACCAATTTCATCGCTTTATTACGTAACACTGCATTAAAGCTTGCAAATAGATCGGCTTCTAAGCTTGCCTCGACAAGGACAACCTATCTGCCTTTCCACACCTCGTTTAGGTACTGAGTAAGTGATTATGCTGGTTACTAGGCTTCATAGGGATACATTGATCCACATCACAACATGGTCATACAGGTCCAATGTTTTGTCAACAATGGTGTTGAGCGATATGCTGACCACAAATCCTGAGGCGCATATTCCACCGACCTCGATAGTGATACTGATATTGACGTGGTAGCAGACATTAAAGACAGTCTAAAAATGTCTGCTACCACGTCAATATCAGTATCACTATCACTATCGAGGTCGGTGGAATTTGCGCCTTACAAATGGGAAGCTTCGACTGAATTTTCGGGCACTATTATTGTTTCCCATTATTATATTCGCCGCTAGCAAACTGGACGTAATTTCGATGGCAGCCTACACCAGTCGCAAACGACAATGGACAAGCTGAGACTTGAATAGGGTGGCCAGATATACTCTTCTCAAGAGTATTTATACTCTTTTGTGTTCCAAGTTCGACATACTCTTTCTTTTTGTGCTTTTGATGTAAATATACTCTCTTTTTAAATCAGATCCCACTATATATAAAGAGCTATGCTAGAGGAAGTGCACTCTTCAGCTAAATACAAGTACCTTAGGTCGGAAAAAAATACACAAGGTAGAATGCAATATAAATAATTTTATAATTCAAGTAGCTATTGCTTCACTCAACGCTTGTTAACAATTGTAAAAATTTTTTGCGATTAAATAATCTTGTCATACGATTTTTATAGTGAAGAAATACGTGTACTATACCCCATCAATCAGTGATTTAAAGAGGAGAGTGTGACACACCACTCCCCCCCCCCCCTTGGCTCTTACATAATGGATGTATATGTATACTCTTTTGGTTTTGAAAATCTGGCCACCCTAGGCTTGAAGTACGATATTAATTTGATCAAGTCTTGTGCGAGTCTATTCCAGGCCTAACATCAGTCACTATTTACTACTTGTATATGCGAGAATTAATGAAGATTTTTGGCCCCCTAGGAACCTTCCTGAACCATATCACAATGTATTAATCTGGTTTTTGTCTGTCCAGACAATAAATTGCTCCATGAGAATTATGCTTTATCTTATGGGATTTTTTCGTGCCCAATTTCCTTAACCCACACACAAACACTAACCTCCTACCCTCACATTATTGTATTAGGTGGAAACATTAGGTGGGCTTGCGAGAAATCTAGAGACCTAAAACCGCAACACTAACTAAATAATTTCGGCGCGCAATACATCTAGACCTCCTTTATTATGTTGCCTTGCTAATCAAACAAGATATCCGGTTTTTTCCGTAACTGACAGCTCCAGACCGCGTGGTATATGTCCATTGTACTCGTACCTACTACTATTTTATATTACTCAACTCTTGAGTCACACAAAATAAAATTAACAATCCAGCTTTCAAGGGCCTGCCATAAGAAGTTACACTTCAAAAACACTTTCGTCACCGTGACGTTCAATTTAAAGCGTTACCCCACGGCCACCCCTTCCATGTGAAATTGCCCGACTGCATTTACCCCAAAACTGTGAGATGAAAATGGGACTCACCGGCGTCTGCTCAACCGCAGCGACCTCCTCGGCGTGGGTGACGGCCGTTGACACTTGAGGTACCTGCACACACAAACTCTCACACACTCACTTCTCGCAAGCCACGGATGTCTAAGCACCGACATAGAAACACTTCGAGCGATACATTGTAGTCACAGCTTCAGGTAGTGACGTCACAGGTAGGGTTTCAATGACGAATCCTGGGATGACTTACAAGTACAGTAGAACTCCAATTATCTGAATTTTGTTTAAATGGGTAAAATTTCAGCTAAATTCGTTTTCTGATGAAATTTACTTGTTAAAAAATTGGCAAGTAAAATAGCCAACGACCCCATCGAATTTTCGGATATTATTATTGTTTTCCCTATATTATATTCGCCGTGGGCAGCCTGCATCGGTTGCAACCGGCAATAGACAAGCTGAGACATTATTAATTAAATGAGACTGTACTGTACCTAAAGGAAGGTTCAGTAAACATCACGGTCAAAGTAAGCAGTGGGACTGTCTACTGTATAGTCAAGTTGCTCATCCAGTTAAATATTTTTTTCAGAAATATAATCAGAGTTCGGTTAATAAAATTGGTGTTCTACTGTGCATGCCATAACGTCAATAACCGTAGCTGCCTAAATTGTAAAGGCAACCTTCAATGAGAATGATTCAGAATTATAATTAACAGCAACAGATGAAAATAAACGGAGTTCAATCATGCTATCATATTATAAAGCACTGTACTCGTATGTGTATACAGTTAATAATAATAAATAATAATAAAATAGCCTAAAGTTTTTAGGTAAACTCATCCTTAAAGAATGATGGGCCGAGCTAACAGAGGTTACTTTATTCAAAAGTTTTAATATCGTAAGTACTCACTAGTGGACTCGTGCGAACATTTGCAGAATTTTCAGCGCCCGTGCGCAAGAAGGATACGTTTGTTTAAAAAAAATTAATTAATTCTGAAGTGTTTAAATAGGATATGAGTATGTTTGGCGTATTCCAGCGATTAGTATTATCTTATTCTTGAGGTTAAAAATGTAAACAAAACAATATTGAATAGCACTTTCCCATAGAAATATATTAACTGGAACGGAGGGAACATCCCTTACGGGGCGCCCGTTAACCATTAAGCAAACTATCAGAGATAAGTACCAACGTAAAAAATATCGAAGTCTTACACATGACAGCATAGCAGAACTGATACCTTGACCCGGTCAAAACTCTGTACTTAGCTTGTGCAGGCCACACTATCCGCCATATTGATAACATTCTACAGCCACGAGATGCACTTTCCATTATAAAATTATCTTGTTTACATTTTTAATCCCAGGTTAAAATAAAAAATAATCGCCAGAATTTACAAAATAATATAGGAGGTGGCACCCGAGGATCTGAACATTTTTTCCTTAAAAAAAGGAACTTGTTTTGTATTATTTGATATTTTTGCCAATAATTTCATTTTATCTAGTGCTAGGTGAAAACTTTTGAGAATAACCACACCGATAATAAATAAAACCAATCAATTTCATTGAAGGACGCCCACTATATGAAAAATATTTATGATAGCCCTTTACAGCCAAGCCATAGGCATTTGATATCGCTCAAGCAAAGCTGAAACAAATATTTTGACAATGTAATGGCAACGTGTTGATAAATAGCAAAACTCTGCGATATTTCAATATCACTTCATTCCAAGACGAGTATGATGGACAACCCCTGTTACAAAAGCCGTACAAGCAATGCATCAAGCAACCCTTAGGCCCGGTACACACAGACGATCGCGACACCGGCGAAGCGCGCTGGGAAATTCATCATTGTAACAAATTATGGGTAGTTGGAAAACCTTCAGAAGATTTCTGATGTTGGCGTGAAGCTGATCGTACGCAGGTGCACAGTTTTCCCCTCGACACGTCGAGGACACGCCCCAGCGTCAGAAATATTTTCAAGTACGTTCAGAAATACATTGTTTTTGCAAATCACCAACCAACTAATCCCCATGCGAAATTTCTCAGCGCACCTGCTGCGTTGCGATCGTCCGTGTGTACCGGGCCTTATTGTCCCACATTACACACGACCATGTGTAATCGTGTCGAAGTGGCCATTTTGAAAAATATGTAACTTAAGGTCGAATTATTTGCTCCGATACTCCGATAAGCACAAAAAGAAAGTTAGAAAGATTCCTTAACACGTAAAAAAAAATCTTGCATCTTGAATCTCTTTAGAGAATGTGGTTGTTTATATTAAAATCTGAATATCAATGACAATTTAACATCACAAACATATGTATATGACGCTATTAAATTATCGATGCAATGAAAAGCTTGTGAATGGCACTCGAAAGCATTCAAGCTTCGAGTGATTATTTTCGGTCTATGTTGCAACAATTTTTTGAACTTGGGGTAAAAGAAAAAAATTCTAAACATAGATGTGCTACAGTTAAACTACGCTGAGTTGAGCTATACAGCAGCAGAAAAATCACGGTAAACTGACTGAGGCAAGTGTTACGCGCACAACATTCATCTTACAAATGATGTATGAGATGCGAGCTTTCGTATTTGTAAGATGACTGTTGATTGCCTAACACTTGCACAGTTAGCGTCAGTCAACTTACCGTCATTTTTCTGCTTTGACGTACGGATTAACTCAAAGTATTTTTATAATATACTAGGCCTAATGGGGAAACCCCATATGAAAGAAATATGGCAACGTCGCATGGTGGTAATGAATTTAAATGCGTAAATTAAAAGCGTGAACTTACCTGCGTAAACTGCTGTACCGGGGCGGGCGCTCTCTGGATCACCACTTGCTGCATACGTAGCTGGTGCTGCCGCTGCAGCTGATGGTCTGCCTGGGGCACCCATGTGCCCGCTGCTGTCTGCTGTTGCATCACTCGGGCAACTGTCGAACGAACCTGCTGGGCGCCTTGTTGAACTAGCATCTGCAGACACACAGTATGTTAACTGTTTAGGCTTTAGATAAAGAAAGATATGAGTGATTGGCCAGCAACGGGATTTGAGCCCAATGCTCCACCTTGCCGTATCCGTACTACCTCATCACTCCCGGTTGTAGAATGTTCTAGGTGCGTGTTTACACAGGCAATTAGACTAACACTGCGGAATTCATTGAGCTGTTTTATACTAGTGCTGTCTGGTTCACCAAATCAGTTCAGTTCTCTCAAGTGAATCCGTTCATCTATTCAGTTCACCACTTTTTGAAGTTATACTTCTTTAGCCGTGTTATGAAAAAATGATGAGAGTGAATTTTGAAGATGCGCGCGCATCTGTAACACAAAAATTCACAGAATGAAGCTGCCAACAAAATAGAAATAGAACCTCGATATTAGTCGCGCATGTTGGTACACTCGTCATCTCTGATCACTGTTTTCTAGACAGGTATTGTCATCCGCCATTTTGTATCCGTGTTTTAGTTATTTTCAATCATTTACTTTCTTACAATTCTTAGCATATAGGAATTATAGGATACAAAATGGCGGATGACAATACCCGAGTTTATATAGTGGAGTGCAATTAGACAAAAAAAAAATGGTTAAACCTCGGAATCCAGGGACAGTCCATGAATATTTATAAAAGTTTTGAAAATAGTTTGTTAATAGTTTATAGAAAAATGTTTTAAAAAAACTTTTTGCCCGCTCTCAATTTTTAACTACAGGGTGTGCCAGCATAACTTCCTCTTTTTGTAATGCGCGCCATTCGGTCGGTTTATGTCGTAGCGGAGTGTTAGTGGTCTCGTTTGAGAGGCGGGACTATACACTTTTGCCATAGGCCTACATAGTTTCGAAGAACAAAACATTTAGATCACGTCCCCCATTCTCGATACATTATTATATACAGTATTAGTGGAGCGCCGTACCACAAAAAATGGAAAAGCCTCGGAATTCAGCGACAGTCAATGAACATTTATAAAAACATCGAAAATGTGTTTTTAATAGTATATAGAAAAATGTTAAAAAAAAAATTTCGCCCGCTCTCAATTTTTAACTACAGGGTGGGGCAGTATAACTTCCTGTTTTGTAATGCGCGCCATTCGGTCGGTTTATGTCGTAACGGAGTATTAGTGGTCCCGTTCTAGAGGCGGGACTATAAAGTTCTGCCATACATAGTTTTGAATATCAAAACATTAAGATCATGTCTTCCAATCTCGATACAATGAGTATTAGTGGAGCGCCGTGAGTAAAAAAAATAGTAATGCCTCGGAATTCAGTCAATGTATATTTATAAAAACTTAGAAAATGTGTTTTTAATAGTATTTACAAAAATGTTTAAAAAGGTTTTTGCCCCCTCTCAATTTTAAACTACAGGGTTACCATTTTTTTTTTTACTCACGGCGCTCCACTATTACTCGTATCGAGATTGGAAGACGTGATCTCAATGTTTTGATCTTCAAAACAATGTAAGACAGAACTTTATAGTCCCCTCGCGCGCATTACAAAACAGGAAGTTATGCTGCCACACCCTGTAGTTAAAAATTGAGAACGGGCGAAAAAAATTTTTTAACATTTTTCTATATACAATTGAAAACACACTTTCGAAGTTTTTATAAATATTCATTGTCTGTCCCTGGATTCCGAGGTATAAAGCTTAGGCGGTTATTCTACCGACGTCAATAGTGATAGTAATTGTGGTATTGACGTGATTGACGTGGTAGCAGACATTAAAGACAGTCTAAAAATGTCTGCTACAACGTCAATATCACTAACACTATCACTATTGACGTCGATGGAATATTCGTCTTACGGCACTCCACTAATAGTGCCTTACTGTTTTCATATTTATAATATTAATCAACATGTTTCTAGTTTTTATGTGCTAATAAATTATATTCAGTAGCGATTTAAATTGAATATTTTGATTGATATTATTTACTATTCGTGAATATTAGTGAAAGAAATTGTGCTTACATACTTTTTCAAGTGCTGCAATATAATTGAGGTTAACTATCCGTACGCATTATTTCTTGATATTATATAAATATTTATTATTGGTTATTTAATATTTACAAAATTTTATTATTTTATTGTAATTAATTATTTGCATGAAATTAAAAACTATTTTTAATGATGCCAAAGAAGTATTCTCACGCGCGTTCATAAGTACACACACCCACTTTTTTCTGAGCGGGTGAACTGCTGAAGGAGTTGCAAATGAACTGTCCATTCCAAAAGACCCGTTGATGGTGAATTTGTCATTTGTCAATTTGGTCGATCAGGTCAGAACGGAAGGAATGACGGTGACTTGTTTTGATCCACTGAACTGGGAAACGATGAACTGAACTGTCGTTCAGCTCATCTGTGTGAGCGAGTTCAACAGTTCAGTTCACTCACGTTCCCTTACGTTCACTTTACGCAGTGCCATGTTTATGGATATTTTAGTAGGTTGTGGGGTAATTCGTTATATTCCAAGAAGAATTCATTTTTTGAATGAAACTCAATTTTTAATCTGCTTTTAAAAAGCAAACTCCAAAAACAAAACAAGAAAAACAAAGTGGCGAAAATCAACAAAAACAAATGAATAAAGAAGGTGGCAGCACTCAAGAACGCCACAAGGTATTCATGTACCACTATTGTTGTTATGTGAGAGCATACAGTACTAGCGTCTAGCTGTGACTCCCTGTGACGTACTTAGTTGGGCTTCCACCGGTGAACAATCCCTACCAATGAACATTGATTTTTCGGACTCGGTATTTTTTCCGACTGACACCTGCCCAATATTACGCAGATTGCAAGCGACAATACACAGGCTGTCTTAACATTGACCCATTGTAACAAGCATTTGTCAACTTAACCAAGTCCAGTGCGGGTTTAGCGCATGCCCATTGCCGCTGCAGGTTGACATCAACAACATGTCACATGTGCAAGATTATTTGTGTAAACTAAATAATTATTAATGCGTGTAATACAGTAGCACTCAACTATCGGAAGCAATTCGAAGCCATTTGGATAGTCGACTATTCCCAAAATGGGAGTTTTTCCACAAAGGATATAAAAATAGTTTATTTTCGGTACTGAATTCGTTATTTATTAAATGAGTTCAAATATTTACAAAATACCACGCTCAAAGTAAGCTTACCTGTTTAGTATGTAAGTTTACCTGCTTTTGGCATCCAAGTCAAGCACCCGCTAATCTATTGCTGTCCGATGAAGGTTCCGATAATTGGAGTACGTCTACAGAAATGGCGAAATGTTGTTAAGGATCCTGCGCCTTAAAAAAACCATTCCAATAGTAATAATAAAAAACACACCTGCTGTTGTCTAATGAACTGTTGCTGTTGGATCCAAGTCTGCTGTTGGGGTGAAATACCACGAATGATGATCTGCTGCTGGCGCATCTGCATGGGGACATTGCCAAGCTGGACCTGTTGGGGCCTCTGCCCGACTGGCTGTTGAATTACCTGCTTCTGCACCACCTGTTGAGATTGAACTTGCTGCAGCTGCTGCTGCTGCTGCTGCTGTTGTTGTTGCTGTTGTTGTTGTTGTTGTATCTAAAAGGAAAATTACATTCTTAATTTTTAATCCTTCTCACCAACGACCTGACTATTCCAGAAAACCAAAACGTTGATTTCTGAAAAGAGATCATAAGGCAATTATTTTTTAGGTACATAACTCCAACAAAGCTGCTATACAAGCAAGCAATGTGAGCAGCCATCAACTGTTATGACAAACACTGAGTTCTTTCTATGAACATCTGAACATCTGCCACCAACAAAGGAGTCTGTTAGGTTACTGGTAATATCTGTCATGTACACGGTCGTTGAGGCCATCCAACAATTTTTTTTTTCAGATTCGTCAAAGTTCGAGGACCGATAAGAAGCACTGTGTTTCAACAAGCTGTGGCCAACGGCGGAAATGTATTTACAATTGGATTAACATTGGAACAAAGAAACACGATAGCTTACCACTGGAATGGTAGTAATACTGGAAAGGTCTGCACCTCCGCAGTCATGGCTCAACTGCCTGGAACTTGGAAGGCTAGAATGCCCCAGCGACCGTCTGCCACCAACAAAGAAGGGTGACCACTGCTGCGCACAGCTCAGGTATGTTCGTTCAAAACCACCATACAGATTCACGAACCAATTTGAACTTGTTATGCGAGTACAGATCAAATCGAATACCATATCCAGTGTATAACTTTGAATAATTGCAAAACAAGGAGTACAATTAATTTCCCAAAACGTGCTGACGTCGAAATCAAAGCTAAGAGAACTTTCGAAATCCGCGATTCAAAAGCAAACTACCTGCAAATTCCTTTGCTGCAAAAGTACTTGTCGCTGGTGGATTCGCTGCAGGAACAGCATTTTCTGCTGGGGGTCCATCTGGCTCAGCTGGGCATGCGTCTGCGGGTCCAGTTGAATCTGCACTGGTTTTGGAGGCCCCTGGGTCCAAGTCACCGGTCGCTGCAATTGCTCGGGCTGGCCTTGCTGAATCAACTGTTGCTGTTGTGGCTGCTGACCTTGTTGCATCAACTGGACTTGAGTCTGAGCTTGGACCCCCACTTGAGCTTGCATAGCAAGTTGCTGACCAGCTGCAGAAACAAAGATTGTAAAACACCGATACTGGAGAAGCTGATTAGGCTTATCAATCAAATATTACATCATATTTATTTATATTTAACTTTTCATCTAATAGCACTTACCACTTGGTGGAGAGCACTTGTATAACACCAATTTCAATACAGGCAAATCCTGTAACAGCAACTTGACGACTGGATTAACTTAATTTAGAATATCTAATGGACATACCTTGGGGGACTTCCATTCGGCCCGGAGGTTGGTGTATAAGCCTGTATTGCTTCATCTGTGGTCCACCAAGCTGCTGGACTTGCTGGGGCCGGAGCATAGCCCTCGGCTGTTCCATCATCATCTGTGGAGGCACCATACGCGGCTGCTGTTGGATTGGCGGCTGCTGCTGTAACGGTTGCTGCACGGAGATCTGCACTCCAGGTGTTGAAACTACTGCAACAGCAACGATAAGCGATAAGTTATGGGCAGAATTTATTATATATGCGCAGGCAATCGCACAGCAAGGTCCAAATTGCCATGATGATCGCCAATCTTCAATACAATAGGCATTTAAAGAAGAAGAAGAATAGAGTTCTATACAGGAGAGATAGGACATATTTTGTTCACGACCAATCAGAGCTCAGCTTGGGTAATTCCAAAGAATAACAAATCCCGTCGTGGCTGCAGCACGTGCTCTTATTGGTCGATGAAGGCGTGGCCGGTCGTACTAGAAATTTAAGAAAATGTCCTTGAGGGGAGCGGCCACTTCTCCTATACATGGAACTCTACCTCCGATAAATTTTTCTCAAAGATATTCCACGGGACCCCCTAATGCCCATAAAATATGTCTTAAAATTCGGCAAATCACCTGTATGAGGCTGCTGAATGGTTTGCTTCTGAATAACAAACGTAGGCGACGGTGGTGTAACACTAGGGGCTGAACTGCAGGGTGTGTTCCACGGCATCCTCTGCTTTAATTTCTCCAGTAGGGCTTGAGTTGATCCCGGGGCATTTTGTTCAGACCAATCTGAGGCCACTGCGCTGGCAGGGGGGTCGTCAGCAAAGCCTGAATGAAATGCCAGAAATTAGCATATTGACTTAATAAAGAACACACTTACGGCACACAAAATATGGACAGAAAACCATTGTTTTTTCTTTTTAATTGGCATTCATTGTAAAATATAAAAAAACAATTTGGTACAGCTTTATATATAATATAAAATAAAAATTCCCAACCAGTTTCGGCTCACCCCATCGTCAAATCTAAATCAAGGTCTATTTTTTAAATTTTACCATGAGTGACAGTAAGTTTTACAAAGTTAATAAGGAGACTGAAATGTATATATGTAACTGGCATATTAGTAGGATTCACTATCCGGTATTTTTTAATGAATGAAAAACGTCTTTATATTAGGCGAGTTTTAGCGAACCTAATTTTAGAGTTTTTCCCCCCTCCTAAAAACGTATTTTAGGAAAATAATAATAATTTTAAGGGGTATAAAATAAATCTACTAATGCATTAAAATATGGTTTTAAAATTTATCAACTAGCTTATTATTTTTGTAAAAAAAAATAATAATAAAGTGTACCATACCTAAAATTTGGGCAGTAGACAGGTCCCCGGGTGGAGGGGGCGTGGTTTCTCTTGGTTTTGGCACAATCAAGAGTCTGAAATGTGAAAGATTATACTATAAAGTGCACGCCCACAGGAGACATTCTCGAATTTTTACCGCCAAGGAGTGGAGAATTCGCTCCAGAATAAACTAGTACAATATTATATAGCTCCAAAATTTATTTTAACTAACACAACATTCATTGACATTGACCGTCATGTAAGAAGTTTTACTAGAATAGGCTAATAGCTCATACCTCGGATGGTAAGGTTCTTCATGCCTACGTCCAGATCGAATGCAGTCAGGGATCCAGTCAGGTGTCACGATTCTTATGCCGGGACACTGCAGAGCTGCTTCATACTTCTCGCCGACAGCGCTGCCCGCAATCAGATGTGTGCATTGCGGAGTCAGAGTCGATTGAAACATACCGCCATAGAAAGTGACCATTGCCCACAACGCTTTATAATCCGCTGATGACACCCCGCTTGCTGTGAAGCGGAGATTATGGAACACTTGTCTGGTGTCATAGATGAATCCTTTAGTTCTGAATCCATGTTAAAGAAATTATGGAATAAGTTTATTGTAGAAACCATACAGGGCTTGAAGGCATTATTAAAGGTGCGCATCAAGCCGCAGTAAACGATTTAAATTTGATTCCCCGATGAGGCATGATCTCATCAAACTAAAAATTTTGATTCGTTTTTATTTATTTTTTATTTTTATTTTATTTTTTAAGCCTGTGAAATAAACTAAAATTGAAATTTAACACCATACACTAGTCCCTAAATATTCAGTCCATTTTAATTTAAATGGCAAGACGTATGTTGTGGTGAACTTCAAAGACTACTTTGTTAATGGCTATAAACATATTAATAATAATCAAAGGATACGGTAGCAATTTGCAGCAGTGCGCTGATAAAAGAGCCCAATACGGGGTAACTGCTGGCACTTCATAGAGCTCTTTAGCATCAGATATATCTGTTTCTTTGGGATGATCTCCAACCAGACAATGTGTAACCAAATCAGAAAAGAAAGTGATCTTCTGAGCACCTCCATTGTCCAATACAGAGCGCTCCTAAAAACAAATGTTTTAATGAAGTATTAGACATTAGTTCAAATCATATAGCAGGCCTGCAGCTAAGCACATAGTGACGACATAGAAATAATATTTGTATTATTATTATTATTATTTATTATACATATACATATATATTATTATTTGTATTACACAGCAGCTCGGCGTTGGTATTTTAGCACTTGGATCCTGTAAATGTCATTTCCATATTTTTTTGACTGGGTTAATCTGCTAAATGTTCTACACTTTCTCACAACACAACTAGTACTACAGCAGTAAAAAGTATGATTTAGTAATAAAACTATGAGTAAGAGTAATCAGTAATCATCAACTAGGTTTTGGATGGACTCAAACATAAAATAAATAAGAATAGAACACACCGGTTAATTATTCAACTTACATGGTCTGAGAGCGTCCCAGTAATGAAATATTTCACACTACTGAATATTTTTTCATCCAGTTTGTTAGTCATACTTTTGAATAATTCAACTAGTGAAAAAATAATCCATTGAACAATCAAAAATAAAAATACAAAAAAAATTTAAAAATTGAAGCCGCCATTTTGGTTTGGTGTTTAACCATTAACCATAGAATGATAGAAATATATTAACTGGAATGGCAAGATCTGTTATATCCTTTACAAGACTTCCATTAACTATACAAAAGCCATATAGCCAACTATACAAAATCAAAGTCGTAAGTTTGCAGCATAGCAGAGCGGATACCTGGACCCGGTCAAAACTTTGTACTTAGCTTGAGTAAGCTCTTCACCACCAGCAAAATTGCGTACTTATCTTATGCAGGCCACCGAAATATATAAGAGAGATAGGACATTCACTTGCCACCAAAATATATCTTTTCATTTCGCGTGGCACCTGCCACGTCCCCTATAGGCTATAAACCAGGCATAGACATAGTAAAACTATGGACTCATCGTAAACATTCGGGTTGAAGCCGCTTGACTTCGGCTATTTCCGTAGTATAGGACCAGATTGAGCCTTTTGCCATTTGATACCATGTTAACATTTAATTTTTATTTGATTATTTAAAGATTATTTAGAACGGAAAATCATGCCAGCTAACCAGCAATATTTTTATGCAGAACTTGGAGTACTTTTAATTTACATTTTAAACAATATTTTAAGCAAAGTTTTCCCTACTTTTAGATAAAAATAAAAATTTTTAATGCAGATCTTTCAGTACTTTTAATTTAAATTTTAAACAATACATATAATAAATGTAAATAATAAATATGATTATATATGAAACAACAAAGAAAACTATAAAGAAAACATATAATAAAACTATTATATTTGAATTTCTCGCCAAAATGCACCTGTGAGGGGGCGTGGTCATGGCTTCAGTCCTCCAGCACAGCCGAAATACGACATGGTGGCTCCATAGTTTTATTAGCTCCATGAAACCAGGCATGAAAAAGACGTGGTAGGTTGCCCCACAAATTTTTGGCGGCTGTAAATGTTCCAACTCTCCTATATAGCTTACTTAAAAAAAGGGATGTGTTTTTTTCGAACTCGATGAGTGTATTGGATATGTTAACTTCTTTCAAGCATATAGTTTTTCAAATAAATGATCCATTCAAGGGCAAATACATTCGTCTGCGAGTGCGAAAGGAAATTGTTTGCAATTTTGTTGAATTGCATGTTGACATCTGGAACAAAAATTTAATTGAAAATAATGGAAAAGTTTGTGGGCAAATATATTTCAATTAACTGTAATGATGGGATGGGAGTGTTCCAAGGGCAAATATTGCATGTGACACCAGATTCTGTCACCCTAGACAAGGTGTTCTGCGATGGACAACCCTTAAACAAACCGTTTACCATAAAGTAAGTGGATTACGTTACTGTTAAAAAAAAATGTAATTAATTGTCAGCACATGCAGGGCCAAAAGGAGCAATTTCAATAAGTTTTTTAAAGTACGAGCTGTGTTTAAATTAAGAAAAAATATTTAATTGGCCCTGATTAAATAGTTTATAGTAATAAGTGGGCCACTTAAAAGATTGTGATTTACGTACGCTAAACTTAATAAGAACTTATTATTTTGGTGTGTTATAGGCTATACGTTGTTGTTGTTGTATATCTTGACTACACTATATTTGAGCAGTAAAATTATTCAGATATTCTCTTGCTAGGCTATTGAGAAAAAGACCGTTTTAAAATGTCCGCCAATTTATATCAGCAGGGTAAAACCTGTCTTTGTCGACGTTACCGGTTTTAGAACAAACAAGCTTACAGTTTACAATTTTTCAGGTGTAACAAAATAAAATCGTTGGATATTTTATCTGTAACACCTGCCCAAAGTGCGACACGCACTGTAAAAGTAGAACGGCCTGTCCCTGTGCGAGCCAATATTCAGCAATCATCTCGGAAGCAAGAAAGCTCGGCCCAGTTAATACCCGGGTCGCCACGTAAGAGCGATGTGACCCGTGACCAGTTCGTTGATTCCATTAAATCTGACGGGGGTTTTGAGGCAAGATCTTCTCCAAGAAGAATTGATATGACAGCTCAACGTCGTCAACGATATCGATTTAGAGATGACGAAGCGTTTGGCTCACCCATTGACCAAACAGTATACGCTGAATTTGATTTTGAAAAAAATCTAGCACTATTCGATAAGAAAGCTGTAAGTTTAACGTTGTATCCAACTTTTATATCATAGACGTTTCCGCATTATTTTTGATAATTAAATCTGTAGACCAATTGACTAGCGGGAGTAACTATGACTATAACTATGACATCTGGTCAAACCCTCGGGAATTCCAGGCGCCCGGCATTAAGCAAATGAGCTGGGTTGAGAAGTCTGTAGAAGCACCTATACCACCTCGTCCTTCGTATGCCGCTCTAATCACTTGCCTAGGTATGGCTTGTGTGGGGGGTTGGTGGCGTCCCTGGAGCTGAGCTAACGGTGGAGGTTATCTGGGCCAAAAGGTCTGGGTAGGCTAGGATTCTGAAGGTTGCCTGCCTCTCGATCCAAAAAACTATTGGTTTTGACAATAATCAAATGCGTAAGTCGATTTATAAAGTATATTTACAGTATTTATATTGAAATGTTAGAACCTGGAACGTTAGACCATTTTTAAGCAAAACCTCGGAATGAGAGATAACGAGCTATAACCTTGCATAAACCTTTATTTGGGTGCCGGCGTCTACATATTTTCGGAGGTCAATGGTAAAAAATTCAGTTTTTTGCGTATTTATTGCAAATATCTCGTTTCCTATGGGTTTTATGCTATTTGTAGGCATTATAAAAACTGTAGACAATTAAAGTTGCTACACTTTTTGTTTCAACAATTTTTTTATATCTTGAACCATTTTCGAGATAGAGGACAGAGCGCGCGCAAACTATTTTGAGTATCACTTGAGGTCAACCGTAGTCCCGATCAGAAACACGCCGTATAAAGTTAATAAATTATTGCTAAGTATATAATTCTAAATAATTTGCATTTTTAATAACTATTGTATTACGTTTATTTAATATATTTTATTTTATTTATATTTGTTTACTTAATATATTTTCAATAATTCATCGTCTAATTATTTAATAATACTTATACCTACTCGTGTAATTTTAAAGTTATAAATGGTAATTCTTCTATTATTATTTGTATTCTAAACTTATTTATACGAAATACTTCCTAACCAAATTAAAATAAAATAAATATTTATTTATTTATTATAATTATATTTTATTACGTTTCTTACAATTGCACATTTTCATACTATTTGCATGTTTAATTATTTAATATAGCACTTTGTTTTAATATGCAATCCTCATCCCAACTTAATAGTGGTGAAGGAAAAGTGATCGTTGTTACGAAACTGGGGTACCTGAAGCGATGCCACATATTTACATGAAAAGTTCACAACTGTCTATACAAGTATACAGGTGATCTGTACATGCAGCATACGGTATATGGGTTAATTGATAGGGTGGGCCGAAAGGCCCCAAGTTCGCCCATATGGAAATTGAAGACAGTTTTCTATCTATCTTTTCTATCCAAGTTCCTCTCTTCATTTATTATATATATTACATTTTGCCTGATACCAATTTTATACTAGGTATGTATATATATACAGTAAGCTAGAGCTATGGCAGTCTATTCCGACATTATCCTAAACTACTGCATTTTCCTAACTTGCATAATCATTTAACATAGAACTATTTTTAAAATCTGCCTACGATAATAATATATTCTTTACCGTGTCACAATGTTGATTAATATGATCTTGAACCAACGACCAACGAACATTTTATTACAACAAACAAAATAATGTTTCAAACAAATATAATAAATGTAAAACATTCCTAAGACTCCCACTTTATTTCTAACGATGAACGAAACTTACCCAACCACTAAGTTTGTGGCTGGGTAGGGCCCGTTCTTCGGTTAGGGCCTTAGAAATTATGCATATAACTCAACGGAACAACCAATACAAACAAAATTGGATGGTATCAGTATCACCAAACTTCACAATATCACCTTCTGGAACTAAAAGTATGTTTAGAATCAACCCCAATCCATAGAATAAACGTCACAACTATTATTATATTATGTATTATATAATCTTGATAACGACGTAATATTGATTAGGAGACCCATCTACTTGCGAACTAGTGGTACCTAAAGCGATGAATACTTAGCGCTACAGCAGTAGGCTATTTCTCCTTATAGATGTACTGTATCTATAATAACGTAATGTACCTAGCCTATGTGTAATTATTTTATTTAATATACAGTATATACCGCATTAAAATTAAACTGTGTTTTTAAGTATGACTGCATCGCAAAGTCAGCTAGTACAATTTTCCAGTTAATCATGCTGCACACTGTATTAAAGATATACATGTATACTGAATACAGAAGCCTACCTATATAAAGTACTGTATACTGTATGCATAAATGAATAGATACTGAATTATTGAAACAGATTAGTAATTAAAACGTTATACTAAAAAAATGTAAATTATTTAGGATTATGTATTTAACAATAATTTTAATAACTTTATATGACGTGTTTTTAATAGGGACTACGGTTGATTTCGACTGAAACGTAATAAAATATAATAATGATAAATAAACAATTTTATTTTTATTTGGTTAAGATGTAATTCGTATAAATAAGTTTAGAATAAAAAAATAATAGAATTATTACCATTAATAACATTAAAATTACACGAGTAGGTAGAAGTATTATTAAATAATTAGATGATGAATTATTGAATATATATTAAGTAAACAAATATAAATAAAATAAACATATAAAATAAAGGTAATAGTTATTAAAAATGCAAATTATTTAGAATTATATATTTATCAATAATGTATTGGGTTACCTACTCAGCGATTTTCTCAGATAAATTTCACAATTTATTTCGAGTCCGCCCACGCTCATCAAAGCCATTGCATTACCGCTACTCAACTTTAAATTTTGAACTCCGACTTTGCGACCTGAATGTTAGTCCGATTCACGGCTCGCCTATACCGCCTTGGTTTTACAATCCACCCGTCCCTTCCTTTGGTCTCCAAATATTAAGTAAAGCCAACACTCCAACCCACATATACCGTAAGCTATTCCGTAATTTAACATTGCAGTTCCCACGACCGAGTTGGTCCCACTTTTACACAGACGGCTCCAGGACAGACACTGGTGTGGGTGCTGCCTTTATCCATGATACAGTGCCGTACTTATTCCCGCTTTTGCCTATATGCTCTATATTTACTGCTGAACTATTCGCCATCCTTCAGTGCCTAAATTTCATCCTCCTACACTCCATACCGAACGTAGTCATTTTTTCTGACAGTCAGAGCGCACTTCAAGCAATAGGACCTACCTACAGCAAGGACTGCCCCTTAGTCCAAGAAATCCACCAACTACTGAATATCATGGCCCCCTACCAAAAAATCCATTTCCATTGGGTCCCGTCTCATGCTGGTATACCAGGAAATGAGGAAGCCGACAAAGCGGCAAAGACAGCTGCCACACTAGTGTCTGCCCCATGGCCCACCCTGGTACTAAGTGACGTAAACAATTACCTACGCAAATCTATCTTGGAAAAATGGCAACAGAAGATCTGGAATGGGCCAGCCTACGTGCAAAACAAATTGCGAGCAGTTAAGCCCATCATAACAGAATGGGACACGTCCTATCGAATTAGCCGCAAGGAGGAAATTGTATTGGCCCGAATTAGATTAGGGCATACAAACCTCACTCACAAACATCTAATGAGGAATGAGGCGCCCCCCCCTATGCACAAGGTGCGGAGTGGGCCTCACAATAGCTCACCTTCTCGATTGCCCAACCTACTCGGTCCAACGAGCCTCCGTCCTACGAGCACCCTCCTCCCTCTCCGATGCTCTAGGAAACACAATAACAGCCACAAATAATATCATTCAATTCCTAAGAGCCACCGGTCTCTTCTTCAACATTTAACCACACCCCCCCCCCCCTCCCCACTACTTACACAAATGAACGGATAACTCTCTACCACTAAATAATCGGTAAACATTCCCAATTTCCTAGCGCAAATTCCCAACAGGGACCCGCGCTTTAATAAAAAAATAAAAATAAAATAAAATAATGTATAAACTTTATACGACGTGTTTCTGATCGGGACTACGGTTGACCTCGAATGATACTCATGATACACGCTCTGTCCTCTATCTCGAAAATGGTTCAAGATATAAAAAAATTGTTGAAACAAAAAGTGTAGCTAAGTTAATTGTCTACAATTTTTATAATATCTGCAAATATCATAAAACCCATAGGAAACGAGATATTTGCAATAAATGCGCAAGAACGGAATTTTTTTACCTTTGACCCAGGAAAATTTGTAGACGCGGACAGGGTTTGAGAGAAGTTTTAGGCGGGGTTTCCAGATACGTCAATGGTCAATGGTAAATATGGTTTTGACGTGGTAGCAGGCATTTTTAGTATGTCTTTAATGTCTGCTAAAACGTCAATATCACATTTACCATTGACCATTGACGTATGTGGAAACCCCGCCTTAAGACACCCAAATAAAGATTTGTGCAAGTTTATAGCTTGTTTTCTCTCATTCTGAGGCTAAACCCTTATTTTCCTGGGCTAGTTAGAATTGTTGTCTTATGTCATTATAATAAATTATAGGTCTACGAAGAAATCAATGCGTCCAAACCAGACCTTGTAAGGCACTCTGATAAAAAACCCACCAATTACCGGTGCAATGAAAATGTTCTAGAAACGGAATCCACCAGATTTTGTCAGGTAAGTAAATTGTATGTGCTGTAATCGTTTATACTGCTAACTACTAAACAAGAAGTGAAATGGAGAATAATTGTATTTTCAAATATTTTCAAGGTATTTATATTACTCTGCATCTAATACTTGATAAACATTTTTTGTAGATTCGTGTGCCAGAGCCAGATAGACTGGAATACGTTACCGATTCCGGACTGATTGTGCCTTCTGTAACCTCAGCAGTTCGTGCGCAGGTTGCTTCATTAGCAGAAAAAGCTGGACTTTTATTTGTGCGACAAGCCGATCTTCTTGCTCGAGGTGCTGTTGAAATAGCATTACATCTCCTTGGTGGTACGTCACTATTTCTCCATAGTTTTTATATGCATCGACTTCGCCTCAATTTGGAAACATAGGGAGTACATGGAAACATCAAGGCACACTGGGTTATGACTAGAGCTAAAGGGGAACTTTCATATAGAAATTCATAGTGATAGGCTGTCAAATCCCAAAGTTTTAATTGGCCGGGCGCATATATTGCGGCTAGTAAGCCTGCACAAGATAAGTACGCAATTTTGCTTGGTGGAGAGCTTGCATAAGCTAAGTACAACAGAGTTTTGACCGGGTCCAGGTATCCGTTCTGCTATGCTGCAATGTTTACGACTTCGATTTTGTTTACATTAGTACTTATCTCTGATAGCTCCGATAGCTTAGGGTTAACGGGAGCCCCGTAAGGGATATTAATCATACCTTGCTCCTGTCATTCAAGTTATATATATTTCTATGGTTGGGTTGGGCCCGTGATCTGATTGGTTGCCGCATGCATTTACGTATACGAAAGTTGTCTATTAATATGCAGTAGTCCCAGTATTCTTTGACCAGGCATTGAAACGAACGAATCACTTTTATTATTCCAATCAACGATAATAAAATACTATAGATCGCGCCTTACCATATGCTAAGTATTGCCGACATTGGGCAAACGTAGGGTGGATATATTCCAAAGGAAATGTAACCGAATTGTAGGGTTGCAAACATTAAAAAAAAATTGGGAAAAGCAAACAACTGAATAAGAATCGCTACCATTGAACTATATATATATACACAAATAAATTATAATTATATTAAAATAAATTTGGCTCAAAATATAATAAACATATGTAGTACCCTTTACATTATAACGTAATAAGTTAGGCAACTTACAACAGGCTAGCTTATAAGATTTTGGGGGCAGCTCCCCCCTTCATCTGTCCTTGACTACACTTCAACTAGAATAAGCAGAATATAAAAATAATAAGTAGTCACTCTGGCTAGATGGACGGATACAGGGAGGCAGGTTCCCCCCCTGGATCCACCCCATGGACGGAGACAGGGGGGCGGATATCCCCCCCCCCAAAAAAAAAAATTCAGTAAATATATTTTATAAGTTAATTTTTATAACGCTCTGATTTAATCGATACTACATAGGTTTTTCCTATTTTGACCCACAGCTCCCCCCCCCCCATGGTGAGCTGGATCCGTCCCTGATCCACCAACACCGGCATTCGAATTTTTAAATCTCATAGCCTACTTATTATGCTTACACGATGTGCATATTCTGTGTGCTATCATCGATGAAAAAATATTGCAGTGTAGTAGGCCAATGCTGTTGATTTAGGGATGTCAATATCAATAAGCCTAATAATTTCTAGACATTTTGCAGTACGTGTGATTTGCAAGAAAGCCACGAAATTCGCCCAAATGGGAAATAAAAACACCTTTTTCCTCTGTAAATTTGCCTTATAGTGTTTCGCTATTTTTATTCACTATCAAAACTTAGGTTCTACAGGACTAGGCCTACTTAGGCTGCTGGAATTATATCAGCTTCCTAAAATAATTTTAAACTTGACTAACTAAAAAATGCCTTGAGGTTGAAACAATAATAATAATAATAATTAGTATTAAAATTATACAGGACAATAAAGGCCGTAGCCAGGATTTTTTTTTTGGGGGGGGGGGGGGGTTAAAATTTCATTGGGTATTACATAGTGGTTTTTCTGTTAATTCCTCTCAAAATCCAATTCTATCTAGTGTCAAGCCATTTCATTTCGGGGCAGGGACGGTTTCATAAAAAAGATTTCGGGGGGGGGGGGGGGGGCGGTGGCCCAAAAAATATCGCGTTTCCCTTACTTGAGTAATAATTTCTCTTAATTTCCTTCAAAAGTCCATTCTAACTAGAATAATGCTATTTCTCTCGAGCGACCGCCCCCGCCCCCCAAGGATCCCCCCTTGGCTACGGCCTTGAGGATAATTGAAAGTGTGCAATTTGTTAACATAATGATTAAGAAAACTGAAATAAACCCATAAATGTTGCCTCAACTGATGACCAAACCATGCGAACACTTACTTGTGAAAAGTAATATTTTCCCCCGTTTCTCGACACATCTTGAACCTATTAGTGCATTTATAAGCAGAGCAAGATATGACCATTATGTCAAACCAAAGAAAAACTCAATAAATGGGTAAATAGATTTAATAACAGGCAATGAAATATGTCTAAATCGCATTGAAGGCAATGGAGTCAACCACTTCTTGCCATAATAACCCTTTTTGTCACGTGACCAAAAGTGAAGACATTTGTTCAGCGTGGGCTAGGTGCCGTGGTAGCAATCCATGTATATCAATGATCGCTACGCATAAGTTCTGCGTACTTGACCTTGGGTCAAAACTACGGGAATCGATGACATACCTGCGTTGGTTGGCAATCCTAATAGGTTGGTTTTGAGTGTATTTGGTTTGTTGTAGCTTTCGAGTTTCGAGCTATTTGTTATGATGTCACGTTGGGCAAAAGCAAAATCATTTCCGACTAGGTCTAGCATAAGAAACAATGAAAATAATAATAAAAGTCGGTGTATTTTTTACATCAGTGATCAAAAGTAATTGCAATTAAACTCGGTTGGCATACAATTTGTAATTTAACTATTATACGCTTTAATTCCCGTAGTTCAATTTACATTTATTAGGGTTTATTAGGATAATTTACAATTACTTCCGGATTACTTACATCTTGGCGCTACGGCCCTTGTAGAGCCTTCGCCTGCTCTGCCACATCGCGGCAGCCTGCGCGGTGCTTCGTCAGTCATGGACGCGAAGGGCCATTATTTCGCTGGTACTGCATGTGAATTATTTGTCTTATTGATTGTTGCAGGTGCCCATCGTCTTAACCCCCATAACTTGCACCAGTGCCCGTCAGTAGTGGTACTGTGTGGCGGCCATCGGGCTGGAACCCAGGCCGCAAGTTGCGCTCGACAACTGGCATCGCATGGGGTCCGAACCTTCCTCTATGTCGCGGAAAATGTCGACCCAACTGACATAGCAATGGAGCTTTCTCTTGCCAAACTCTCTGGTTGCAGAGTTTTAGGCAACGTTGATGGTTAGCACGATGCAATTAGTAATGCTTGAAAGCGCTGGTCTCAAATACACAGCCACCATGTCAGTAAATTCCCCTTCTGCACGAGGTGAAGGAGTCTGCCCTTACGGTGCCTCAAGTTAATAAACAGACTCACTCCCCCGTCAGGCTGACATGGGTGCTTAAAGCAGAAATGCTGAAAGCAGGCTTTTTGAAAAAAAAATTATACACAGCCACATAGCCCAGTTCTATGTCAACGACGAGCGACTGCAATTTGTAACTAACGGTGCACACGGATGATTTTGTCATTGTATCCAATGAGTTGTTGGATAAGCCCAGTTTCAACTTCTGAAGATTTCTAATTACTGAAGTTGCCGCACATCGGTGCATGGTCAACATAAAATATCTTCGGAAGTTGCTTCTGTGATACAATGACAAAACTCTCGTGGCGAATCGCCCGTGTGTACCGGGCCTCTGTGTATGGTACCTCGCGCTAGCTATACAGTACTTGGAACTAACACTAAAACCTCAATCCATATAATTCAACCAGCCATAATACCGACCGCATTCACCGAACAACGTAGCTGAAGGAAATTTTGAGAGGCACTAAAAGTAGATAAGATGAATTCATTGTGCTCTTAAATTTAAACATTTCTGTCCAAGAACTTACAACAGTTTGTTTATAAGAAATACAATTAAAGTAGCAATTAATAAAAATCATTTAAATTCATTCACGAGTAGGCTACCTACCAAATCTAGCCTAGTAATGCTTTAAAAAATATTTTTTCTTTCAGAATTATGTAATCTGACAGTTGATCTGATAATTCTGGGGCTCGCTGATGCCAGTCGCTCTGTCCGGGGGCCGTCTTCCGCTGCTACTCGTTGGGCACAAAGTCACCGGGCCCCAGTGCTCGCTATCGACCCACCCCCGCTTGGCACACCCGGGCTTCACATCAAGTGTTGTGTAGTGCCAATTTTACCCCTCTCCAACGACTCCTCCAATGGTCGCGTGTACCTCGCAAACGTCGGCATTCCACGATCTGTCTTTCGGATGGCCGGTATCGAGTATCTACCACCTTTTGGACCAAAGTTGGTTATTCCTTTGTATCCGAACGACGGCTAGTTAACTGAATCAACTCAGCTGCACTTCGAAATTTGATTTGTTGAGACATAATGCAATGCATACAACAAATTCTACAATCTGCTGACATGATACTGTCCCACTGCGCCCTAAATAAGGCTGAATTTAATTGTGTTATTTGAATTTTTGTTCTTAGAACTTGAGCTACGTTTTAAAATAAGGAATTAACCTACAAACTGACGTTCTTAGATTTTTATACGGTTCATGATAACAATGTTCAAAAAACAAAACAAAAAAGTTAACTTCTGCTTACCTAGTAGCCTATATATCTGAAAGCTTTAATTAATTTTACAAGAAAGCTAATGTACTGTAATAAAGAAATAAATATACATGAATTAATTAATAGGTAGCTAGGGGAAACTGTGATAAATTATATTTGTGAATTGGTCCCATCTTTTAAAACACGGTTCGCTTGGCAAATTTTACTAAGCACTTATCTACGTAAATTTACAATAATATCATGGTCCAATAGTGGATTTTATTGCACGTATATGAGGATTAAAGCCGTTGATACTTTTCTGTCAAAAACAGATTGTACATTGTACACAGCTCCCAACTCCAAATGAGAGGGTGCGTATTTTTTGTATTAATATTTATAGAAATATCACAGCTGATCATTTATTTCAGAAATCTTTCCAGTCTCGCTTGCATGGATAGAAGTCACTTTTGGCTACAAGAGACACCTATCATATTGATTTCCTCTTTTACTTCCATTCCAAGGAATTTAGTTCACTTTTGAGAGAATTATCTATTAGTTCTAGAAATATTTTAATTTTAATTATACCTAATGTATACTTAATATTGTATTATCGGGCTATCTGTTTGTGTCTTAATTGTATCTTACAGATCGTTCAAAAAAGCTAACTTAGCATATCGCATTGAATTGTGTTACCTGGGGAACTTTCGTATAGAAATCCAACATGTCTTCATGTGTGCAAGACATTCGGCCTATTAGAGATGACGTCACAGCGTTTCATTTATGTCCTGAAAAAGGAGCCTAAATATAAATGTATGATAATTTTCCTATTGGCTAGCCTTGAACCATCTGTTAAGCTAGAAAGCGAACAAAAATTTCTATACAAAAGACCTCCATTGCCCCGGTGAAGGATAGGTTAATATATATAGTAATTCCGGTTTAGTTGTCGTTACTATGTAGTAGTGTGTTTGCTATAGGTACACTAATTTGTACCATAGGTACGTCATAGTTTGTTATGATGTAAAACCCTAGCAATACGAAGGGCCTATCGCATAAATCATTTGTAAGATGACTGGTGTTCGCGTAACACTCGCATAGTATGCCTCAGTCAACTTACCGTGAGTTTTCTGTTGTGCAGCGCATGACTCAACTAAGTCTAGTTTACTAATACTACTGGATAAAACAATTTTTATTTTTCCGTGGTCTCTTTATTCAGAATTTTAATTTATTTTCTAATGACAGGCCTCATTTCATTTTAAGTTAAATAGCATTTAGCAATGATAAACCATCACTTTTGCCTGTTGGCTATCATGTCTATTAATTATAGCATAAGGTTTTAAAATATTACTTTTTAATAGTTTGGGTATTTGATGTCCCATCTTGGAATCTAGAACACTATATTAAGAAATACAAGAGAAACTTATACTGCTATAATGTCTGGTTTGTTTAAAATTCCTCACAAAGTGATAGAAATCCCGACAAAAACCACTCAGTAGTTAGGCGGGGTTTCCACCGACCGGCTAGGGCTAAATACAAATACGGTGACGCAGTAGCAGACATTCAAGACTTAAGCGGGGTTTCCACCGACCTCGCATTGCAGAATGCAAATGACATTGACGGAAATTTTTGTTTTACTCCATGCCATAGTTAAAATTAATCAATGATCATACAGTAAAATCACAAACAAACTAAAATTAAAAAATGGCGTCATGGGATATGAAGAACCAGTAGAATCCGGGCTGATGGGCCGTGGTCGAATTGAAAGTGAACTTCCAAACGTTTCGTCAACATCTGCGGTCGACATCTTCAGTGGCGCTGCGTAGACTTCGAAGGTTGTACCTCAGTGGCTCCGTAGCGAGTGACTGGGTAGGGGACTGCGCACTGACCTTTATACCTGGACGTTGTTGTTGTTGTTGTGTTGAGAGCGAGGATTCGCTCGCTCTCAACACAACATGGAAATTCCCCAGAGGGGCATTTCCATTACACCTTGTTTTTTCCCAATTGGCTGACTTCATCCTTTTCGTTGTTGTTTTGTTCAGCGCCGGATACCAGAGTTTGTTCACCTTTAAGCCTTCTTCCTTTCTGTTGAAATTGTGTTGGTGCTTGTATATTTCAATAGCTTCTCTGTGTAGTCTGGGGAAATATTGAGTAGCCCGTGACAAAACAGTCGCCTGTTTGTAGTGCACCGTGTGTCCAGATTGTGTTAGTACGTGCTCGGCAATCGTGGACTTCTCCGGTTGTAGACGGCGGCAGCTTCGTTTTCGAAGTCTACGCAGCGCCACTGAAGATGTCGACCGCAGATGTTGACGAAACGTTTGGAAGTTCACTTTCAATTCGACCACGGCCCAACAGCCAGGATTCTACTGGTTCTTCACTTGACTCCGGCCGAGAAAGCCTTTGCAGTTACATCGTCATGGGATATGTTATAAGTTTTTCACCGGACACCGGACAGTCCGGTTTTTCGAACCCCTGTGAAAAAATAATTGTTTGACCGGAGCTTTGTCCAGTTTTTTTAGCTCATGTGTTCAAAAAAAAAAAAAGTTCTGGAGGATAGAACGAAATTATTTTAAAACTCCAATACTATGACTATGATAGAAAGTTCCTCAAAATCCACTAAATTGAGTAAATTGAAGACTAGATAAAATGACCTTTTTTAGAAAAATTTACACTAGATAGAATACATTGACTCCCTGTCCGGTTATTATCTTTTGTAAATCTGGCAACCCTAGGTAGGGGCAATAAACAGTTCTTTCATGTCTTTGCGAGAAATAAATTGCAAAATGCACGGACTTTCTTTGTTTACCAAATGATTTGAAAGCTGCCCCGTACCTAATATTAAATTGGCATACACCATAAAAGAGATTTGGTAGAAAATCTAATTTTTTGATCGGCAAACTAATAAATAAAGATTTGAATTAAAGCGCCATTTAATCGATTATACCGCAACCTGTCGCCATTTTAGTTGTACTGAAAATTCTTCTGCTAATGCTAGGTGATATTATAAGATTATTTTCATATTTTGTTCTGTGCAAAGTGTGGTTGATGATGTCATGTGTCATGTTTCTGTGTTCTATTTGTCTAGGATTGTGCAATAAATTTCAGTAAACGTCAAATGGAAGCTGTAAAGTTGTTGTCAAAGCCGCCACAATAGGTGACGCAGCGGATGTCTCCCTAAATTTAGCAACAGTTTACAAGGGTTCCAAACCAACAATTTGTGCATTAAGGGTTGCTTCAATTTGGGCAAAATGCCTGATGAAATGCCTCCAAGATGTATTAATAGACGTCCGATTCACGGCTATCATCCAGAGACAATAGAACACCAAGTGAGTTATAATTTCATAATTTTCAGGAACCTACAGTACAGTTTGAAGGCCAATGTTATCTAACGCACAATGGCGTTTTTGTTTTTTCTACATTCCTACAATTTTTGTTGTGCTCGCAACTGTCTCATGATAAGCTTACGTAATAATTGTTAATGACCATGGCCCTTAAATTAGCTTTGGATGTTTTTTGTGCAACAATTCAAATGCCCGTAGCTTGAAAGTCCCGCTGCGCAGTTGTGAAGTTTGTGGAATGAGAAATGATCGTAATGTGACATATTACTGATATGGCGCTAAAACACTGAATTAACTTTACTGTGATCGGTGGATTATTGGCAAGCATTAGGATTACATGCTACTAACAACAACAAATTAGCCATTAGGCCTGGTCTGTGGTACTGTGGCGACTGCAACGCTTTACTGTCATCTCAAGATATGTATATTGAAGCAAATAAGTGTGTATATATATATCTATATATATGAGTGGATATTGGAGATTTATTGACGCCCATAGGCGCGTAGTACTGATCGTTAGACCGGGTAGTGTCCTATGGGCCCTCACCCATTGGCCTGGGACTCTGCCAAAAATCTACTACTACTACTACTAGACCGGGTACCCAAAGGCAGACCTCAACTGTACTGCTGGTTTTCCCAAAAAGCTCAGTAGAGAAAAATTTGTTCCAGTACAGTAATTTACTGCATCACTAGTTACAGCCATTGAAATAATATAATGGTGCTTCCAAATTTTTAGGATGGATCCTTAAATGATATTATTGAAATCTGTTTAAAAGTAACAAATGGACATAATCTTGCAAAGAAAGATATATTTGGGGCCAGTGACCCATATGTAAAAATTGACGTGGACAAAATTGAAGGAGATGTTACAGTTGACAGCGTTGTTACCAAGACTAAGAAGAAAACTTTAAACCCCAAATGGAACGAAGAATTCAATTTTCGGGTAAGTTGCAGTAATCTAAAATTTTACGGTAAGGCAGAGATTCCGAGATATTTTGTAAACAAATTACGACGATTCTGACGAAATAAAAGATTTACACTTTTCAGACACACACACCAAACCCATTCTATTAATTTCATGTAACCACTAATCTTACTCTACCACTAGCTAAGATCTTGCACCTTGGATTAGCCAGAAAGAAAGTCAAAAAAATTACCAGGGCTGATGATAGAGGCCCCCTCCTAAACGTCTGCAAATGCGAGTATTTGCCCCGTGATTGGGGTGAAGACTCGCGCACTTGCAATTACCCATTGTCAAACCGTCAGCTTAAATATTCTGTCATCAAATAGGAGGAAGCCTTGTTCGTTTGCTCAACTTTAAGCGCTCTCGATGTTTTGTACAACCTAATTTAAAATTGTACGGTGACGAATCCACCAGCTTCAGTCGAATCGACATTTTATTAGGTCTTGCAACTTGACTTCAACTACCGGTTGAATCTTATTAGGGCGAAGTCTCACGGCAGAAGCTTACCATTATCTTTTTCATGGGCTGGAATAAAATTGGAATCAATGTTCTAACCGCGGTGCAGGTGCAGCCAAGACAATAATCTCACCAAGACTAGCCGGTCAATTTGTGGTAAATATAAGGCGGGTATGGGTCTTTACCCCGTGCGGGTCTTTATTATGGCGGGTAGAGACTGGCACAAGTACCACCATCGAAGGCCATTGCTTTGCGTCATTTTTCTAAAACCACAATAAAGAATATGTGATGAGTCCGGCCATACGCTCAATTATTTACTAAGGATTTCCAAATATTTTATAAACAAACGAGGCCTGTGTATTTTTGACCAAATTAATTTATTCCTCTTGCCGCAGCTGCAAAGACATGAAAACAGTCTTATGGAATATTCATAAAAATCTAAACTTTCTTAGTCAGTTTTTTTTCGCACCTGAAATGTTATTCTTATAGAAAAACACAAAGATTATTAAACAGATTTTATAGAATATTCGCCAACGGCCTTAGCATGTCGAATCCATAAGAGCAGAGCATGTCTCAAACTGCCGCGAACTTGGCAATGTGCACAGCGTTGGCAGGGGAGCATGGTGGGACATGATAACGCGCCGAGACTACGTCAGTCTTCGTGCGTGTCGAGTCCTGGCCACCTCCGATTTAGTCGTGTGACTACCATGTTCCCCAATTGATTCGTAATCCACTATAATCAGGAGGTTCACCCTGTCAGTCAACTCCCCTTTCCCCGAGGTGAAAGAGTCTGCCCTTAGGGTGCCTCAAGTAAACAAACAGACTTTCTCCCACCGCCAGGCTGACAGGGTTTCTTAAAGCAGAAATGCTGAAAGCAGGCGTTAGAAACAACAACAACGATTTTATAGAATATATTTTGTAAATCAGTTCGATGAATAGTCTAATTATTTATTGAGTTTGTTTTTTGCGATTTCTTCATAGGATCATTTTCAAATTTGGAATGAGGAATTAATTAAATAAGTCAATACCGGCCCATCACTTGTTTAAAAAATATGTTGAAATCTCTACCTTAATAAACTTGAACTGTCATTTAGTTGTTTTATTTTATTACTAACGTGGAATTCAGTTGTAGTATGTATTGGAGTATTCGAGGTTAATTCATTGAATGGCACTGAAACCTTTTTGTTAGAGTAATATCTCACTTTAGGGTTGCATATCTCATTGAAGCCATAGTTTGCGGCTCTGACTCACTTTCAATCCAGTCAAACATCACTTGTCACAAAAAATTGCGAAAATACCTTAAGCCAATTTATTTCTCCAGCCGCTTCAGTTGCATATCCATCAAATTTTGAATTATAAACAATAGTAATCTTCTGACTTTAGGCTGACGCTATTTTCTTTCCGTGATTAATAAATAATTTCCACAATTTAATTGGGAAAAGTCGGATTAATTTTATTTTAGCTGCATATAATATAAAGCATCAAAGAAATTTTATGAAGGAAGCATTTGAATCCGCGTTGATCTGAAAGTGTACTTTGTCACTGAGAAACAATCTTAGAAGCCTACATAGTAGTGATGTTGACGAGGCGTTTGGAATCAGATCAACCGCGGCATATCAGCCCAGCCGGCCGCCATACCAAGTTGAATCCAGCGGACCAGAGCAGGTTCAAAGCTGCAGATAACTTAGTCGTGTGCACAGTGCCGGTAGTGAAACATGGTAGGACTTGTCCTGGTCACCTCCGAACTAATCGTGTGACTTGACTGTGTTTCCCAAGTGGTTCGGAATCCACTATCCTATGGGCTGGCATAGGACAGTCAAGTCGGAGTCGCTCTATGGGCCCAAATATGAGGCCTAAGTCGTTATTAACCCGACGAACACTACTACTACTACTACATATCAGCCCAAGTTCTATAATCATCTGACCCCGGCCGTGAAAGCCGTTGCAATTGAATCAAAGTAATCTATTTACTTCTTCTTCTGGAGTTTCAATCTATAATAATAATAATAATAACAACCTTTATTTTCATTATATGATAAATGATATGAGAGACCGAGGTCATACCATTCACAATATACAAGAAATTGCGTTACAAATTACAGTTACAGTACCAATTCATCATCAGATTACAGTTAAAAATTAGGCTACATATTTGAAATGGCTACCGTTATTTCGCCAGTTGTATAAATTTTTTTTTGAATAAAAAATAATAAAAAGTGTGGATTTAAATTGCTTGTAGGGCTTTGACGGTTTGGGGTAGCACATTCCAAAATGACTTACTCTTCAATCTATCAATTGGTTTGCAGCGAATGTTGCAATCTCCTTCTCCATTCTTGTCTATCTTGTGCGTTTCTTTTTAGTGCAAGGTAGGTGTTTAATCTTAGGCGGCTATTCCACCGACAAATTTGCTTCACTAATCGATGTGCCGACGTGGTAGCAGACATCATTAATAAGTCTCTACCATATTATAACTTAATAGATATGTTATGTATCTACATAATAGTCTCCTTAAAATATAGCAGAGACTTATTAATGATGTCTGCTACCACGTCGGCACCACGATTAGTGAAGTAAATTAGTCGGTGGAATAGCCGCCTTACTATTGTATTGAAATTACAAACGGTAATACCGTCCGTGGATATCATGAACTTCTCAGAAATTTCCTAAGGAAAGAAGTGTATCAGTATGCCTAAATGATATATCAGTGAATGGGGGGTGGCGCATCGATTGTCTCCTTTGAATTTTACATATCTCTGGTCCTTCACTATTCGCCTAGCTAAAAAAATTGGGAAATCGATGTGAGTGACAGCTAACGAGGAAGCTCCATGTAATAATTATCATTTGCGCGAATAATAATTAACGGCAGTTCAACCTTTATTCTATTAATAGAAAGGAAACTATTTGTTTACTTAAATTTCATTCGTTGTCACCTCGGGGATATCAGTTTCTAGGAGTCAAGTTTACTACAACACACCATTTGAGTATTTGTTCGATCTACAGTAAGTAAATTGTATAGGCTAGTTGATAAGAATAATTTTATAATTAAAACATTTAACACTTTCCCTTTTTTGCACAAGGTCAAATTTCTCATATCGATAGTGAATTAAGATGTTATAAAGTTTATCGTTTATCTACACATTTTGATACAAAATATGTGGCTATCACTAACACCAATTGGCCACAGTTTGGGAACTCCTTCGACCTGGCATCCTCAGTGTCCGTTATTTTTAACAAATCAAGTTCATAATAACTGTGGCCGATCGATGTTAGTGACGGCTACATAATGTACCTACTTGAAAATGTAGAGGAATTTTTTCTTCAACTTTATTATACCTCATTTATGGCTCATTTAATGAAAAATTTTTCTTTTAGTGGTAGATTCCACTTGCTCTTCACTAACTCCAATTGGTCACATTTCTTGAACTCATTCCTCGGGACTATACACCAATCGCTTTATATACAAATCAAATTCATTAAGTGTGGCAAATCTGTGTTAAAAATAATTATTGTACATATTATCATGTGAAACAGTATAACATAGAAGTAATAGGGAATATTGAATGAAATCTTTTAATTCGTACACATAAATTATAACTTGTTTATTTCACGATTGTTGGACGAATTGAAAGATATCCAATCGTTGTTTTACGTTATTAGGATCAACTCTGTTGTCTATATGCAACACATTTTTCGGCAAGAGAGAAGGCGAACGGAAGACAAAGACCAGAGTCCAACAAGCCATCTTGGAGCCGATTCTCCTCTATGGGAGCGAAAGCTGGACACCTACAACAAGCGACCTGAGTAAAATAAACGCAACTCAGATGAAGTGCCTAAGACGGATTGCTGGTCGAACAAGGTGGGATCGAATCCGAAATGACCGATTCCGAAATAACCGATTCCGAAATGACCGCATCAGGCAAGACCTGCAAGTGGATTCCATAGGGTAAGAATGGAGAACAAGCAGCTGCAATGGTTCGGTCACGTCCAAAGGATGGACGAGAACCCGGAGGTTGGCGGAAGCAAGGGCACAAAGAAGAAGACCCATCGGCAGACCGAGGACAACCCTCGAGGAAAGGATTGAACAACTCGCCGGAGCAAGAGGGAAAACAATGGTCGAGCTCAAGGCGTTAACGTCCGACTGGGGCGAGTTCGGGAAATGGGTTCGGGGCTACCCCCCACGCTGTGCAAGCGGCATTAAGGGGGAAGAAGAAGGATCAACTCTGCAAATTCTGTGACATTTTATTTATTTATTATTCGATTGTTGCAGCTCAAATACGGGGAGCACAAGCTGGTTCTACAAGTTTTTGACGAGAACAGACTGACTAGAGATGACTTCTTGGGAATGGTGGAGCTTCCTGCCACGTCGTTTTCAACTGAAAATGCTGGACGTGCTGTTAAATACCCGTTACAGCCGCGCAGGTCTCGCCATCAAAACCTGTAGTTATCCCAAATTTATATTTTTCTTTGACTAGTTAATGCCGCAGCAGAACGTCAACATTGCACCCAAACTGATTTTATTTATTTATTAAAAAGTTCATTTTGTAATATCAAAATTTGAAATTCCTTTTTTTATAATTTAATTTCTTTCAACTTGTAGGCTATTAGTACATGGTCAGAAATAGTCCTGTTGGTAGACAATTGGATTAGGAAATGCAAGATGGACGAAAAGGAAAAAAAATCCGCCTCGCTTGGGTCCACCCAACCCTATTGGGTAACTTAAATTCATCAGTAGGGGAAAACGCGGCTGCCGTCCATGTAGCTAACCACAACATCCCAAATAGAGCAGTTGTCAAGGGAGAGGATTCTCTATCAGTCCTCTAGTCAGGCAGACCCTCGTTGGGTTGTCGCGCCACGGCGTTTTAGGCTACTAAATATGTATAAATATATAAATTACAATACCGGGCATGCCTTTATGGTGTCATAGTGTCCTCAGATTTTCACGGTGCAATACATTTAGCTAGCCTAATTAGGAATTCGAAGCTACCTTATGCATTTTCACTTATGTTAAGAGAATAAATGGCGCTCTGCTGTGGGCTTAGTAATAATTTTCTGCTATTAAGTAGGTTGTGCTTTGAATCTTATAATTTAGATTGACAAAGTCTGTAGCTTTAAACCATACAGTAAGCTACTAGTAGGCTTGGCTATCTTATTGCTACATTGTGAAAGATATCAATTTATTTTGCATTATATATTTGAAATTTGTATACGTGGCATAATGAGTTCTGTTAAATATTTTAAGGGTGCAATGCATGCAATTATTATTGCAAACAATTTTGGTTATGTCTGCGTTTCTTGAGCTCTTGCTGCTTTTCCCATGTTCGTGACAGCTTGTATTGCATCGGTTAAAGCTTGCTTCATCGGTACTTAACTGCAGGTATTTTTTTTAAATCTTACTCTGCGTGACATTAATTTCTGTATGGTTTTAGCCCTAAAATGTTTGTGAGTTGTATTATGTAAACTGGAAGGGCTGTGTAATTTTTGCACTACAAATACTCCCACGCTACGTATAGAATTAAAATTAGATTTCCAAGAAATAATTGATTTACTTGTCCGAAAAGATGATGTTTGCCGATATCTGTGTCAAGTTCACACGTTCCGTAACTTTTTGAACAGCCCAATGTTTCCGTGGTAGAATATTTACTGCTTATTATCATGTATTGGGAAACCGCCCCACGTGGAAGAAGCCCTAGAGGCAGACCAAGCAGGCCAGTTCCAGGAGAACCTCCTCCATTAAGGCCTCACTCGATACTGCAGCCTGTCGACCAGTGGCTGAGGACCGCAAAAATCCCATTGGGCTGACTGCTCCCAATTAGGCGGGTATTCCACTGGTCAATTTTCCCATCAAATGTGATTAACAAGAGTCTGCTACCATATTATAACTTATATATATATAACTTATAATATGGTAACAGACTCTTTTTAATCACATTTGACGGGAAAATTGACCAGTGGAATACCCGCCTCAAGCTAAGCTAAGCTATCATGTATTTTCCTTTTGTTGCAGCGCTCGTTCACGCGTGCGTGGCTTTTTGGAGCTGAGCTACAACTTTCTCAGGCCTCCGATGACTCCCACGGACAATTCGGAGAATGAGGAAGGCTGGGAGGTTGTGCAGAACACATCGGCGACACCTTCCGAACATGTCTCACATTTACCTCCTGGCTGGGAAGAAAGGCAAGATGGCAATGGAAGAACCTACTTTGTCAATCACAATAGTAGGTGTACGCAATGGGAAAGGCCGGTTGTCAGGTAATTATTCTGGGAGTTGGTAATTGTGAGGCGGTTATTGAGTTACTGGTGAAAGCCGTGGAAAATAGTGGATAACGATCTGAACTTTCCTAAAGGAAGTTACCAGTTCCATTCCGTTACCTATTCATTCCCCTCTGTCTTAATAGAAATAATTATTCATGTGAGAGACTGAAGGCAAGTAGTTCGGAATCCACTATAATCGGGAGGTCCCATCAACCATAGCAAGTTCAAACACGAAGCCCTCCATAGTTGCTCACATACCTAAGCAAAAATCGTGTGAACGACATAGATTATGTTAAATATATGTAAGAGTCCCTGAAGGGGGGAAAGACTAAAAGGGTAGACAGAGAAGAAGAACAATAAATTGTAGAGTTTTTATATGAAAGCCCGATGTGTAACTGTTATTCGTGCTGTTAGGCGATTTCCTTTCCTAACCCGGTGAAACCAGAAATGAAGCAACCTTGCGCCTGTTTCAGCATGGAAACCAATTCTAGTGTTACTCAGGCGAGCCTAGACGCTGCTGCTACTGAATTTGGCCGCAGGTTTCACATTAGTGCAGATGATGTGGACTCTATACGTCGTGACAGCAATGCCGCATCTACACCTACTCAGGTATGTGAATTAACTTGTTTTCTGCATCCCGTATTTTATTTTTTCAATTCCCTTTCCTATTATAAACCGAATACCAATAACCTTTACAACAAATCGGAGTACCCCTCTACGCGGGTTCACTAACACCAATCGGCCACAGTCCGCGAACTCCTTTCTCGGGAATGCCACATCAATCGTTTTTGTGTACAAATGAAATTCTATAATTCTGGCCAATATGTATTAGGAAGAGTATAAATCATGTATCGAAATGCACAAAAATGTCTTCTATTATCCTAATATTTTTGAAAACTCTACGACTGATACTACATTATATATTTGATGTTTACACATATAAGGCTTTTCCCCTTTTCCCCCGTTGATTGTCTCTTAGCTGAACAGTGTTATACACATCTTGGAGACAGTTATTATTTTTCAGAAGCATGAATTGGGCAGTTTGTCGTTTTCTCTTACCAGTTACCGTAGTTTACATTCTGTAAACCCCATCTTCTTTTTCTATCTCGTATGGTTGCATGGGTTTGATTTGTATAGGATACTACTACCCTAACCAGCTCAAGTTCGGACACTTGAATTTTTACATACAAGTTTCACAAGATAATTTTTTTTAACGTTGTTTTTTTTTAATTTGGAACTTTATACATTGAAACATTCAAATATAATCCTTTAGCTACAACTTACTATAGAAATATCTAAAAACCGTAATGTATTACGTCAGTGTAATTTTTTAATTTTACCATTGCAAAAACTGGAAGTTGAACCATCACAATTACTACAATTAGTACTTGGTGATTCCACCCTTATTTGTAAGTATGGCTTTTATTCGATTGGGCATCATGTCTACAAGATGTCTGCAATGATTAGTGGTCATGTCATTCCACTCATCCAACAAAGCAGCCTGTAGCTCATCTTTGGTCTTCGGCATGCGTCGACGCACGAGCTTCTTCATTTCACCCTATATACTCTCTACGGATGATAAATCTGGACTGTTTACGATCCAGTGATGTTTTGCTGTTGCAGCCATTCCATTAAAATATTACTGGTATGGCAAGTTGCACCGTCTTGTTGGAAAATTACGTTTCCGTCCGCGTGATTTCCCTCTATAAATGGAAGTAACATTTCCTCCATAATTGTTATATGTTTCGCACTATTTACCGTTCCATCAACAAAATACAATTCTCCCACACCCTTTCCACTCGTACAGCACCAAACCATCACTGAAGTTGGGAATTTAGTCGTTTTTCGGATGCACTGTGGCAAGTAGGCCTCATTACTGGTAAAACTGACTCTTGATGCCGGCTACCGACGTAGAGTTCAAATCTCCATAGACAACCCTGCGCCAGTTATCTTCTGACCAAATTTTGAAATGATTTCCCAAAGCGCGTCCTCTTTTCATTTGATGCAAAGCCAGGGCCGGTTTCTTCTTAGCAGTGTAAGATTGAAACCCCATGTTCTACAAAGTTTGGTGACAAATTACCTTACAGTATTTTTTGCCAGTGAGCTGGTTCCATTTATGATTAATAGAATCAATATTATCCCTTCAATTGCGTCAGGCCACTCTTCCAAGGGCCCTTTCTTCCCTTGCGTCACTGTCCGAATACTTTCTCCTGTAGGTTTAGCTATGATTTCTCCCGTTTTTTCTTGTTTTCGCGCAATATCTTGAACAGTGCTTTTTGCCAGGTGTAGCCGGCAGTTAATTTCCGTACGCCTTTCCCAAGTTACGATAGCGTTATCACTCATTCGCGTAAATCCGCGGATAACGCGATTCCTCTTGCCATGAGCACGAAAAAATTTTGTTACTGAAACTTTTTAAACTATTATTGTTAAAATGAAATTGTTTTCAACTTTTAGATGGTTTTTGACCCGGTAAGTTAAATTTTTTAACGAAAAAAACAGGTCCCAGGAAGTGAATCATTTTCATAGTCCTTGCAAGGGTGGAAAGAAATATTATGCATGAGGTTACGGTATGCTTCCATAAATTTTAAAAATTAAAAATCTACTTAATGGTCCATATTTTAATGTTTTATAATCAAAAATATTAATCTGTCGCAATTTAATTAATTTAAGAGAAAAAAAATATTTTGTGAAATAAGTGAGTAAAAAATTCAAGTGTCCTAACTTGAGCTGGTTAGGGTAGTACGATACTACTACCGGTTCTGGTTGATGAGGCTATTTCATAACTCAAACACCGCTGCTGAAAGTTGCAAGTAAAATGTCGAATTCAGCAGTTTAGTCAACTTAATTTATTTCTATTGAAATTGATAAGACACAATTAATACTAGCCTAGTACGACTTGTATTTTTTTTATTGCTGTTTTATTCATCAGTTTGAAATGTAAATCGCTAGGCCAAAATCTCAAATCTCACTTCTTAAGTAATGAATTTTTGTTTCAAAATTTTTATTACTTCTTAATTTTCATTTGTACTAGCGGTTTTCAACCTTTTGATTCTTGCGTCACGGATAGTTGTAGAATTCGCCGCGTACCATCAGTCCATAAGATCATTAGAGTAATAGAATAAAGAGTCCACATATATTTCTTTTGAAATGAAACTGGCATAGGCAAATTACACTACTAACTTCAGTTTCATCAGGAGATGTCAATCAATTGGCTCTATCTTAAAATGTAATGAAATAGTCTGTCAATATTTGGCGAGCCTTAGTGCCTTGGCACCGCCCCTACAACTAATCTTGGACTGCTTGAAGAGTTCAATAGCTGTTTTGCGTTCAATAATTTAATTTTGAGATACTATCACATTCTTTGGTGCAATGACTTAGATTAGTGCATGTGGTATTGTGCATGTCTGAACAGCTTGGATCAGAAGACGAAGGTGGTGATAATGATGATGATGATGTTGATGATGGTGATGATGCTGATGACAATGATATTGTTATTAGCGGTGACTTTAACGAAGAGGCTGACGAAGATGATTTGTCTTCCGGTACTGAATTGGGAAGTAGTGATGTGAGTACTTATTGAGGAGTGAGCGGGCTCGAATGGTCATCAGTGATCGCTTCGAACACATTTGCCAACCTATATGTTAAAAAAGTCTGTGACGTAAAGCGAGCTATGAACCTGTTATAAGAACTGAGATTTTAATGTTTCCACTTTTGGTGTCTCTATTATTGTTTTTTTTTTTTTTGTGACTTCTTGGATCTTGGGGAAATACCCCAGGTGAAAATGACAATCACAATGATCCGCAGTAAGAAGACTTACTGACAATCCATCATCACACTTATTTAGTCTTATCTGTAGAATGCAGAGTGCCCATTTTTTACAAATATGAATTTAGTTGTTTTCTTTAATTGATTTGTGGTGTTAAAGTGATATTTCACAATGGCCGTTATTCAGAATAGTAGTTTGGGTAGAACGCTAACTGTTTCATCCGGAATAGTAATCTAATTCTTTTCAACTTCTAGGGTCGGGATGGTGCATCTCCTCAGTCAAGAGATTCAAGAGATTCTCCGACGACGGTACGTATTTTCACCATAAAAATAAAATACTTTTGGTAATTTGCAAGACATACCGGTTTACTCTCTTTATTGGCTCTTTCATGTTTCAATACGGCTTGCTTTTTGTCCTATTGCACTTACTAATACTAGCACCTAGTCCTACTCGTTATAATGATCAGTAATTAATAAACACAAATTCCCTTTTCGCAATAATTAATATTTCTATGATACGGTTGGACACATTAACTAGTTCTCTATTGGTAGAACCCGGTACTTTTACTTAATAAACTTAGGGCTATAAAACTGTAGGGTTATGTACCTTAAACCATATACCATAACCCTTAGCCTCACGGAGGAAGTTTTAACAACATGGCTGCTTATCGGGCCCACGAGGCTGACCCATGGTCGCTTAATTACGGGTTCTCCGCCTCCCATAAGCCCAACATGCCAAGGTACCATTGGATGTACAACACCTGCTCCACGTCTGCCCTACGTATGCTTGCTACTGTACCTTCCTTAATAACTCTATTAGCAATATTCTTACAGATGTCACTGATTTACACCAACACATGTTTCTGTTCCTACGAATTTATGCCATTGATGAGCCAGTTGTTAAACTAAATGGTCCATAAAAATCCAAATTTACATTACAATGGGACCCGAACCAGCAACCTTTCTAGCATAATTCAGAGTCCGAAAGATTACATGTTATAATTTCATTGACAATGTTTTATTAATTTTTCACAGGCGTGGTCACCATCTGCAGAAGGCCTGCCCCCCGGCTGGACAGTTCAAGTGGCACCAAACGGCCGGATGTTCTTTATAAACCACACAGTGCGAAAGACGACGTGGGTGGACCCCAGGACGGGGCGCGCGAGCCCCATGCCTAACGCCGCGCCCGTCCTACCGCCTGACCTTCACCCGCTCCCAGAAGGCTGGGAAGAACGGACCCACTCGGACGGCCGTATCTTCTTCATAGATCACAACACTAGGTCCACGCATTGGGAGGATCCCCGGTTCTCTAATCCGCAGATTGCTGGCCCTGTAAGTTTAAAAAAATCCCCACCCCGCGAGAGTCAGTGCAATTAAGTTAATGATGTCGTAACTATTAGACCCGGTACACACGCGCTAGTTGCAGACAATTTTTCATTGTAGCAATTGGGCTAACCAGAAGATGTCTTGTCAATTTCTGACGCTGGCGTGAAGTCGACGCCAAGCCGACGCAAAGCTGACCGCAATTTCGTCGGCTTCGCGTCAGCTTCAGAAATCGACAGGAAATCTTCTAGCTTGCCCATTTGCTACAGTAAAAGAAACCGTTGGCAACTATCGCCTGTCGAATCGTTTATGTGTACCGGCCTTAGAATCATACAGAGCGTTACAATGTGAGTCCGCACAAGTCATAAGTAAGAAATTCCGCTGGTGAATAAGTTTTGCTATGCTGCAATGTTGATTTTGATATTTACGTGGCTTTTCGCCTCCCTTATGGGCAACCATAATGAATGTATCAGGTGCGCAATGTCTCGTATTTAATTGTATTTGGTTAGAATGCGCAGTGAATTTAAAAGTGACCGCGCTAGCCCTATTATATGTCTGATGAAACGACGTCACTAATATATTTTTCGCACAAGTAATACAATAGCTTATTCACTATAAGTCAACTTTAAAATGGGGGTAATTTAGACGTTTCGGGGCCGATGGGCCTTCAGCTGTGCACCTAGTCCTAAAAGAATAAATAAATAAATCCTGACTTTTTGTTGTTCTATTACTAAGCCAACCTAGCGGAGTTAGGGCTACAAAGCCCTCTCTTACACTCAACTAGAATGACCCGGGACCGCCTTCTTTACATGCCCCCCGAAGCATGGCCAGAAAATGTAGCCTGTGTGGGACTCGAACTATCAACCTTTCGGGTGAAAGTCGGAGTCTGTACCACTACTCTACTGGTTCTGACAAGAGTGTTAAAATATCAACGACAGTAGGGCTTATTAGTTATTTACTTGTCCTTGTGTATCATTTTTTATTAATGCATGCGATAAATACTGTATTTCTATTACAGGCTGTTCCATACTCAAGAGATTATAAGCAAAAATATGAATACCTTAAATCGCAGCTCAGAAAACCTAATAATGTGCCTAGTAAATTGGAAATTAAGGTAAGTCTACACATACCGCTGGGTTCTCCAGTTACCAATAAGAATGTTTGAAAATTTTTCTCGTTACATATCTGTGGTGCAATCGTTTTTGGCGTAGATGTTTTGAGGTTACATTTAATTAATGAAACATGGGAGTGGCCCTCAGGATATTTATAAATGCCAAATGCCTCCGAAATATTCATTTTACATATGACCCTTAGCCTAAGAGTTTATCTTACTAATTCATCTTAAATTATATTCACCTAATATTAAATAAAAATATTTTTTGTTTATGAGCTGTCCGCTGTAATTTTGATGCTTTTGTGATTTGTAGGTTCGAAGGGATAATATTCTAGAAGATTCTTACCGGATCGTTAGTAATGTAAATCGCGCAGAGCTGCTCAAGACAAAGCTGTGGATTGAGTTTGAAGGTGAAGTAGGTCTCGATTATGGTGGATTAGCACGAGAATGGTTCTTCTTACTTTCCAAAGAAATGTTTAACCCTTATTATGGATTATTCGAATATTCTGCAATGTAAGTTTATCACATTTGATGACATTGCCAGGGCAACCCTACTAACATCGCTGGGTCAATGCTCGCTAGTTAAGTGCTTCGTTCCTGGCTAAATATTTACCAAAATTAAATTAGAAAAAAATGTTAGTGCTGAAAACGAATTGGTTACTTAAGGGCTGTAGCTCTGACTCACTATAGACCAATTAAATAAGAGGTCAATCTTTGAATTGATTCCAACTCGCGGTTTTTTCCCCAGAAATGTTCCTTGTGGCTTTCTATGCCTAAAAGACTACAGCAGGTGTAAGAAATACGGACCTGTGCGGCTTGTTATTCAAGGTCAAAGGTCATCTTCCTCCTTTCAAAATTAAGTACTTTCTTAAGTAATTTTCCTAAGCAACTAGTAGTAACAATTTTTTTGTTTTAGGGATAATTACACTTTACAAATAAATCCTTCGTCTGGGATGTGCAATGAAGATCATTTGAGTTATTTTAAATTTATTGGTCGAATCGCTGGCATGGCTGTGTACCACGGAAAACTCTTAGATGGTTAGTCATTATTTGCTCGACTTATTTTACTATCGATATTTCACAGTTAAGACAGAGGTTTCAAATTATTTTGTCAACAAAGAATTACAGTCACTTTGACGAATTTCATTAATTTCTTCTTTCACGGCAACACAGATGTGAAAATGGCCAGATGAAGAACTCAGAAACAATTAAAGCTTTAACCGTAAATTAATAACATTTTCTCACGTGGAATATTATAGTCCGGAGGCTTATGGGCAAAAATGGCCCCAGCTTCCAAATTTTGATGATTTTTTGAATTCACTTGGAGGGCTGGTAGAGGACGTCATTCTGTTTCGACTTGATGTAGAGCCACTCCATGTCTTGCATATTAATTTTTATTTTGTAGGTAAGGAATTTTCCGTTAAGTCACGAAAACGTACGAAGTGATCTCTCGGCTTCGTCGGTTATTATTATTATTTTTAATCAACAAAACATGAAAATTTACATGACTTTTCAAATACCTTGTGTGGAACTTCATTGGGTAAAAAACGAGACCGATATCTTGTACAAGTCAGGGCCGGCCTCCTTACCAAATTGAATCCAGCGGACCAGAGCAGGTTCAAAGATGCAGATAACTTGGTAGTGTGCACAGTGCCGTTAGGGAAACATGGTAGGACTTGTCCTGGTCACCTCCGAACTAATCGTGTGACTTCACTGTGTTTCCCAAGTGGTTCGGAATCCACTATAATCAGGAGGTCCCCTGTCCTATGGGCCCACACCGCGGCCTGGGACTGTGTACAACCATACTAGTACGAGTACTACTACTACTGGACAGGTCAGGGGAAATATCGATCAAATAAGTTCGGTGCCCCCGAGATGAAAACCCCGCCTTAAGATGAACGCACAAGACATATTGGTGTGGCTCACATCTGAGCCGGTACAGGACGGTCCCCCACCACCCCTCCAAGTGAATTTGCTTAAACAAAAAAATGCAAGCTAGAACCCGTAAGCCTCTTGACTATTTTTACTGTACTTAAAAATAAGAAGAAAAAATACGCGTTGGACATATTTTCCCAGAAAGTAGTAAATTAGTTGACTACTTTTGAATATAGTTCGCATTTTTTTAAATTATTCATGTGGCCACTATCTTATGTCTGCGGCTGTGGAACTATGACTAATTAATTTTGATACAAATACAGGGCCATTACAAAACATTTTGAAATCTATGCTATAATGTCCTGTAACAAAGGAATAGAAACATATGGCTTTTAGAAAAAGTTTATGGGTATTTTATACTTCATTAAATTTTGTGAAAGGCATGGTTTTAGCCTTATACTGAATTCTCAATAATTCTCAATAATTCAATCAATCAATATAATCTAATCATACTATATGTACATTTGAGATACAAAAAATACTGTGGACCCGATAGGCCGTGGCCCGTGATGGGTCCAGAACAACTGTTATTGTTAATACTAATTATAATAATAGTTAATAGGAAATCCAAACAATAAAATAGGAAATATAAATAAGTTAGTAGGGAGCATAATATTTAATTGTAGTTAGGAACTATTTGTGATAAATATTCTGAGTTGTTAGAATTTAGGAATTGGCTAATTTGAGTCTGGAAATATTTAATATTTGATACCTGTAGTTGTTTTATTTCATCTGGTAGTCTACTGTAAGCTAAGATAGATAAATATGCATGAGAATGTTGAAATTGTTTTAATTGTTTTAGCATTTTTCATTCGTCCGTTCTACAAGATGATGCTTGGAAAATCAATTGATTTAAAAGACATGGAAAGTGTAGACTCTGAGTATTATAATTCTTTATTGTGGATAAAGGAAAACGATCCTGGTGAGCTGGAACTGACATTCAGTGTCGATGAGGACAATTTTGGAATTACATCGCAACATCAACTTAAGCCCGGAGGCGCCAACATACCAGTTACAAATAGTAACAAGGACGAATACATCAAGTATGACCACTTAGATTCTAACCGTTCGAATTCATAGGTGGAAGCATTAGAAAATCTAACGCCTTCGTTGGCATAGTTGGTAGAGGTAGTTTGTTCGTACTTGTGTGAGTCTCTTCTCACCTTGCAATTGGAGACCTGTCGTAACTCGATACTCATAAACAATGATGAATGGAAATTGACTTACGAGAATAAGAGCTAATAAAAATTAAAATCACGTATTGTTTGTCAGCAGACATTGATTGTTGTTTATTGTTGCATATACTTAACGTAGGCGGAACATTTTTTTGGCCGCCCCAGTAATTAAAGGAACTTCGTCTACTTTGTGTCGAAACTGTTTAACTAGTGGGTTAGTTTTAATACCGTAATACCTATTTAGCAAAATTGGTGAATCTAAATGATGTCACATGCACTATTGTTCTCGAGGGCTACGAAACCTTAAGAGGACATGCTGCGTTGAAAATGAGCACCCCAAATGTTGACTTTTTATTTTTTATTTAATTCACAAATAAAGTTATTAAAGGTTTGGCTAATGTAAGTTGTAGAAGACTAATTCCTGCACCATATAATAGGAAATATTACATTTTTGGTACCTTAGTTCTTTCATAAACACCAGCGGGGACTATTTTTTTTTGGAAATACTACAAAACTGAAAAGTAAAATTACCCGATTATATGATGCTCGAAGTGGTCTTCTACAACTTAAATGAACCACATTTTTAATAACTAGTTGCTGAGTTAATGAAATAAAAACTGAAAAGTATTTAATTTTGGGGTGTCAATTTTCTACGTAGCATATCCTCTTAACCTACCCATTGGAGTCATTGCTCTTATTTATTGTTAATTTAATTTTTCAGACTAGTAATTAAGTGGAGGTTTGTTTCGCGTGTACAGGATCAGATGAATGCATTCCTCGAGGGGTTCAGTGCCCTAATTCCATTAGCTTTGTTGAAAATTTTCGATGAGCATGAACTTGAGCTTCTTATGTGTGGTATACAAAATATTGATGTCAAAGATTGGAGGCAAAATGCACTTTACAAAGGGGATTACCACCAAAATCATATCGTCATTCAGTGGTTCTGGAGGGTAAGTTTTTCCCATTTTTATTTGATAATTTTCGGTACACACGGACTATTACCGGATTACCGACTGTATTATTATATTTGATTAAATATTATATTACTCTATGTAAAAATAATAAATCTGTTAATTCAACGGATGTTTTTGGCGGCTCTATGATTGATATATTTCCTGTGAAAATCAGCTTTCTAAAAAGAAATACGTAGTGGGGGAACCTACTCTTATTAGCTCTTAATATCTTTGTTTGGGAAATTAAGGGAAATCCTGTGTTGGCCAAGTTTTGGAAGTATAAATCAGGGATAGCATTTACCTGTTTCCATTTTTTGTTGTTTTGTTTTTTGCAAGTCTTTTTGTTTCTAGGTCTTGTTGTCTTTTAACAAAGAGATGAGGGCGAGATTGCTGCAATTTGTGACTGGGACGTCGCGTGTTCCCATGAATGGTTTCAAAGAATTGCACGGCAGTAATGGACCGCAGTTGTTTACCATTGAAAAATGGGGCACTCCTGACAATTATCCTCGATCGCATACTTGGTAAGAAATAACCTGAAGTCTGTTACACAGTCTAAGCTAGAGTTCTGTATTTGAGACAAGGGACATTCGAGCGCTCTAAAAATAGTTTTTGAGTATATTTTTTTAATTCTGCGGCCAATTGGTACGTCATTGGTCATTGGAGACTCCTCAAATCATCTTGGTTTTGTACGACTCTCCGCCATCTACGCCCTCCCAACTCGCAGAAGCCGGATTCTCTTCCGGACACAAAATAAAAAAATTGTCCCGAGGTATGATTTTTGTGAACCTACATGCCAAATTTAATCAAAATTGAACGAGTAGTTAGCCCGGAAATCGATGAACATACAGAGCGACAGACTGACATTTCGTCGTAAACACCACTTTTTTGGGTTCCTGGGACCTCAAAACTTGTAAATCCGTTAAAATCTCGGAATCGAACATTTTGACCATCACAAAGTTTTCCTTATACCTACTACGAATAAATTGGAAAGCAAATATTACTTTTGTAAAAACGATACTTTTAAGACGGTACCAACTTCATTTTAGTTGGGTTGTAAATCAGTATTTGCGGTTCCTATATGAGAGCCTGCACTAACGTTCATTTTGTATTTCAGTTTTAACCGTTTGGACTTGCCACCATACGAATCGTATCAGCAACTACGGGACAAGCTAGTTTACGCCATTGAGGGCTCCGAAGGCTTCGCTGGTGTCGACTGATATTCCAATCGCAATATTCTATCAATTCAAATGTATCCAATGTTGGTGTTAATGACGCCAATAAGACTCTGCAATATTTTTATTTAATGTTGGACACGACACCAAATGGCTGACTGCTGCCACTCCGAAACTGATCGTCAATGTTTTGCTTAAGTGAATGTATTCTTTTTTCACGTTCAACTTGCGTCTCGAAAATGCCCCTCATGTTTTCAATTGGCGCTTCCATTCTATGCCTAATGATTCTTTAAGTTTTTATTATAATTGTAGGCACGGGGCAGTCATTTTATATACGTGCATGCCTCTCCTAAAAAAGTTTCATCCAACGTATCCCTGTTGAACATTGTGGCCTATAGAAACGCGTCGCATGTCTATAATATGTGTGACAATAGTGGAATTCATTAAGAGGATACGCTACGTAGAAAATTGGCACTCCAAAATTAAATACTTTTCAGTTTTTATTTCATTAACTAAAGTTGTTAAAAATTTAAGGCTCATTTAAGTTGTAGAAGACTGCTTCGTGCATCATATAATCGGGTATTTTTACTTTTTGGTTTTGTAGTTTTTTTCAAAAATCCCAGATTACCGGTACGCCAAATTTTAGTCCCCTCTGGTTTTTATGAAAGAACTAAGGTATCAAAATTAATATTTCCTATCATACTAGTATAATACATGAAGTAGTCTTCTGCAACTTACATGAGCTAAATCTATAATAGCTTGCTTTGTTAATTAATTAAAAGTTAAAAAAAGCCAATAAAATCAAACAAATTTTGGGGGTGCTCACTTTCTACGTAGCTTGTCCTCTTAAACCCTTTAATTTCACTAATTCAGAGCAACTGCTTCAAGAATAAAGAAATGTTTTGCTTCTAGTTTTCAACGGAGGTTCAGCACATTTAGGTAATACAGGGTGCATTATAGAAGTAATGCGCATAATGTTATCGCGCCGTGCCACAATGCACAATGCCACAAAAACAGACGTGCGAATGTGCGAATGCGCGTCCAACAGCTCGGAGCGAACTGAGACCGGGCGCGTTTGTAAAGGCAGACCCCCCACCACATTATCCGACTGGTGGCGCGCTGCTATGGAATAAAATTAAGCGCATTACTTTCATAATGCACCCTGTATAACAAATGGTTTGGGTTATGAGTACATTAATCGCTTTCTTTCACCTATATTCCACCCTTGAAGTAAATACTAATTTCCATGAATTCCACTGATTGGCTCTGCACCATCCATTACAATCGTTGCCGAGTGGCACAACCCCATTCCACATTGCACATGCACCATCAATGGAAAGCTTTCAACCAAGAAATTGATGTTAATTGAAGAGTTTCGCATGACCACAAGAGACTTAGTAAACCTGGTTTCTTATTAAACAACCTTGAACCATCTTAATGATAACTTTAAACCTGGTGGTTTGGGAACAGGTCACTTATTTCACCTTTTGGTTATAGTGCGAATGTTATGTATTCTTTATATCATCTCTTTTAAAGTGGTCCACTTGTCATTGCGGCTTTTTGCTGGTGACCTAGTCTGTAAGTAAATTTTCATCGTGGTAAAGTAACGGCTGATTGAAACATTACAGCAATATTTAAAATGGTACAAAGAGAGTGGGCGTATTTTTTATTCTGCTGCGCATACGAATGGAAAATTCTGATGCATTATTTTATAATGTCTAAAAGCTCTTGGCGATGCAATGATTATTAGATATTAAAAAATTAACCTACCCAAGAGATTTTTATTTAAATTTTACCGAGATATATTAAATATCAAAGCATTAACAAAATATTAGAATCAGAAAACGATTACTTCGTGTGTGTCCACTTTTACTTTAATTTCATTTTTAAATTGACTTATGCTAAGCAACATTATGAAGTGCCAAGTATTTTTAACATATTTTTTATTGATGAGTAGAAAATACGCCTAATGTTTATTGATATAGTAAATTTGTTATTGTACAGACATCATTTATCTCACAAGTGTTATTACGCTGAATTTTATTGTATTACAAGTTATATGCCTGCCTACAATCATCCCAATTTCATTATCTGATAATAATTGAAAGTTTATAATAATAATTATATTAAAATTTTCCAATAGGAAATTTTTAATTTTTTGGCCCTTATTAAATATATGCTATTATGTACTACTCCATTAAACAATCGAAGGGTACTAACTGTGTTCGAAGTCATATCATTACGACGAAGCGTCCACTTTCATTCGTTGCTACAAGTTTTTTTCAATCAATCAATTTTTTACTCTCTTTCGTATATACCTTATATACATATATACAGTATATACTGCATATATATTTGTGTATGCGCCGGTGGTCGGTGTGTTTTTCGGTGTACATACATCGTATGCACTTATTGTGCGCTCTACAGAGCATTGATACCACACTTTATTATTTTTCCTACTATTCCTCAGAGGGGATTCTTCCTTTTTGCATTCCTATTTATACGTATTGTAAGCATCAGGAAAGCTTTGTGAGGGTCGATATGTTCTATTTCCAGATTTCAGTGAATTTACACGATTCAACAGGAAAAAAAAATAAGACGAAATGTCAGTCGGTCTGTCTGTAGGTCGTCGATTTGTGGGCAAACTACTCGGTGGATTTTGAGAAAATTTGGCTTGTAGGTTCTGGGCTAACTCAAATTTAAATAAATATGGACTTTTTATTGTTTCTATTACTAAGCCAACCTAGGGGAGTTAGGGCTATAAAGCCCTCTCTTACACTCAACTAGGAAGGCCCGGGACCGCCTGCTTTACATGCCCTCCAAAGCATGGCCAGAAAATGTGGCCAGTGTGGGACTCGAACCAACACCCTTTCGGGTGAAAGTCAGAGTCCGTACCACTACGCTACATGCCATGATTTGGGGGCTGTACCCTTCAAAAACAAAAAAAACTATTAGGATTTTCTTTAAACTCACATATATTGTAGTCGTTATTAATGTAAACAAAACCCAATAGATTGCAAATAATTTTCCTGCGAAAACTTTCTATCGATCCTTTCTGACTTCAGGTACCGGTATGTTTTATATGTTAAAAATATATTAGAAAATCTCGAACACGTAGATTTCCCAAACAAAGTTTTGGTTTTGAACAAAAAATTATTTTTTGAAGAAATTATGGATAATACATTGCGTACCCTGCCATTATTACTGTATTGTAATATGCTGGTCTGCTAGTTCTAGACTATGCAATCGTTCCATTGACGAATTCAGGGCTTTGGGATAGCGAAAGTCAATGCAAATGAAATTTAACCCTTGGACAATAATTTACCAAGGAACTATTACGGTACCTATCCTAATTGTTAATAAAGAAAGCATGGGCGGGTTCACTCGTACCAGTTCTCATTACGTGTTTTGGTTGCACTTATCTTAGTTCAGGTGGGCTCCACTATGTCTTTATTGTTTTTTATTTTTTATTTATTTGTTTTGCACCACTATGGTCCAGGTTTCCCTACCATAGGTGGGGCCTCCCTAGTTGACGCCACCAGATTGGCTTAGCATTACAACAAAAAGTCATTAATTATTTATTATTATTTATAAGAAGCACTTTGTTTCCACAAGCTATGGCCAATGGCAATTCAGTTAATGTTAAGTTAGTTTGAAATCCGATAGATGCCATGACCCATTCTTGGTTGTGATTTGCTATTGTGGCTTGAAAAAGACTGACCTTTTTTTTTAAGTCGAAACCGGTCGTGTTGGGTAGCCCTTACTACACGCTTGCTTATTGTAACACGGTTCGCCTCCTTGTTGCAACTTGAGGTTTCACTCTGTTTCCCTCTGGTTACACCTTTCGTTAGGCGGGGATTCCACAGACCTGCTAGTGCTAAATACAAATACGGTGACGTGGTAACAGACATTCAAGACTTAGGCGGGGTTTCCATCGACCTCGCATTGCAGAATGCAAATGACATCGACGGAAATGTTTGTTTTACTCTATGCCATGGTTAAAATTGATCAATGATCATAGAGTAAAATCACAAACAAACTAAAATTAAAAAATGGCGTCATGGGATATGTTAAGTACAAACATTTTAATAGATTTCTATAAAAAGAAAAATTCTAATTTCCGTCAATGTCATTTGCATTCTGCAATGCGAGGTCGGTGGAAACCGCGCCGAAGTCTTGAAAGTCTGCTACCACGTCACCGTAATTGTATTTAGCACTAGCAGGTCGGTGGAATCCCCGCCTTAGTGGCTGTGTTAGTTCCTGGACTAGGACATGTTTTTCATTCGTCTTCGTAGCGTAGACAATCAACAATTGTCTCCCAAGCTCACCAACTCATGCCAGCCCTGCAGGTGTTTTGCATATTCTGACAGGTTTTTTGGCAGTCCCTATCATGTACACGGTTATTGAGATCTTCGAAAACAACAGCAGCGTGACAGTTTAGTGGACTCTCTGTCTTAAGGCGGGTATTCCACATACGTACATCGTCAATGAAAATTATGAAATTGAAGGACATTTCAATTTTTCATTGATGGTGGCCATTCCACATGTTTTTTTCGAAAATTGACAATTTTCTATTGAAACGTATGCGCCAAATTTTTGAATTTGTTTGCATTTGTTTTTTGAAATTTTGTTTGTATTTGTTTTCTTCGTACACTTATTATTTTTAATAAAACCTAATAATAGTAGGAGATCCGAAGTAAGATCGACCTTCACCGATCTGTTTAATGGATGAAAACTGTTTTTAAAAAAAATCAATTAAAATAATTGTACTTGACACACTTGACATATCCCATGACGCCATTTTTTAATTTTAGTTTGTTTGTTTGTGATTTTACTCTATGATCAATTTTAACAATGGCATAGAGTAAAATTGAAATGTCCTTCAATTTCATAATTTTCATTGACGATGTACGTATGTGGAATACCCGCCTAATGACTTGAAATGCAACATACATTGAAATTGGTCGCAGTTTATGCTATCCAGCATTAATCAGTGGCAGACCAGAGACTTGTTTATTGGAATGTTCACATCAAGATGGAACAATATTTTTGCCTTAATGAATGTTAGTAAAATGTATATTCCCTAATAAATGTATTACTTTACATGTTTTATATTATGCTACAAAAAATATGAATGTTCTGAAATATTATATCACTTTGGCCCCCTGGGTCCTGTTTATAGGCTAGCCTGGACTATAAAATAGTGTGATTTTAAAATGATAATTAATCAATCACATCCCGATTTACTTGTTCATTCATTAGTAGCCTATTAATAACTCCTACTGCTTTACTGATTATTATTATTATTATTATTTATGTCTTATTTGCCGTGACGTATTTCCAGTGAACCTTAGGAGCTTAGACCATATAATATAATATATAAATATTATATGGTCTAAGTATAGGAAAATACTTGCGGCCAAACAATCAAAACATTGGATTGTGACGTCATTCATTTATGGCTTCAACATAGAATAAATATTTGCTTGATGTGAAGCCGGCATTTTGGATTTCTATACAAACGAGATTCATTTTCATAAGTTATAGGCTCTTAAAGGTATCCTAATATTATTTTGTTTACAGTTTATTTTTGGCGACATATTATTTAATTGAAGAAGTTTGTGACATTTATTTTGCAACAGTGCAACTTATATTTTTGTTTAGTATGAGTATTCTACCTTTTTGACTGAATGATTTCGAGAACTGCAACAATTATGTACTGTATATTGTATTATAAATTGTTTAAAATGTTAAGAGTGCCGTATCATAGTTTTATTGTCTTCATAGTGGTGGACGGTGGTCTATAAGATAGCCTATAACTATTACGTACTTAAATAAATGTCATATGATGATACATAGCCTTCAAGTTTTGCAGAACTTCTTAGGAAGAAAGTATAGTATGCTACAGTATATACTGTATGCTCCCTAGTGATTTTAGCCTATATGGAGGTGGTTCCTGCAGAATAATTAACCTATCGTATATTTACATTGTTCCTAACAATAGCCAACAAATTATTAGCTAGTCGTTGAGCAAAATCTTTTATTTTTAAAATTTATTGCACGTAAAAACCGATTACATTTTAACATAAAAATTGCTGCACAAAATGGTTAGCCATAAGAGTGCAATTTGGTGGGTACTTAACAACAATACTTTGTAAAAAGACGAAAAACATATTATAGAAACACCAATAAGTGAAATATAGGACAAATTTTTGAAACCATAATATTAATTTGAATTTTGGCGGTTACGTGCACGCAACGTGTAAATAGAAAAACCTGGAAACTGGAAAGTGAAAGTTTTTGTATTTCTAAAATGGCTGCCGCCTGCCAGACACTGAAAAAAGTTTGAGGCTATGTGATTTTGTAAATGTATTATTAGTGTTAGTTATGTGTTATTAAGAAATAAATCCCAATAGTGAATCTATTAATCATATTAATAGGCACGTTTTCAACGTTTTATTACAAAGTGACAGCTTTGCTCAGCAACGGCTTTAGAGATGGAGAATCCAGCGTTGACGCCAAATATTGGCGGTCAAATCTCAAGAATTTATTTAGAAAACTTCATGTAAGATAATCAATTTTCTCGTATTTATTTGTTAGTCTTGTTGCAAAATGGGCCAGTACTTTCTAGTTTCTAGCAAATGTTTTTGTTGTCACACAATAGTTTTTGGTAAAACGTTTTGTAGAAGATAGCGATTGTTACTGTACCTCGAAGTCGGCTATTGTAATTTGTAAATGGTTGGAAATGCAGCGCCAAATGCCAATTTGAACTGCCAAGTGCCAACCCAATATTCTTTACTTATTTTCGAACTTCTACAGAAACCAGGTACTGAAAGAATGATTATCTTTACCCAGGCAGGCTGGTTGGGCATCTGGAGCTCAGTCACTCAACGAATACAGATTCCTCGTGAACCATGAGCTTAATTCCTTAATAATTAATGTAGTCAAAAGAAATCTATTTATATTGTGAGTCAAATGTGCAGCAATTTACGGCGCCTGGATTGACCAATCTGGAAGTAAGTTTTTCTCCTCCACAAATCTTGTCACCTGGGTGACCAGGTAACTTAGCGATAAAGTCTTTGTTGCTAAGAATGAATCGAATGCCTCCTGAGTGGTAACTGGTTACAATAAAAATAAATCTATAAAAATAAAAATCTAATGTCATGCAATTCCTTTGGGAAGGACAAAATAACTGAATCTAGTGGCCTTCTGAGGAGTGCGTAGTTGGATGAAGCATATACTGTATTATGGTTCATGTATAAGCTGTGCTGAAACACATAATGTAAAGATACCGCACTTCGTACTGGTTTTCTGTTGCTTCCAGTTGATCTAATAAATGGCACTCATAAAACCTCACTTCATTTATTGTTCTTCTCGGCTTAACACTAATAAAGAAGTTACGGCAAACTTCCGAAAATAGGTATTTAACGAAACTATTATGATCATTCTGAGTGGTGAGTGGGAGATGGTGGCTAACAATTGAAGAAAATATAATTACTTCGACACTATGTCAGTAAATACACAAAATTGATAAAGGCCTCACTACAGAATACAAATATTAACCACGAGACACCAAGAAATGCACAATGACGAGACACGAAATAGGGGAAAGCTTACTACGAGTGGTAGCGAAGCCAGACACTATACTACGATGGAATTTCCGAATACAATGAAATAGACATAAGGATATGAGTGTATCACAGTAGAAAATTTCAGACACCAATTGATGGAAGTGATTGTGCTTACAAGGTGAAAAGTATCTAATGCTGAAATAAACTATGATTAACTGTTGTACGAGTAGAAACAAATAAGTGCTCCACTTCTGGGTGACAAAGCTCGCGTCTGAACGGTTGTTCACGTGCTCCCTGGACACATTTTTCGAAGAATGCGACTAAACGAGCTATATTCCTGCGTCTTAACCATGCCGCTGCGCAGCATTGGCAACGACACAGTGCGGCAGAAAGTTTTATCACTGCATGTACGACACAGGAGGGATTGGCCCAGCTCTACTTTGCGGCACGGCGTCAAATGTCCTACCAGCCAAGGCCGGGTGTTGGCTGAAGAAGAAGAAGCAATTTTTTATTTTTACATCAACAACATAAAATATTCTACTTACGGAAAACTTGGATGAATTACATAAATTGCTGATGACATAGTAATAAGAGGACAAATCATATAATAGAAATGAACTTATGCATTGCTTTTATTTTCAGGACGTATGATGTGATCGAAATTCGCCCAGGATTCCATTTAAACATGATCATTGGCCCAAACGGGACCGGAAAATCTACCATTGTTTGCGCAGTGGTATTGGGACTAGGGGGAACTCCGAAATCCTTAGGGCGGGCGGACCAACTCAGCTCATACATCAAGTCCGGATGCAATCAAAGCCAAATTGTTATAGAATTGTACAAACCTACCGGTAATGTGGTTGTCCGCCGACTTATTACCACTGACAACAAGTCTGATTTTTTTATAAATGACCGTCAAGTACCTGCTAATAATGTGAGTTTATGGTATAGGCTTTACGCCTTACAAATTATTGATTGCTTTTTTATTTATTGAGTTAGTATAGGAATGCTTTGTAGTGGTCGAAATGTTTGATTTCGAGATTTCAACGCATTTAAACATTTTAGGTCCATGGAACCAATGAAAGTGGTTTTTACAAAATTTTTGTTTCGGTCGGTCTGTGTCTGTCAGTTCGTTGACTTATGTCGCATAGGGGGGGGGGGGGGGGGCTCGCTTCGGTTCGCCCCGATGCGGTGCAGATGTCGTGACCAGTGGTGGTCCTGATTGCCGCGCCACCTAGGGCCAGTGTTCTTGGGATTAGATTGTTGATCAAGCTGGCTAAGCTTTTCCTTAAGCTAATTTAGGAATAGTGCGGTTTGGACCAGGTCCTGATGGCCCGACTTATCGCAGACTTGGCGGATGCGAATGATTGAGGACAGACTCGTTGCTGAAGGGTTATGCCCGATTTTTTCAGTGCATCAGATTTTTGAATTGATCTAGTAGTGTATTTATGTTGGTTTTGGAATTTATACACATTTCAGGTGATGGCGCTACGCCAAGAGTTAAATATTCAAGTTGACAATCTTTGTACATTCCTTCCACAAGAAAAAATGCACGATTTCGCGAAAATGAATTCCCAGCAACTCTTAGAGAACACACTGCGAACTGTTGGTGAGTGAATCATTATAAAAGCAAGCCTCGCGGGTCAGTGGCTTCTTCTGAAGTCACAATCTTACCGATTTGTTGGCAACAACTCCCTACATATCATCCTCCAGCTCTTTCGGTCTTGACTTGGCCATGACTTGTACATCTTCTGCATAAGCTGTCCAGAAAACTGATATTTAATAATAAGATGCAGAAAAATGTATGTCTGTTTCATTTTCTTAGAATGGTGCCACTCCTATAACAACTGATTGATAGCTTAACCGTTATATTTATTCAGATGGAGGTGACCTTTTGAAAAAATACGAAGACTTGAAGCTAATAAGGCAGGAAATGGGCTCCAGTGAACTGAGCAGGAAAAAACAGGAAGATTTGTTGAGTACTGAAACCACGAAAAACGAAAGACTGTTTGGGAAAGTGCAAGCAATTAAAGAAAAAACTGCTCTTTGTGAAAAAGTATGTTGTATTAAATAGTTATCTGGAACTTAAGCTAATTTACTTTTAAAATATTCATAGTAACATAAAAAAAGTATTGTGTTTATGTACCTATATTTTGTGTAACTACCATCTCCTCTTAATTAATTACACATAGATTTTTGTTAGCTCAAGCGTAGGCTAGTGTCAACCTGCTAAGTTTCATGCCGATATTTTTTAAGTAAATCAATATTTTGTAGTTAGCAATTGAGTTCCCAAATATGGATCGACGTTTTTGTATGCAGGTTACGCTGTTGTCCCAAAAGAAGGCTTGGTTAGCTTACCATGAAGCTATTGCGAAGAAGAAAGACATAGATCATGACTTGAAATTGGCGCAAAAAAATCTAGAAAACAAGAGTAAAGAGTTGGACGTGGTGGCCAGAGAGATAAAGACAATTGAAGATTTCAGTAGAGACCAACAGGAAGCTTGTACTCTCGCTGTAAGTTTCCAACATTTTCGATACACGAGTATTATTTCATTTTTATTTTATTTCAAAATTAAATTATACTCGCAAGTTGGGCCAGCCAGCATATCAGCATCTTTTATGCCACATCGTGCATCGTCAACTGTATAGAAGACAGTTAAGGGGTGAGTATGGTTGAGAAACCTGCGGCAGAAGTTTGGCAAGAGCACGAGCCAAGAGATGGCTTGATGATAAAAATTGTGGCTGTAGCATGAAGACTATTGTCATGCGCCTTTGTCCTCGTGCGCTCATGGTTAGTTCTGTTGTTAAATCTCGTGGAATCAGTATGATGATAACAATGTCATTTTAAGTGTACCATTGTCAAATCGAATTTTTCCGTAGATACACATATAATACATAGATTCTTTTTGGTGAGTGGTCACAACCAGATTTCCTTTGCCTGCTTCTCAGAGATCTGTGATAACTTTGCAATGGCTTGAAAGAGAGGTCTTTTAATTTTTTGTTCTATTTCAGAGGCGTGACGAAACCGCTAAACGAGCTGCTGTGGAAGACCGGCTGGAGCGTCTTCGGCGCAGAGTAGACACCTTGACAGACTTAAAATCACAACTCAGTACAATGATTCAGGAGGAGAAAAATAAAAAGAAAGATCTTCGTCGCTTGCAAGCTAATGTGGAAAAACTTAACAACGATTTACAGGCTAACGAGGGCGCTAATTGTAAGTGGATGCTTAATGTAACCCTGGGTCGAAATTTTGGGATTTAATTTTCGCATAATATAAGATAGTGTAGCAAGGTAAATAATACATAATAGATCTCACTATAAGCTAAGTATGGCCGACAGTGGGCAAAACGGGCATTAGTCAAATCGCCGCAGAAGTAATGTGACTCGGTTGGAAATTTTCTTCTACTTATGCTTGTTTGGCAATATTGGGGTTATGGCGAGAATTTCCCGCTTGCACTGGGTCACCACCGCGGAATCGTTGCTTGACTGAGCTTTGCATGGCCATCTTATTGGCCTGGCAGCAACCATAGCCAGGTCCTAAATTAGTATCACGTTTGGTTGATTTTTAATGCAAGAAATTTTTTGTTGGGTATAGACTCCTCTTTGAGATACAATCCGAGGGAAACCCTAAAAAGTGCTCAAAATAAAACATCTCATATCGTACAATTAAAGGACTCTCCTCTGATTGGAGAAACTATGATGGCTATAATTGCTTATTTTATTTCCCCAAAAAATGCAAAATTATTTCGTTTGTTTAATTGAATTGAATTTAGACAAACAGATAGGAAGATTTTCCTGATCTTCATTGACTAGCATGATAAAATAGGCCCAATGCATTCATTTCAGTGGAGGAAATTCAAGAGGAAGAACAGCGATTGCAACAGCAACAGCGCGATTGCCATGACCAGGAGACAAAATTGAGAAAAAAGTTGTACGAGATTGAAGAGCAGCTGCGAAGTTATCAACACGAACAAAAAAGTATCGTAGCCAAGTGTCGTCTCCTTGAGAATCGTAGAGCTCAGCGATTGGAGTTTCTGAAGAAGAACGAACCTGACTCTTACAAGGCTGTGGAATGGCTTGAAGCCAATCAGAACATGTTCAGGGATAAGGTGTACAACCCGATGCTGTTAGAGGTGAGTGCAATCAATCAACTATGCTACAATAACGAATCGCAACAAAATTTCTACTTGAAGTTTTAGGGACAGATTGTCCAATTTGAAAATCTATCCATAAAACCTGGAAAAAAACAATGAAAATAAGTATTAATAAGCTTTTTCGTGTCTAACGCTTTTCCGTGACAGAAAAAAATCCTAATCTAAACATAATCCTAGTCTATGTAGAAGTCTCACTAAAACATAAAATTTGTTCAATTGAAAATAATTCCTATCGTGGTAACTGGGCATTGCCTAGAGCTGCCCATTTCTTCGTAAGGTAAACAGTACAATGCTATAAGTCCATAAGGAAATTCCTCAATGGATTCGAAGTGGAGTGATGGGTCGTCTTAGCATTCCCATCTCCATATCGACGGGGGTCCCGGGTTTTAGTACGGATATTTTAATTTGGAAATCGAAATAAAATGAAATAGCCCTTGATATCCAGCATAACATTTATTACATTGCATTTATAACTTTTGGTTGGACTAGACAATAATTACTCATACATTGGACACTAGCTCTCATAGGGAGCCCAAAAATCCTAGCTTACTCTTAAATGCCTATGTCTCTTTAGTTGAATGTGTCTGATCCGAAAATGGCGAAGTACGTAGAAACAGTGATACCTTATGCTGACCTGATGGCCTTCACAGCGACTTCTGCGGATGACTTGAATTTGTTAGTCAAGAAGCTTCGTGAGGAAATGAAACTTAAAATAAACGTCGTCACATCCCCTATTGCTAAGTCGCAATATTCACCGCGTATTCCTTTACATAATCTCAGGTAAGCTTCGAAATTCTTGTTTGATCACAGTGGTTATGTAACTCTAGGTGAGGTGAAGATGCTGCATGCCCGTATCTTTAATATGAGAAATTTTTTTTTGTAGGATCTCTATTGCTCTTTTACAAGAAAATCACTTCACCAACAATTGCAAATTCCTTAGAAGTCAATGTTTGCAATATGGGCTAGGTATCTGTAACTTCGATAAAATAACTTTTGATTAATTTTGTTGTAAATTAATTTAAAAAAAATTCAGATTAAGATTCAGATCAATTTTGAAGTACTAATTTTCTCCTTAGCCATGTCTTACGCTAAAGCAACTATCCCCAATGCGTCACTACTTGCCATTAAAAGCCATTTCATTTTTACTTATTTTTAAAACCTTAATGCGGTTATGGTGTATTTCCAATCGTTCTATTTAGTATGGAGGTATGGACGTTGGCCCAAGCTGTGGAGAACAAAAACAGTGTAATTGAAATGTGGATATACTGATTGCTTAATTTGTGGATGTAACGTTATGTTAAAAAATTGTAATTTTATTTTTATGTTTTAGGGCTTGTGGATTCTTCGCATTTGTGCGGGATTTAGTTGTAGGACCAGAAGCTATCTTAGATTATTTGTGCAACACATATAATATTCATAATATCCCTATTGGAGATGCTACGACTAATAATAAATGTGACAGTGTGCCTAAAGAAGTAACTCGATACTTTTCTGGTATGACATACTGTATGTACAGTTTTTTACTTTTACTTAACCGTTCATGTAGCAGTCTACCATCCCTTAAATTATCGGTCCTCTTTGCATAGTTTGCCCATTGCCTGGTCGGATACAAGCTGTTGAGCACAGTATGTCAGCAGCAAAACAGTGGAGAAAACCTTGATCAACATCAATGTTGACGCAATAGTGTTTCATTGGCATAGGCCTGAGGCCTATGTCCCACGAATTTCAATGCCATGGTGTAAAAAAAAAATCAAACTTGCAAATTGTCTTTGAAGTTCCCCAGGTTCCCTGAAGTCACCTAGGCAGCACTCTTGACGTGATGGAGCAAACTGAAACTTGAAGCTTCATATGGTGCGTTATTTACGTAAACTGTTTTAAATTTTATATTTTAAATTTTCCGCTAATGCAATGTTGTGTTTTCAGAAAAAAATGCATATACTGTGAGGTTTTCCTCATACAGTGGTGAAAGAGCTACTAGCGTTAAAGCAATCCCTGATGCCAAATACTTTTCGCAGTCAGTGGATGAGTCGGAGATACAACAACTAAAAGAGAGGTAACTTTATTTATTTTGGTATCTTCGCCTCCCTACTTCGATTATAAATATTAGTGCACATCCCCTTGCCCAATCAGTTGCTACTGAACCTCCGAGATTCAATCTTAGAAGATTAGTGTACTACACAAATGGTGACGAAAAAGCTTTGAAATTACGCTTTCAGATCGACCACGGTCGTCACCCCAGATTCTACTGTTTCATCATCGACAGATGTTTTCTGTTTCTGTTTGTATCTGAAAGTAAAATAAAGGTTAGCACAAAGTGCCATGTAACTCACGCAAATCTTGGAATTAGGGTCTCCTGATGCCACGAAATGTATCTCGCATAACATGCTGATTCGAAAATGCAAAAAAAATTTTTTTTTTTGGTATATACACTATGTATAAATTATATAATATACTATATATTTATACTACCCTAACCAGCTCAAGTTCGGACACTTGAATTTTTGTATCACTTATTTAACAAAATATATTTTTTTTTCTTATGCTGCGACAGATTAATTTTTGTTTGACTATAATACATTAAAATATGGACCATTTGGTAGATTTTGAAGAAAATATTTTAAAATCTATGGAAGCATAACCTCAGGGATAATATTTGTTTCCACCCTTGCAAGGACTACGAAAATGATCCACTTCCTACGAGCCAGTTTTTTCGTAAAAAATTAAACTTACCGGGTCAAAAACCATCTAAAAGTAGAAAACAATTTCATTTTAGCAATAATAGTTGAAAATTTTTTATAACAAAATGTTTTTGTGATGTGGCGAGAGGAATCGAATCGCGTTATCCGCGGATTTACGCGAATGAGTGATAACGCTATCGTAACTTGGGAAAGGCGTACGGAAAATAGCTGCCGGCTACTCCTGGCAAAAAGCACTGTTCAAGATATTGCCTGAAAACACGAAAAAACCAGGGAAATCGTAGCTAAACCAACGGAAGGAAGTATTCGGACAGTGACGCAAGGGGAAGAAAAGGCCCTTGGACATGTGGCCTGTTGCAATACTAGTGATTCTATTAATCATAAATGGAACCAGCTTACTGGTAAAAAATACTGCAAAGATACTTGTCGCCAAACTTTGAAGAACATAGTGTTTCAATCTTAAGCAGCTAAGAAGAAACAGGCACTGAGTTTGCGTCAAATGAAAAAAAGAAATGTGGAAATCAATTCAAAATTTGGTCTGAAGATAATTGGCGCAGGGCTGTCGGGTCGGATAAGTCGAGATTTGAACATGGATTTCCACAAGCTCGTCTTCTTTTCATTTGACGAAAAGTCAGTGCCGATTCCTTCTTAGCAGCGTAAAATTGAAACTCCATGTTCTTCAAAGTTTGGCGACTAGTATCTTTGCAGTATTCTTCGCCAGTGAGCTGGTTCCATTTATGATTAATAGAATCACTTGTATCCGTTCTATTGCATCAGGCCACTCGTCCAAGGGCCCTTTCTTCCCCTTGCGTCACTGTCTGAATACTTCCTTCCGTAGGCTTAGCTACGATTTCTCTGGTTTTTTCGTGTTTTCAGGCAATATCTTGAACAGTGCTTTTTGCCAGGAGTAGCCGGCAGCTATTTTCCGTACGCCTTTCCCAAGTTACGAAAGCGTTATCACTAATTCGCGTAAATCCGCGGATAACGCGATTCCTCTCGCCACATCCCAAAAACATTTTGTTATTGAAAATGTTTCAACTATTATTTCTAAAATGAAATTGTTTTAATTTTTTAGATGGGTTTTGACCCGGTAGGTTCAATTTTTAAGAAAAAACTAGGTCCTATGAGGTGGATCATTTTCGTAGTCCTTGCAAGGGTGGAAACAAATATTATCCCTGAGGTTATGCTTCCATAGATTTTAAAAATATTTTCTTCAAAATCTACCAAATGGTCCATATTTTAATGTATTATAGTCAAACAAAAATTAATCTGTCGCAATTTAAGAAAAAAAAATATTTTGTAAAATAAGTGCTACAAAAATTCACGTGTCCGAACTTGAGCTGGTTAGGGTAGTAGTATTATATTATGTATATTTGGTGTACGAGGTTGGTTGGTACCAGTCCGGAAATACCAGTCTAAATTGTCTAAATTAGTATCTAACTTTTGTATTCATAGGGAGAGAGATGTATCTGCAAAGATAGGAGCACAACAAGCGGGTATTGCTCAGGTAGAGAAAGGCCAGGAGAACGTGCGCAACAAGCTGGAAGACATTCGGCGGCGCAGGCGCGAGCTCACGTCGGAACTGGAGGAGAAACAGCGAATAAAAGAAGAGCTGAAACGGGCCACTGCACAGTACGACCGTGCTAAGCAAAATATTCGATCGCCAGAAGACATTCATGCTGAGTTTGAAGCCCAGAAAAAGGTTCGTTGTTTAATTCGTGGTATTTGGAGAAATTTTCTTAATAGTGACTGAGGCCCGGTACACACCCGCGCACACACGCCCTAGTCACGAACTATTTCTGTCATTGTAGAAAATGGGTAGTTGTTAAATCAGAGTCAACTTCAGAAGAATTCAGAGTATGGCGTGACCGGTGCACGGTTGTCCTCTCGACACTCCCAACACACGTGGCTATTGACGGAAAGACATTTTTTTTTTGTAAATATTGGGAAATATATTATACAATTACAATTATAATTATACGTCAATAGTCTGTTGAGAAATTGAGTGTTTTGCACGGTAGGGTCACCAGCCCATTGGTGTATCTGAAACTATTTTGTGCAGCGGAAAATTGACTAGTTATATGGTCTATTCTGTTATTATTGTGATGCTGCAGTATTGATGAGGAGCGTTTTAGGAGGGAAGAATTAAAATAGTAATATGTGACGTTTGCAGATTTAGCTAAAATTTCGCCTACATGTGTTTTGATACAAGCTATAAGAAATTTAACTCAATAAGTGTGTCACAATTATTAAGTTAATTCCACTACCTGTTCCCCAAAGCTCACTGTGTACTCTGTACCTCTGCTCGTTGTTATACGAATAACATATGATATTAATAACTCCTGTGTGTAACTAATAATAATTCTTTTCATTTTAGGCTATTCGCTATTGAATTGTTCTGCTTACAGTTCACCGTTCACGTCAATTGTACGTGTTTGCGTACTGAATGTTTTAATGTTAATTTTTTCAGGCGCAATACGAAGGAATGGTGCGCGGGCTTGCTGATCTCCGGAAAGCCCATGAAACCCTCGGTACCGTGTACGAGAAGTGTTGTCGTGCGTCTCTACAGCTCAAGGCCAGCCGTGTAGGGATTGCAGCCTTAAGGGAAAAACGCACCCAGACCCAGGAAGCCGTTCGAGGGGCGCAGGTGAGCTTCAATTATTTCCTATGCTGATTCGGCTTAACCAAAGCTTGCTAAATCTCAAGAGGGTATTAGTCTTTTCTCTTAGTCAAGAAGTACTTACTTCACTTTATCCAACGCCCGAACGTGGTAGTTCAACCATTCGTCGCCGAGCTTCCCAATAGCGGTTCACCAAGTCATCGTTCGGGTAGGTGAGAGCCGTGCAGTCCCTCAGGTGGTCTTCGTCCATTCTTCCAATGTGACATAGTGGACATGTGTCATCGGCGGCAAGGCCAATGCGGTGTAGGTGGGCCTGAAGGTAGTCAAGAAGTGGGAGGAACTATTTTTTTTAGATGATTCCCCCCCAAAAAGTGGATGGTCGCTGTTAATAGCCACCTATGGGGTTTCTATGAACCTTTGACCGGGTGAATGACTTAATTGCAACTGTTATTTTCCTATATAGGATGCTGTGCGATTGGTTGATGTAAGCAGAAACGAGGCTGCTGCAAGATGCCGAGAAGCCCAGGCTGCAGCGAAAGATCTTACGGACGGTTTCGGGCCGCAGGACCGCCAGTTTAAAGCATTTCAGCTGAAATTCGACGGACTCAGCAATGACATCGGGGTTATCGAAGGGGAGCTGGACGAAGTGCAGGCCCGTGCGGATTTTCTGGAAGACGACAATAATAACGTAAGTGGAACCAGTAGAATCCGGGCTGATGGGCCTTGGTCGAAATGAAAGCGAACTCGGATTTTACTGGTTCTTCATTCGACTCCGGCCGTGAAAGCCTTTGCTGTTACATTAAGTAACGTAAGTCTCTTCATATAAATTAAGGCTGAGGTTTCAAAATATTTCATGACAACTGACGACCGACTCCTTTATTTTGAGCATTACAAATTGCAATAATTCGCGCATTACTGAATTTCTTTTAGAGACATTGGGGAAACCATCAATCCCTAAAAATGTTCTTCAAGGTCAAATGTCCAAATTTTCCTGTTTATATTTTGTGGGGAAGGTTCATGTCATAAACTCCCTCAATGTTCCGCCTACCTTTCTTTCGACAGTCTCCATTTAATATTATAAAATAAGAAATAGAAGGTAGGAAAAAAGCTCGACTGAAAATGAGACGCATTTCTTATCACAGGCTTATGTCGCCTTATGTCCCATAATTCTTGAGGTGTATTAATTGCGAGAAAATAAATACTTACTTACTTAGTTCTTGTTACTGGCTTCCAGCTACAGGTGATGCTGATGGCCAGATGTCGATTGAACGTCCTTTTGGCCAGTCCCCAAAGATTCTTCCGTCGCAGAATTTTTTCTATTCCTCCTTCCAATGTCGTCACGAGTAAGTCCTTTTCCCTTTTTGGAATGGAGCCTTGCAGGAGAATATGCTCAAGAGTTTCTTCATCCATTCCACAGGAAAAAAAAAAAAATAATAATGTTTTGGTTCCACTTTAGGTTATCCAAGAATATAATTTACGGGAGGAGGACATTCGGAGGATGCGGGGTCTGCTGGAGAAAGCGACTACGGACTTAGTGACGAAGCAGCGCAGCGTGGATAGCAAGCGCAACCAATGGCTCCAGCCTGTCACTGACCTCATTCGGCAGATCAACGAGCGCTTCGACGACTACTTCTCGTCCATGGGCTGTGAAGGCGAAGTCTGTTTACGTGTGCCTGAAAATGAGGTATGGTTGGCATCTTTGCCTACAAGAAATAGGAACCAAGAAAAAAACCGGGTTATAACGGGATCTGAACTGACGTTCTTTATTTTTAGGATTAGTTGCAATTCCGTTTGTTTCGTTCTTGTTGTTTTTCTCGTACTTTTATTTAATAAAATATAAAATATTTTTATATTACAAATTCAATTTCTTAAATGAAGTTACCTACTTCCTGAGATTCATTCGACTTTCGACCGAATAGAAATATTGTCAATGTAGACGATCTCCTTCGATGAAAGGCCTAAACTACTAAAGTACTTGTCAGGACATCGCACATGCACGAGAAAAGTGACGCATTTCAAAAAATTGCAAAATTGAGTTATTTATACAAAAATGTCGAGGAAAATATAGCGAATTTTATGTAGTGTCACATATCTAGTTTTATTTGTTTCCATAAGATTGCGTTTTGTCACTGATCCATTGTCAAGTTTGACTACTTCGGGTTTGGCAATACTGACATAATTCGGAATGTGCTCCAGGTGTTGACGTGGTAATTACACTTCTCTTTCAAGTAAACTGTCACATCTCAAAAGTATTAAGTGCCTCGATAGTACTACAAGTAAAAACTAAAAAATGGTCAGAACTAAAATTTGAATTATCTCAAAAGTCAATATTTAGAAATGTGTCACTTTTCTCGTGCATGAGCGACATGTAGATTAGTGGTACGGACTCTAGACTTTCATCCGAAGGCTGTTGGTTTAAGTCCCACACTGGCTACACTTTCTGGCCATGCTTCGGAGGGCATGTAAAGCAGGCGGTCCCGGGCTTTCCTAGTTGAGTGTAAGAGAGGGCTTTATAGCCCTAACTCCACTAGGTTGGCTTAGTAAAAGAACCAAAAGGTCCTTATTCATTTACTTGTTTTAATACATTGTAGAACGACTTCGAAGATTACGGGATTACAATTCGTGTGAAGTTTCGGGACGGGGAGCCTCTGCAGGAGTTGAGCAGACATTACCAAAGCGGTGGTGAACGAGCAGTGGCCACCGCTATATACATGCTATCGTTGCAGCATCTCGCTCATGTGCCTTTTCGATTCGTTGACGAAATTAACCAGGTATGCTCAGAATGAAGGGAGTTTTTCGAAAATGGGTAGCGAATTTTCAACGTTTTCACCCACTGCCACGATACTGCTTTCGACTAAATGTAATACTACAGGATGGCATTAAATTAATGAATTAATCCCCATGATTGCACACTCTAATATTGTAGTGTAATCAGGGCCATTGGTAAATAATAATTGATAATATACTCGTAATATCCAAATAATTAAGTAGATAAGTAAATTTGAATTTAAATTGCGTCAGTACTACACTCATGAGCCTATCTTTCTTCGATCTAAAAACCGTTAATGAAATTAATGTTCTGGCTCGGGGTTACTCAAGTTGCTACAGAACAGGACTATGAAATGGAAGGTCGAGGTTCAAGAATCTACATAGAAAGAAAACTATTTCTCTACAACAGCGTTTCTCAACCTTTTTTACCTCACGGCACACTAGCTGACAATCAAATATACTTACAGCACACTATGTTATTATCATTTCATTACATTCAGTTACATAAATAATTAGATTACTCGTGACTTCGTGGTATTTCATTTTAATAAACAAAAAATAACAAAAACTTAGAGTTTTAGAAAAACTTGTTATAACAACCCGAATTAGTAAAACCCAAATAATCGTTAAGAAATTAACTTTGTCTAAGAAACCCACTTGTGTTAGTATAAAACCCTGAGCGCTTTCGGCAAGAACTGCCATCTACAGAGGGAAACCCACTAGCACAGTTACACCTTATCTGCGATTTGAGACTTGCTCAACTCGAGGAGAAGATGCAAATGTGACTAGGGAGAGGAAACCTTGGTTTATATAGGACTGGGAGCGGGGGGAGGAGGGGGTGGGAGGGGGCGTGGCTGGTTACCTATTCCTAACCTACTAGCTAGATCTATTAGAGGGGATGATTGTGTGAATGTTATGTCGTTTGTTAATTTTTCCCTATTGTGTAAAGCTCTTTTGATTTCAACATTTTCAAAAAAATTTAAAGTGTAACTTTTCTTTATTTTGTGTAGGGCTGTCCAATTGTGAGGATCGAATGTGTGGTTTTCCGAGTTAAGGTGTTTCGCGAATGTGCTGTTGGTGTTGGTGTCTCCTATACCTGTTATATGTTCTCTGACCCTAGTTTTAAAGCTTCTGCCTGTTTGGCCTATGTAAATTGCGTTACAATCGTTACAATTTAGACGGTAAACTCCATTGCCTTTTTCTTTTTCTGGTTTGGTTTTGCAGTTCATGAGTTTATTGGCCAAATTGTTGCGATTATACGGGGCTGGTGTTTTGTCTGTTGTAGAAGAAATGAGGTTACTAATTTTTTCTGTGATTTTTTCTATGTATTGTATCCTGAAATATGATTTATTGGTTACCGGGTTTAAGCTCCCTGGGGGGTAAATTAGTTTGAGGTTGTGTTTGATTTTGTGATGTCGTAGGATTCTGTCTATTAGGTTGAGATTGAAATTGTTATTTTGGGCAATTTGTTTTATTGTATTTAATTCATTATTATAGTTGGTTTGATTCATAGGGATGTTAAGGAGTCGAAAAATCATACTATGGAATGCTGCGTGTTTGTGCTGGAATGGGTGAGAAGAATCAACAGGGATTATATTATCGCTATGGGTTTCTTTACGAAATATCTTGAAGTCTAGGGTACTATTATTTTTGGTGATGGTGAGGTCTAAGAAGTTCAGGGAGTTGTTTTCTTCTACTTCCATGGTAAATTGGATTTTTGGGTGAATTGTGTTGATAAAACTTAAGAAATTGTCTAGTTGTCTGTTACTTCCTGTCCAAATGCAGAAGATATCATCCACATACCTTGTCCAGAAAGATATACATTTAACTAGGGGATTTTTATTGTGTAGAAGTTTGTGTTCGAAGTTATCCATAAAAATTTCAGCAAGAAGGGGAGAAAGGGAAGAACCCATAGGTAGGCCTATTTTTTGTTGGTAGTAGTCGGATTCGAAGCGGAAATAGTTTTGATGAGTGCATGTGTCTAACAGAAGGAGGGTCTCAGAGATAAGGCTGTTCGAGGTGTTATTGTGATAGAGTGACTGGGCAACTAATTTACGTACTTCGGGTACGGGAATATTAGTAAACAGATTTTTGACATCGAAAGAGACGAGTTTGGCATTGCTGGATAAGGAAAGGTGCTTAAGGCGGGAAACCAACTCGAATGAGTTTTTGACGCTGTGGCGGGGTGTGAAGTTTGATAGCTCGCGAATGTGTTTGTTGAGAAAACTAGCTACTTTGCTGGCTGGGGCACTGTTATACGAAACTACTGGGCGGATAGGTTGATTGGGTTTATGAAGTTTAACCAGACCAAAAAATGAAGGAGCTACGGGGTTCATGTTGGTAAATTTATAGGCTATATCTTGGGGTATCGTGTTAGAGCTTTGTTTAATGGCTTTTTTGGTTGCTTTTTGGAATTTGTTTGTGGGGTCTACTTTAAGTTTTACGAATGTGGATTTTACCGTCTAAATTGTAACGATTGTAACGCAATTTACATAGGCCAAACAGGCAGAAGCTTTAAAACTAGGGTCAGAGAACATATAACAGGTATAGGAGACACCAACACCAACAG